>CM052442.1:121848818-121903789 GCA_028533085.1 Varecia variegata | reverse complement strand
GAAAGAAATTATCTGGCCAACTAAAATATATACAGAAAAAATTAGCCGGGCATGGTGGCACATGCCTGTAGTCCCAGCTACCTGGGAGGCTGAGGCAGAAGCATCGCTTGAGCCCAGGAGTGTGAGGTTGCTGTGAGCTAGGCTGATGCCATGGCACTCACTCTAGCCTGGGCAACAAAGCAAGACTCTGTCTCAAAAAGAAAAAAAAAAAAAAAAAGAAATTTAAAGAAAATTTTATGAGATGCTTTTTAAGTATCTGCTGAAATAATCATGGGCTTTCTTCTTTTGAACTGTTAGTGTGGTGAATTATAAATAGATATTCTGATGATATACTTCTTGCATGTCTGAAATAAACTTTACTTGGTCATGATGGTTTTTTTCTTTTACTTTGCTGGATTTGCCTTGCTAATATTTTATGCTTTATCTTTAAAAAGTACTTAAGCTAGTACTGTTCCTTGAAAAGACTTGGAAACAGTGACCAAAGCAGTAGCAGTGAGCACCCTTAAGCGTAGATTGTGGTCTCCAAATACCATTTTACTCTAAAATAGTCAGGGCCCTTTGGAAAGATGGCTGATCCCAAATCCAGGGTAGGAAATTTGCAAAATAATCTTGAACCATTTTACTATGCCAGAAAGCAAGAAAGACTATAAAGGTCCTGTCAAAAGGTTTCATTAGTTACAGAAGAGATTATCATGCTCCCAAATGCGGCAATTCACACAATAATAAGAATAGTTGTGGCCGGGCGCGGTGGTTCATGCCTGTAATTCTAGCACTCTGGGAGGCCGAGGCGGGTGGATCGCTCGAGGTCAGGAGTTCGAGACCAGCCTGAGCAAGAGCGAGACCCCCGTCTCTACTAAAAATAGAAAGAAATTATCTGGCCAACTAAAAAATATATATAGAAAAAATTAGCCGGGCATGGTGGTGCATGCCTGTAGTCCCAGCTACTTGGGAGGCTGAGGCAGTAGGATTGCTTAAGCCCAGGAGTGTGAGGTTGCTGTGAGCTAGGCTGACGCCACGGCACTCACTCTAGCCCGGGCAACAGAGTGAGACTCTGTCTCGGGGGGTGGGGGGGGTGGGGGAGAAAGAATAGTTGTAATCGATTGAAACATACCAAGTAAGTTTATATCCATGAGGTGATAATAATATTTAAATAAAAAATTTCAAAAACTTCATTGGTCATCTTTGGAGGATACTATAGAACTAACTAATTATTTTGAAAACTGGTCAACAAAAGGAAAGAAATAAACATTTATCTTGCCTTTTCTTACCTATAATTTCTTCTAAAGGCTCAATGATGTATATAGAGAAGTTGCTTCTTAGAGCAGGGATTATAATATTACCATTTTCAATCCATGATGATTATCAGTGCAGCTAATGTCACAAAAGGGAAACAATGACCAGAAATAAATATTATATGCTTCCCGATGAAAGTTCATACCACCACCTGTGATAAAGTGGCATGTATTTGCAAAATCAAATCAAAACAAAACAAATCAAAAACTGAAAAACTTGAATCCGAACAAGGCTCCTTGGGTTTATAACCTAGAGAAATTCTTGTCCAGTATACAAAGACACATGTATAAGAGTGTTCATTGCAACAGTGTGTCTAATAGTAAAACATTGGGAACAGTCTGCTTGTCCTCAAAAAAGTAGGGTAATTTATATTCACAAGTGGGATACTATATACCAGTGAATGTGACTGAATTAGAGCATCTTGTCTTAATGTAATACTCAAAGATGTTGAGTGAAAAGAGCAGGAATACAGTATGATACTTATATAAAGTTTAAAACATTCAAAATCACTTGTCTCTACATGTATAGTAAAAATATAAGGCATGGCAATAACGAGCAGTAGTTTGGGATTTTGGTTACTTCTGCGCTGGAGAGAAGGGACATGACATTGAGGCACAGTATGGAAGGAGCTTCAGTTGAATTTGTAGTATTAAAAAATTTAAAACAGGCTGGGTGTGGTGGCTACTCTGGGAAGCCAAGGTGGGAGGATCGCTGGAGCTCAGGAGTTCGAGACCAGCCTGAACAACAGCAAAACCCCATCTCTACAAAAAATATAAAAATTAGCCAGGTGTGGTGATGTGTGCCTATAGTCCCAGCTACTCAGAAAACTGAGGCAGGAGGTTCACTTGTTTGAAGTTGTAGTAAGCTATGATGATGCCACTGCACTCTAGCTGGGGTGACAGAGGAGATTGTCTCAAAATAAATAAATAAGTAGGGTGAAATGTTAAGATTTGATAAAGCTGATTGGTGAGTCAATGAGTGTTATATGATTTTTATGTATTTTGAGTTAAATATTGTATAATAAACTTTCTTGAGAAAAATGGGATTCAATAGGAGTATTAGGTTTGGGGGTATTTTTTTTTTCTCTGATAAAAGAATGAAAAAACAGGCTCTGTTCTATATAGATTTTGTTACCAGGCTACATAGTGGTAAAGCAGTTATAACAAGCTTGTTTTTCAGAAATGTATGTTTGTGTGTGCATGTATATATTTGTATGAACTAGGCAGTTGTTTCTGAATATTAAAATGAAATAAAGGTAACTTTTTAAAAGACCAATCAGTTGCAGGTCCATTAATGTTTATAAGATTTTAGTTGTATCTTTTCATCAAGGTGAATATTCACATCATAAAGCTCCAGTTTTAAATTTAAAAGCAAATGCAGATGTGCATTTGACCTTGTGGGAAACTGTTCTAAAACATAACAAAATGAGTGCACCTTTTTTCTAAGGGCAGTTAGATTAAACATTGATAAAAGGCAACTTTTGTACTTGCTTTAGGAAAGTGTGAAAAGGCCAGAAACCTAGTAAAGTTCTCTTTTAAAAAATTGGTTTGAAATTTAAAGAAAATTGGAACATTAAGAGTCACCTAGAAAAATTTTATAAAAATTAAATCGTCAGCCCCTACCTCAAATCTTCTCCATCAGAATATCCTGGGGATGACCTATATTTTTCAAAACTCTCCCGGGTGATCTGGCCAGTCAGGTTTGAAAACCACTTCTTAGGCACTGCATTTGCTCCAAAAGGGTGCTGATAACTTCAGTCTCTTGGGCTCGTTGCTATAATGGCTGACTAGAACCTTCTGCTGAGAAGAGTTTGGAATAAAAGTAAAAGTTTTCTGTTAACTGTATGGGGTGTGGCTATAAAAGCTGGACTGTTTACTGTGGTCTTAAAGCATCTGCTAGATTTGTGGTTAGAAATGTTTCAGGTGGGTTTTTCCAGGTAGCTTTAAGTGGAGTAGCAGTACTGGGTAAATTTGAGATTGTTACCTAAGGGACAGATATATTTAAATGATTTCTTTTTTCCTTTTGTTCTTTAATGCAGTATCGTGGAGTTGTGTTTTTAGAAATTGCTGCTCAAAAATGGATACCTTTTCCTCAGATGCACCCCCCCATCATTGTACTTTCCACCGCAAATTTTATCTTTCTTTTTCAACATTTGAAAACTTTGATAACATTATTAAACATGATATGTATTCTTGGCACTGTTATTGGGCACTTAAGTATAAAGTGTGATCAGAATTAATCCTTCACTGGAGGGTATATTTTAGGTGCCATTTCCAGTCATAAAACCTTATGTTGTCCCTCTAATTTGTCACCTTCAGAAAACTACAGCTTGTTTTTTAAGCAAAGTTACTGTACAAATGGGGAATATTACAAAGAATTAATTTAATGTTTATCCCTTTAAGTTTTAGTTTTTCTTTTTGCTGTTTAGTTTTTAGGTAAGTTTTACACAAATGTCACAAGAAACAGCAAATTGTATTCACCAGTCACTGGTGACTTTTAGTGTGACTATCTTAAAACTTGGCCCTAAAAATACATAAGTAATATTAATGCCTGAGAGTATGCCCTACTCATTAAGTGATCTTAATAAAATATTTTTGGATAATTTATTTGTGTATGGCCTAGGGTTTGCCAGAAGCAAGATTCATTCAGTAAGGATGATGAAAACTTCTGTGATTATCTGATTCTTGGAGCATCTTCTTTCATTATTAAAGTATTTATTTATAGAATTATTAAATGGGAAGACTGGAAAAAAGTTTCAGTTTGAAAAAGAGTAAGCTTTTTTGATAATATTTTAACTCCTGATTTTCTCATTCACCTTAGCAGTAAATTTTTTTTTTTTTTTGAGACAGAGTCTCGCTCTGTTGTCCAGGCTAGAGTGCTGTGTCGTCAGCCTAGCTCACAGCAACCTCAAACTCCTGGGCTCAAGCAATCCTCCTGCCTCAGCCTCCCGAGTAGCTGGGACTACAGGCGTGTGCCACCATGCCCAGCTAATTTTTTTCTCTTTTTAGTTGTCTGGCTAATTTCTTTTTTTTCTTTTCTTTTCTTTCTTTCTTTTTTTTTATTAGAGATGGGGTCTCACTCTTGCTCAGGCCGGTCTTGAACTCCTGAGTTCAAATGATCCACCCGCCTTGGCCTCCCAGAGTGCTAAGATTGATTATAGATGTGAGCCACTAGGCCCAGCCCCTGGCAGTAAATTTTCTGCTGAAATTGTAAAAATGACTTTTATTAACTTCTGTTTCAGAAATTGTTTTTAATTTAAATTGAATATATAGATGAAAGGAAAGGATTGTTACTTAGATAATTGTTTTTCAATCTCCCATGGCATTTAAGCTTGCTTGTTTGATCCTTGGAGACTTCTTTAAAATGCTTATGATAGTGTAGTTAATCAGCTAACTTTAGGTGTGGTTTTGTTTTTGTTTTTTGTTTTTTGTTTTTTGTTTTTTTTGGTTTTTTAAGACATAGAGTCTTCCTTTGTCACCTGGGCTAGAGTGCAGTGGCACAATCATAGCTCACTGCAACCTCGAATTCCTGGGCTCAAGTGATCCTCCTGCCTAAGCCTCCCGAGTACCTAGGACTATAGGTGCTCACCACCATGACCAGCTAATTTTTCTTATTTTTTGTAGAGATGGGGTGTCGCTGGTCTCGAACTCCTGGCCTCAAGCTATCCTTCCACCTCAGCTTCCCGAAGTGCTGGGATCACAGGTGTGAGCCATCATGCCTGGCCTATATTTTTAATTTTTTAAAATTTTTTGTTTTATTTTATTTTTTTATAGATACGGGGTCTCACACTGTCATCCAGGCTAGAGTGCAGTGGCATGATCACAGTTCACTGCAGCCTTGAATTCCTGGGCTCAAGCAATCCTCTTACCTCAGCCTCCCTAGTAGCTGGAGCTGCAGGCTTGTGCCACCATGCCCAGCTAATTTTTTAAATTTTTTATAGAGGTGGGTTCTCACTCTGTTGACCAGGCTGGTCTTGAACTCCTGGTCTCAAGTGATTCCCCTGCACTTGGCCTCCCAAAGTGCTGGTATTATAGGCATGAGTCACTGCACCTGGCTTTACGTGTTTTTTAGTGCAGGTATATTGAGAGAGCAATTCTTAAATAGCTTGAAAAAATTATATTTGTGGAACTCTTTTACTTTCCTCAATTTCGCATTCAAACTTATTAGATAAATTCATAATGGAAGTAGTCTGATGTAACTTTCACTTCCTGTGTACAAAGGTCTCCATTTGAGCCTCTTTTTTTTTTAAATGTGTGATTTTAAAGGAGAACATATTTTTGAAAACTCTTTTTAGATAGTCTGACTTTTGTATGACCTTTGAAAACCACTACTCCAGAAAGAATGTTTGGCCTTTTTCATGTTTGTCAAGATGGAATGATAAAGTATATCAAAGCGATTATGAAGGTTATTTAAGAAAGGCCAAGGAGAGAGACAAACTGTTTACAAGGACTCTTAATCCCTAAGAAACTATTTCTATTAATAACAATTAGGTAAAGAAGAAATCCTATAAAACATTTTAGCTTAATTCTGCTACTGAGTTTTCCTCTGAATATTTTTTCCTTTCTTTATTTGATTCCTAATCACTCGCCTCTCCTATAGTACTTGGATCAAGCCCTAAATGTACTTGGTTGAAACACTTTCCGTATTATATTAAAGTTGATTATTATCTCTCTCTTGTTTAATTAATTATACATTCCATGTTTAGGACAGTTTTTGATACTTTAATGTATTTCCAAATACTGAGTTTTTTGATTTCCAAAATAGGAACCAGACCTTAAATACATGAGTTAGGTGCTCATTTAATGTAACCTGGGGATTAAATTAGAAATTTGGTTTATTAGTATCTTATTATAATACTTGACTAGTTTGGATTTGTATGAATCTGTAGAACTAAGGTAAAACTCACAGATGATTTGGATGGCAAATATCATGGGACCTTGACAAAATGATCTGTTCCAGAACTTGACTACTATTATCAAGATAGCCAAAGGTCTTAATTCTTTGCCTTTTATTTAGGCAGCTTGATGATACAGGTTTGTACTTTACTGTAGTCATCTATAGACTCTGGGTTAAAAACATTGCTTTTCTAGATTGTGTAGCAAGTTCTTAATGTCTTTTTCTTTTTTTTTCTTTTTTGCAGTTGGAGTGCCTCAAGCTTATCGCCTCTCAAAAATTCACAGACAAACGCATTGGCTATTTAGGGGCAATGCTGCTATTAGATGAAAGACAAGATGTTCATCTTCTCATGACCAACTGTATCAAGAAGTAAGTCTTACTTTTTTTTCTTCTAACAACAACTTTGTTCTTTTAGGTCTTCTTATGACATCAATAGCTTCTATTTACTGATTTTATATTTACTGTCCAGAAAGTATTTGAATCGCTCTTGTTTCGGTAGCTTGTGGGCCAAGAAGCTGAGCAAAGGATTAAAACTTCTATAGGGGATAATCTTATTAAATGCAAGTATTGCTGTGTATCTTCAGACATTAAAACACACATTACTGATAAAATAGACATTTGGGCATTCATAGAAAAGAGAAGTATTGGTAAAGTCTGGGCTTTTTTGTTTGTTTGTTTCCAGGACTTTGACTACTGTGAATTATGAAACTTTACATTTACTTAAAAATTATCAATGTATATTCTGAGTAAATACCATTTAAAAATAAAAGGAGAGGTCTTGCTTGTTGGTGATCTAGTCCATCTGAGACTTAGGTTCATGGATTTATATCTTAGCCCCGTGAATTTTTATGTATAGTCTTTTTTTCTAATGGCTGATTTACTGATACACTAGTTTGTTTGTTTAACTCCTTACAAATCAAAGAATACTTGCTGTATAAAGAAATGAGAGGACCTGAACAGAGAATTTGCTGTTCTTCCCAGTGTCCTTAGAATTTTCTGTTAGAAAGCTATAGGGGTTCTGATGGCCTTTAAATGGTTTAAGATACTTTTTGGTTTTTATTATTAATAGTTTGGTTTTGATTTCCTTATGAGTTTAATTTCCTTTTCAGACTTCTTTTTTATTTGCGGTATTTCTGTATTTGACAGAAAGTAGAAGCAGGGGGATATAGAAGATCAAATTTGTGGAAATTAAAATTTATACTTTTCTGTGGTAAATAATGCCTTACTTTAAATTTTTCCAATGGGTAATGAAAAATTCCAAAATGACAGTTGTGATTTGGTTGTAGTGATAAAGTGTAGCATTTAAATGTGGTAGTGAATCTATGAACTTAATTTTGGGAGGGTTTTTGGCCTTGAAAGAAATATTAATAATGAAATTATGAACTTGATTCATTTTTTTAACAAATACTTATTGCATGTCTGCTATATGCCAGGAGTTGTTTGCAAGTACTCCTTATGTTTGGAGAGTGGAGAAAAATGGGCAGAAATCCTTGATGTAATGGAGAGAATGTTCTAGATGTTCAGCATGATTCTTGTATACTTTACTCTGGATAGGCCTTTAAGAGAGTTTTCTTTAATTTTAGTTCTTGCATGCTCTGTTGCCCCTATTACTTAAGCTTTCAATCACATGCTGATAATTTGGCAGTTCTGCCTGGCAGCAAGTTCATGTTAGAGAGTTAATACCAAACTTAAATATTGTTTTGTACCTTGATAAAAATTGAAGAATGAGGCACATAGGTAGAGAAGATATCTTTGTGTTTAATTTTAAGGAGACCCAGCCAAGCCCCAAGTGAATTTAGGAGTTAGCTGCTTTTTCAGATAGTTGAGAAATGATCTAGCATTTCATTTCAAGTTTTGTATTGTTCAGTTTTTTTGTCTTTTCTTTTTTAATCTGTTAATGAATGTGGTCTTTTTATGTTTTGTTTTTTGGTTTTGGGGGGTTTATTTCTTTGTATTATAGGGCATCATAGTGTGCTAATAGTTTTTATGCTTAATTACAAATGTTTGTCTCATTGTTCATTGGCTTAAAACAACTATTTAAGATACTAAAGATCTTGGAATTAAATCCTTAAAAAATTGGATCTGATTAGCCGGGTGTGGTGGCACATGCCTGTAGTCACCCTGCTACTCAGGAGTGTGAGGCAGGAGGGTTGCTTGAGCCCAGGAGTTTGAGGTTACAGTGAGCTATGATTGCACCATTGCATTCTATTAATAGCTTGGGTGACAGAATGAGACCCTATCTCAAAAAAAAAAAAAAAAAAAAAAAGGATGTTATTTTAAGAACTTTTATTAAAATATCTGTAATCATTGAATGATGAATGAAAAGTTAACTAAATATTTTTGGAAACTGGGAGCCTAGATGATAAAGCCATAGTTAGTACTCAAGCTTTGTTTTGCCAGTAATAATTTTATTTTATTTTATTTTTTTGATACAGAGTCTCACTCTGTCACCCAGGCTAGAGTGCAGTGGCATCATCATAGCTCACTGCAACCTCAAACTCCTGGGCTCAAGTGATCCTCCTGCCTCAGCCTCCCAAGTAGCTGGGACTACAGGCGTGTGTCACAATGCTCTGCTAATTTTTTTATTTTTAGTAGAGATGGGGTCTTGCTCTTGTTCAGGCTGATCTGGAACTGTCCAGAGTTTCTGCAGCCGACAGGGCCGAAAACAGGGTTTAGTGTAGGAATAAGAAACGAGATAATAGAGGAGAAAGAGTAGGGTCAGGGCACTCAAGGCTTTCTCGACTAAGAGTCCCGAGAGTAATTTCTCAGTTGTGTTTATTTAAGAACAAGACGTTTCTATGCCAGCAATCTCCCTAGGTCACCACAACATTTCTCTGCTACCCCAACATGGAACTACTGGGCTCAAGCAATCCTCCCACTTCAGCCTCCCAGAGTGCTAGGATTACAGGTGTGAGCCACCACTCCCAGCCTTACCAGTAATTTTTATGTTAAATTATTTAAGTTGGTGAAAAGTAGCAAACCTGGCTAATTTACACTTTACCTTTTTTCTTCATTCTGCGGTGAAGATTAAAACCATTTATTAATTTATTTAAAAATACTAATAATGAGTCCATTACATGTTAACATATATAACATTCTTTGTGAAAAGTAAACTGTTTTCTAAAACAAATATTCAGTGTGAAGAGTGCATTATTTTACGTTTTTGTAAATCTGTTGGAAGATAGTTGGATGCTGGTATCTGCTTCTACATTCAATTTCTTGTGTTATGTTGTTCTGATTGAAGTAGATGAAGAAAGTCCAGCCTCTTACAGATAATATAATTAGAAAAGGGAATGGTATTTTAATAGCCTTTTCACATAATTATGGATATTCTTCTTTGATACTATACTAAAACTTAACAAATGATAGTTTCTTAAAGGTTAGGTACAATGTGGAATCTGAAACTGTATCAGTGAAGTTTTGGTACTTTGTTGCATTAAAACCCATTGGTCTTTCTTGGACCTTGAGTGAATCTTTTAATCATGCATTATTTTGTATCATCATGCCTAGGTCATTTGGAAGAAGCTGGTTTACTGAGTTATGGAGATCTTCCAAATGTTAAGACATTTCATTATAGAATATTAAAAAATCACATTGCTTAATATTGCCACTGATCTCATCAGAAAAGTCTTTAAGTATTAAGTAAGGTAAACTGTCAAGCTCATGTTGACAATACAGGTTTTCCAAAATTCTATTTTTCACTTCAAAACCTGAAGTAACAAATTCTGTGAGTTGTTGCTCTTGAAGTGATAGGCTCACTTGGCTTTTTGCCTAGAAGATGTCAGCCAAATACCCAAATCTTCATAACCATAGTTGTCTCGGTTATTTTTCAAATAAAACTGGTGTTCATTTTAACGCACCTCTAGCTCAGCTTGCAGGTGAAACAAGTTCACAAGTGCTTTTCTCTCAGACTGCCATTTTACTTCATTATGCAGCAGAAGTAATTTTGCATACTTCCCATTTTGTCACACAGAATATTGAGAAAATGTACACTCAAGAGTTGAGATTTAACAAAACTAATAATTTTTACTGCTTTGTTAGGGGCAGTCATAAATGAAACCATTTTTTTCTTCTTTTGTTTTAACTACCAGAATATGGTAGTGGATACAGTGACTACTAGTACACTTCAGTGTCCATGCCTTGATTTGTGTTAATGCACCAGCAGTTTTTGTCACCACTGCTTTTGCACCATCAGTGCAAATGTCAACTCAGTTGACAAATAATATGTGAGAATTATGAAAAGAGCTTGGATTGCATGGACTCTCTGAAACAGTCTTGGGGACTTCCAGAGACTCGTGAACTGCACTTTGAGAACCACTGTACTAAAGGGTTCTAAAATGCTCTGAAAGCTAGTGAAGGTAGTGTAACTTAACATAATAATTCAGTTTCTGAATAGCAAGAGTTGATTATAATACATAGATGAGTTTAATGGTTCAAGATTTTAATACTTCACCTTTTCTGAAAGTATGCTTCCTGGCCATTTTGGAAATAATTTTATACAGTAATCAATGCCTGTTAGAAAGATTTTTGTGTATGTATACCACTGGATATGGGGGTTCACTATAAATGTCTAGCTTAGTTTGTTAAAGGTGGTTTTATTGACTCATTGTTATCATTAGTAATGGACAGTTACTAATTTTTCTTCTTTTGAATAAATAAAAGTGTAAAAATTATTTAATGTAACATCAAGCTAAAGCATAAGGCTGAATCAGGTGGTGGCTCACGCCTGTAATCCTACCATTTTGGGAGGCTGAGACGGGAAGATCCCTTGAGGCCAGGAGTTCAACACCAGCTTGGGCGATAGTGAGACCCTGTCTCTAGAAAAAATTAAAAAAACTTATCCGGGTGTGGTGGCACGTGCCTGTAGTCCCAGCTACTTGGGAGGCTGAGTCAGGAGCATAGCTTGAGCCCAGGAGTTGGAGGTTGCACTGAGCTGTGATGACGCCACTGCAGTCTAGCCCAGGCAACAGAGTGAGACCCTGTTAAAACAAACAAACAAACAAACAAACAAACAAAACCAAAGCATAAGACTACAGGTTTTAACAGATAACTAAATTTCTGTCATGATGTCTATGTCATCTTAAATGAGCTAGCATAGATTGTATTTTCCGATTTTTTTAAAAAAAGGATTTTGGTAAATGTGTATCTTAACCTTTTTTTGTGGCGAGTAATTGAGCTGTTAAAAATCTTTTAAAGACAGAGTTTTCCTTCATATTTTTATCATTGCCAGTTTTTACTTTCGACTGTTTGCTGAATTTCTGAAGTGGGTGTCTTTTAACATTCAATAGATAACATGTTGTCCAGTTTCTGCTACTTTGTTTTTTGGAAGCATTGGCTTGTGAGCCTGGAGGATGGACTGTCAGTCCATTTACTGTATTGATAATTTTTTTTTATACCCTTCTCACAGCACACTGATGTATTGATAGTTTGTAATAAAGTTGGAATAAACATTTTCTGCAACAAATAATCCTATTATTTTCATTATTGGAGAACTCTTGAGTCATTCTGAACTAGTTTGTTAAATCGTGACGCTTCTTCATGGGGAGCATCAGGGAGAACATTTTTGTTTCTACCTTCTACCTTTTTTTTGCAGTGATCTCAATCATAGCACGCAATTCGTACAAGGGCTAGCACTTTGTACCCTGGGCTGCATGGGCTCCTCAGAGATGTGCAGAGATCTTGCAGGAGAGGTAGAGAAGCTCCTGAAAACCTCCAACTCTTATTTAAGAAAAAAGGTAACTATTAATGAAAACAAATATCTGTGTTTGGATTAGGGGGTATTATGGAGATGAGAAAGCAGATTGCTTAATTTTGAAAGCTCTGATGATAATATAAAGTCTTTTTCTCTGTGTAGTAAATATATTTTAAATGGTTATATATGAATCTTGATTCTTATTTTTCAAGGAGATGATTTATAAACAAATGTGACTGGATATATTTTAGGTGGCATACCTAATTACTTCCTAAAATTGTCTGATTTTAAAAAGTATTAAAATAAAATGGATTATGAATATATCTTTATGAACTTTCTTTTATCCTAATAATTAGTGCCCATGTCTTTTTATTAATGCCTTTGTTTCTGTGGAAGGGTAGTTCTGTTGGAACCTAGATAATTATTAGGGAATGATGTAGAGCCCACTTTCTAACATTGGTATGTCTGAGTGTGGTAGTGGTGGAAGAGAATTATCTTACTCTCTTACCTGGTTTTATTTGTTAATCTAAATATATTGTTGAGTTTTTAAAAATTGTGAACCAGCTCTAAAACCTTTATAAACAAGTGTATAGAATTTAGAAGTCCAAGAAATGAACACATATCTGTCTGGTTGGCATTTATTGTGCGTCCGTATTAATGGTGTGAGAGAGAGGTGTTGAAAGGGCCAAACCATTTCCCATGATGGCTTCAAAGTTAAATTCTTTCCTTAATTTGTAAGCCAGTCCATTTTCTTAAAGAATATGTGAGCTGCTCTTGTTCAGAGCCACTTTATTGCATTAAATGAAACATTCCTACAGGTTAGGAAAAAAACCATGTTTTCCCCCTAAATGTAACATGGGTGGAATTAGCAGAAATCTTTTCTTGTTAATCTTTCTAAACTTTTATGGTATTTGACTCAAACACATAGTAGTTATGGTTACTTTGAGGGATAACCAAAATCAGTTTTTAAATGGACTTTTCTTTCCAGTGAACAAGCTAATAAGACCACCTTTTCTTTAGTGGAGACTAATTAAGTATCTTTCAGATGATTTTCTTAATGTCAGCAGAGAGTCAATTGGGGGCAGTGTAAATACTATTAAACATAACAGATTTATATTATATCATCTGTGGTATTTATCTTTTATTTGTATGGTATGATGTTTTTATACCTATTGGTCATCTTAGAGGAATGATTATCAAGGATGGAGGATCTTATCTCTTTTTTACTTACCCAAAACTCCACATAAGTCATGTTTAATTTGTTTGATAAATTCATGTGAATCATGGTCTAGTCTAGAAAGTATTTGCTCACTTGTCTAGCAATATATGAACAAAGGGACAGGTGAGCTAGAAGTTCTCATTAATGCCATAGTATAAACTGGAAATCCCCAACCAGTCAATAAATAATAAACTCATATCTAACTTCTTTCTTCTTTATTTTTCTAGTAGATGAGCTAGTTAGGTTTTTGTGGTGGTTGTTTTTTATAAGGTTGGTTGTCTGGACATAATTGAAATAAATCCTTTGTCCTTTTATTTTTTATAGGCAGCACTATGTGCTGTTCATGTCATCAGGAAAGTTCCTGAACTTATGGAGATGTTTTTACCAGCAACAAAAAATTTATTGAATGAGAAGAACCATGGTAATGTAATTTGGATGCACTAATAAAGTATTGAAGGAGAAAGGGAAAGAGAAAAGGCTTAAGGCTATGTTAGCCGTGGGTCTCAGTGCAGTGGAGTTGCCTTTCTACTGTGCTTAGATACTTTTCCAGGAAGGTCTGTTGTGGCAAATTTTTCTACTCACATATCCTAGTTTTATAATTAGGCATTGATTCCTTCATAGTAAACTTGTCTTTGATCATCTTTTATGATATTAAAAGTACTGTATTAAAGCCGGGCATGGTGGTCCACTCCTATAGTCCTAGGTACTTCGGAGACTGAGGTGGCAGGAGGATTGCTTGTGGCCAGGAGTTCGAGTCTGTAGTTTGCTATGATCGTGCCTATGAATAGCCACTGCACTCTGGTCTGGGCAACGTAGCAAGATCCCATCTTTAAAACAAAGTACTATATTAAGTTACTAATATGCAGTGTAATGTGTAAATGATCCTACCCTTGATTTTCTTTTCTTTTTCTTTCTTTTTTTTTTTGAGACAGTCTCAAAAGTGCAGTGGTGTCATCATAGCTCACTGCAATCTCAAACTCCTGGGCTCAAGCCATCCTCCTGCTTCAGCCTCCTGAGTAGCTGGGACTAAAGGCGTGTGCCACGATGCCTGGCTAATTTTTCTATTTTTAATAGAGACGGGGTCTTACGCTTGCTCAGGCTGGTCTCCAACTCCTGAGCTCAAGCCATCCTCCCACCTCAGCCTCCCAAAGTGCTAGTATTGCAGGCATGAGCCACCTCACCCAGCCCTACCCTTGATTTTTATGTTTAAAACTCTTTTATTTTTTGGCTATTTTATAATAAAAAGTTTTCCTTCATTGTCATGTGATAGGAGTATAACATTTATGAAACGTCTTTTGTATTACTTTTGACAGGAATTTGTAATTGGTACTCAGATGTCTTTATATAAAACTTTTGAGGAATTAAATGAGATGTGGCTGTTCTTTTTCCAAACATTTTATTCTTATTTTGAAGTCCGTGAAATAAATTCTGAGTAAAGAAAACTCGTATAGCCTAAATACTAAGAGAAAAAGTGGTATGGGATATTTAATTTGATTAATTCAATGCTGTGCCCAGAATGCTCTAAATATACTTGTTGAACACATGAATGTTTAGGGCACTTATTTATTACTTAGTGAGAAGTATTGTGAGATTCTTTTTACTGACTCTGGAACAAGCAAATTCATTTTGTCATCCGTGGTTAACCTAAATTATTGATACATTTTATCTTGAAATTTAAAATCTGATTATGATTTTTGCCTCTTGAATTATGTGTCAAAAGTCACCTAATAGCTGTTGATTAATATGGAGCAGATGATACCTAGCTAACATTGACTGTATGTCTTTATGAATATTCTCAGATGGAGAGACACATGTATTTGTTGTCATATTTTAATAATTATTTTGATCATATAATTGTTGAAAACATTGTGATTTGACTGGCTTGACCAGTATCAAATCAGCAGTCATCTATTAAGTTCCTCCTTTGTATTCACCTCAACGTCTAGATTCTTTGAGGGATTAAAAAGCAAAAGTAGCAACTATCTTTTTGTAATTGGCCTTCAGGAATTCAAAGCCCTGTTCTATGAAATTGAATAATTTAGTCTCATTTTTAGTTTTTATTTGATCTTTTCTTTCAGGTGTTCTTCACACATCTGTAGTTCTCCTCACAGAAATGTGTGAGCGAAGCCCAGACATGCTTGCGCATTTCAGAAAGGTAGGTGCCATTCTGTATGCCTGAGTCTTTCTTGATTGAAAAATGATTTTCCTGAAAAGTACATGATTTTCTCACTTATGATTTTCATTTGAAAGCAAGCTGTGGAGCCGAATAAAGGATTTAACCAGCCCTGCTGTGTGGTAGGGCTAGAAGCCAGATTTAGGCATGTAAGAACTGGCACTAGTATAGTGTTTTCCCTTTCATAATAGAAGTCATCTCTCGTTGGCAGACACACCAATCTCACGTGTTTTATCTGCTGTTTTCATATTTGAGTCAGGAAATGTAACCTGAGGTCAAATCACAAATAGTGATTGTGTGTTTGTGTTTTTTTTTTTAAAAGATAGGTAATTTCTTTTCTTTTTTTTTTTTAAGGTGAAAACTGCAAACTAAAATTTGATTTTTTTTCCTTTTACCCCACTGTTCATTGTAAACCATTTTCTCCTCTGATGGGAGTCCTAGCTTTCTTAAGTTCCCCCTCCTGCCTTTTTTACTAGCATCTTGAAAGTGGACATTTCTATTTCTTCACTTTTAGAAGGCAGTAGTAAGGAGAAATCAGAGAAACACTGTTCTTTGGGTAATGACATGCATTTAATTCCCTTTATAGGATGGTGATCACTCCATAGATAGGACTCACTTCGTATTTTAGATCTAATGAGGCTCTAACAGCAGTTCTTTTTTGGCTTTTTTCCACCCTTAGATGTTCATGTCTTGATTAAATTATTGTAATATAGTATGAGACCCGTATCTGTCCCTAATGCTTGCTTTGTATGTTTTGTTCCTGTTGTCTGTTTGGAATCCTGCTGTATGTTAGAATGAAAAGGTAAGCATTAACCCTCTTTTAGATGGTGCATGCTGGCATTAGGTCCTTAGTAGCTTTTGTGTATCCATCCACAAATGTGGCTTTTAAAATATACTAATGCTGAAGCTGTGCTTAATACTGTGAGTTATTTCTTCCAGCATTTTTGGCTAACTTCCTAGTCCAGTTTCTGTCTTGTCACTTAAACTCCTGACTCCAAAGTCAGCCTTGGATTTCAGTTGCAGCCTTTCTTGAATTGTAAGCCTCCTCCTCTGCCTTTCCTTTATCTTCACTTGAGAAACTTTGAGCAGTTTCCCAGAGGCTTTGGTGACGGCAATTCCAGATCAGTATAGAGCTTTGACACAAAACATTGCTTCTTTTTGAAGTAGATATTTTAGAATAGTAAATGGGTAACCTCATACTTTAAAAAGCTTCGTGTGTACTTCTGAGCTTTCAGTTCAGATTTAGAGCTTTTATTTCCCCCTCACCTGTACTTAGTCTTGCCAAGAAGTTTTAGAATATTTAAAGGATTTTGAGGTACAGCAGGTTGGCACCAACTGATTTTCATGGCTGCAGCCTTTCCCTTGTCATCTTATTTTGTTTGTCCTGTCATCAGTTTTAGTTACTTGCATTTTTGTCTGAAAAATAAAGCTGAGTTCCAAGAATTTGTATGCTAAACACTTAGACATTTGAGCTTTCTGTCCCAGGGTAATCTTATGTGATGTGCTGGCCTTTTGGCAGTGACTAAAACAACTTCTGAATGTAGTAGACCAAGAAAAAGGACTTTTCCAAGAAATAAACCTGATTTAAAAAAATAATTGGGGTTATGTGTAGTACGAAAAAGCAGACCATTGGGAAGCATGCAAGGTGAGCTTGGTAACTAGATGGCCCTGGTTTTATTTTTAAAATATTTATTTAAAGCAGTAAAATTATATGCTTAATCTCTCATAGAAATTTGCCCACAGTTGACAGATTTAATGAAGATTTTGTTTAGAATTTACAGATCTTCATGGCTTAGATTGGTCTTATTCTTGAAGTTGTCCAAATTAGGTTTTTGTTTATGTGACTTATAAGTCACTTAATTCCCAACTGTTGTGACCAAATTTACTTAAATTCATACAGATTGTGTTCTCTTGTATTTACAAGTAGCCCAAATGTTTTGAATGTTTTGAGTGCATGCCTTGGGTATACCTTGGCTTTTCATTTCAGTCCTGATCCCATTTTAGGCTTGGGGAGTGCAGAAGGGACAGTCTAAATACAATGAGAAAAAAAATAATTTAGTGGTAGCAGAGTTGGGGCTGTTCAGATTGCTTACAAAAGAGATGCAGTGTGTTCACTTAGGATATTTTTTTACTTAATTTTAGATCATTAAAGTTGTTTATCTAGCTAAATTGAGTTTTTAGTTAGAGACTAGAAAAGTTCCTATTGTGGCAAACATTTTATAATAGGGTTTTAAGATCAAGTATTTGATCAGCAGAAATGAGGGCTAATGTTTTAAAGCATTTGTAAGTTCGGCTTGGCAACAAAATTGCCTCTACCATGTGTTATAACTCTAGTGGATAAAGTAAAGGAAGGACAAGAAGGAAATTCCTGACCATAAGGAATGTATAGTCCCATTGGTAAGATAAGACAGGAAAACAGTATGTATAATTAAGTGCTGGAATTAAGTTTCAATAAAATTTGTGTCATGTTAAGAATAGGGAGAGGGAAATTATTCATGGCCTTGGTATCTTCTTAAGGTGAAAGATGTTTCATGTGTCTTTTCTACTTGTTTAATATTGCCAGCTTTGGTATTCCCTGTTTGTTGGAAAAGGATATAACTGCCCTATCTTAAGAGGAGAGAAGTTTTTCCTCTATTTGAGGTGGTATGTTTTAAAGCTATAATTTTAATAAGATCACCAGTTATATTTTGGTGTGATAACGTCTTGTATGCAGACATTTGAATGGATAAAAACTGAACATGTTCTTGTCACCTAGGAATGTCAAGTTCTACAGAAGTAGAAATGCAATATGCCTCATAGGCATCTGTTTTACTTGGTTCCCATAGGCTTTCTGACCTACTGTTATTTGTAACATCTTTGCATATATGACTCTGGAGTAAAAAAGTCTGATTTGTTTTTATCCAGATAAAATACATATTACTTCTGGAGATCTTGGCCTAGGTATCCTAACTTATATTTATCAAACATCTACAGTGTACTATAGGGTGTCTGAAAAGTCACCATACATGAGGAAAATGGGAAATTGTAACTAAATGGACCTTTTTTTTAAACAAAATATTCATTTGACACAAAGGAAAAGTTTTGCAAAGTTTTGTAATGAATATTTTGTGAATAAAGGTACATTTAACTACAATTTCCCATTTTCCCTATAAATGGGGACTTTTTGGAATTTGCTTGAACTCAGACCTTCGTACTGTTTTTCTAAACCAAAGGACCTGCTTGTTCATGAGACATTCTTTGATAATCACTGGTTTTTGATGCATCTTTCTTCTCTGCAGCTTGTGCCCCAATTAGTTCGTATTTTAAAGAATCTCATCATGTCCGGATATTCACCAGAACATGATGTTTCTGGTATCAGTGACCCCTTTTTGCAGGTGAGGTTGAAAGAAAATTTTGAATAAATATCATATGAATTTAATAACTTTTGAGTAGGCCATTTCCTTTCTCTTAAGACTACCTTGCACTTAATTAAATTAATTATATTAATAAATGGCTAGTGATATGATTCTATATTTTATTAGATTAATAGGATAAAGTTACAGTTTTAATAGTCAAACTTATTTACTACTTGAATTTTCAACATAACAGAGCTCTGCAGGTAGTAGTATTCTTTAGCTGTGGAAGGATAAAGTGTAGGGGACTAAATAACTTCATTAGATATAGAAGTATATATAGCTTCTCTTAAAGATAATGTTTAAAATTCTTCTGTTTGATTTTTTTTTTTTTTTTGAGACAGAGTCTCGCTTTTGTTGCCCGGGCTAGAGTGAGTGCCGTGGCGTCAGCCTAGCTCACAGCAACCTCACACTCCTGGGCTCAAGCGATCCTACTGCCTCAGCCTCCCGAGTAGCTGGGACTACAGGCATGCGCCACCATGCCTGGCTAAGTTTTTTTTTTTATATATAATTTTTTTTAGTTGGCCAGATAATTTCTTTCTATTTTTAGTAGAGACGGGGTCTCACTCTTGCTCAGGCTGGTCTCGAACTCCTGAGCTCAAACGATCCGCCTGCCTCAGCCTCCCAAGTGCTAGGATTACAGGCGTGAGCCACCGCGCCCGGCCCTTCTGTTTGATTTTTGACCATTTCTGATGGGATTTAAAACTTAAGTTATTTGAATTTTGTACCAAGCAAGTTTCCTTTGTGTGAGACATAATTTGTTGACACTTCTCATATTTTGCACATTAGGTACGAATTTTGCGGTTATTAAGAATTTTAGGACGAAATGATGATGACTCAAGTGAAGCTATGAATGATATATTAGCACAGGTGAGTAGATCAAACTTGCATTATACTAAATATTTGTTTTAGTTTAACAAAGCGTAGAATGATTGTGGTTATATGGAACTGTTTTTATTTGTGTTTCCTCATTGGTGGCTGTAATCACAAAATATCTCTTGTTACCTCTGGATGGATATTTTTGGGAGCATTATTTTCTTACTTCTTCTGCCTTCTGTGTCGTTTCAGGTTGCCACTAATACAGAGACTAGTAAAAATGTAGGAAATGCTATTCTTTATGAAACAGTTTTGACTATCATGGATATTAAGTCAGAGAGTGGACTTCGAGTAAGTCATTTTTAATTTTTTCTTCCCCTAAACTTTTCATTTAGAATAATTGACTTGGTCTTTAGTACTTTGGAATGGATTCCTCTTGGAACTTGACGTTAGGAAGGAATGATGCAGAATGTATAAGGCTTTGGTTTTGGTATCTGAAGTGTTATTCCCTCCCATTGAAGGCTTAAGGTTTAACATTAATTATAATAAAGTTTGGAATATATTAGATGTAGTTAGGTTTATAGTAGATCTTGTTGAGTCAAGTAAACATTTTAGAAAAGCTTTTACTAGAGCCACAGTTTGGGCTGTACTTATCACTTCAGACAAAACAAGATATCATATTTGAGTTAATTTGTTTTTATTTTAACAAATAAAGATAGAATAAGAAACTCAAGCAATACCAAAAGTAAGCAGGGAAGAAAATGTCAGCCTTGTAGCTTTCACATGTAGCCTCCACTTCTCCTTCCAGAGGGAAATACTGTTACCATTTTCTAACATATATTTTGAGATGTTTTATCCATATTCAAATGTGTGTACATGCATATTTATTATTTTCTCCACTTTAAAAAAACTCTTTATTTGAAATCATTTCAGACTCAAAGAAAAGTTGCAAAAATAGTTTACAGTTCTCATACACCCTGTATCCTTCACCCAGATTCCCCTAATGTTAACATCTTGCATAATTATAGTGTAATTATCAAAACAAAGAAAGTAATATTGGTACTATACTATTAGCTAAATTATAGATTTTATTCATATTTTACCAGTTTTTCTATTGATGTCATTATTCTGTTCCAGAAGCCAATCCATGACCCCACATTGCATTTAATTGTCATATCTCCTTAGTCTCTTTTAATCTTTTAACAGTCTTTCCTTTCCTTGTCTTTTATAACTTTTGACGCTTTTGAAGTATTGATTAGTTACTTTGTAGAATATACTTCCATTTGGGTCTATCTGATATTTTCTTACAATTTTATAGATTAAGGTTATGCTTTTTTGGCAAAACTACCACAGAAATTATGTACCCTGCACAGTTTATCACATCAGGAGGTACATGCTATCTATCTATCTGTTTCATCACGGGTGATACTAACCTTGATCGTTTGATTGAGGTGGTGTTTGTGGTTTTCTCCACTGTAAAGTTGTTTTTTTCCTCTTTGTAATTAAAAATATTTGGCTGGAGATATTTTAAGACTATATAAATATCCTGGTCTCTTCAGACTTTTGCCACCAATTTTAGTATCTACTGGAAGATCTTGCCTATGGTATGGTGTTCTAATGATAATTTTCTGTTTCCTTCATTTTTTTCTCATTAAATAATTGGAATTCTTCTGTAAAAGGAGTTGACCCTTCTCCATGAATTTATTCATCAATCATTTATTAATATTAGAATTGGTAACCCATAGCCTTGTAAGAAACAAATTTACTAGAGTATATTGTTTGTGTATAGTTTTTTTTGTCTTTAGCATTACAGTATCCAGTCAGGTAACCAAAGTAACGCAGGTTAAGTTCTTTTCTTCTTCCTACCTTTCAAACAAAATGGTAACATACCATATATATTGTTCTTCACCTTACCTTGTTCACCTAACATTATCTTGTAGCTAGTTCCATATTCACATATACCCATCTCCTTTTAAATTTTTTTCTTCATTTTGATAAAATGTACATAACACAGATTTTACTATTTTAACCATTTTTAAGTGTACAGTTCAATGGCATTAGTATATTTACATTCTTATGTAACCAATACCATCATTTATCTCCAGAACTTTTTTGTCTTCCCAAACTCTGTATCCATTAAATAATAACTCTCCATTCCCTACTACCCCCAGCCCCTGGTGACCACAGTTCTTTCTGTCTCTGTGAATTTGACTACTTTCAGGTACCACTGAAGAGATATAGGAAAAAACCACCTAAAACCAAAGTGTTTTTCCTACTCTTTACTCTCTACTCTCACACAGTCACTCAGTACTTCACTTCTGACACTAAATATGTCGGGTGGTGGGGTATTTCCTCACACATCAAACAGTTCTCTAGTGGATACCAGCTGGGTGTCCTTTAATTCAGTTCTGACACTATCTACCTGGAGGTAGTGTTAGGTCCCACAGGTTGAGGGCTTAGTCCCACAAGACTAACCCCCACTTCAGATGCTAGTGGTAAGTGTAGATTGTGACTTGTGCTTCTAACCAACCAGCTAGATCAATCCCTTCTGGGGTTTGATTAATTTGCTAGAGTGGCTCCCAGAACTCAGGGAAACACTTTACTTACGCTTACTAGTTTGTTAATATAAAGGGTATTACAAAGGACGCAGAGGAACAGCCAGATGGGAGAGATACATAGGGCAAGGCATACAGGAAGGAGTGAGGGAGTCATGCCCTCTCCATGTGCTCCACCCTCCATGAAATGTGTTCAGCTATCTAGAAGATCCTCCATACCCTGTTCTTTTGGGTCTTTATGGAGGCCACATTATATAGGCATGATTGATTAAACCATTGGCCATTGTTGATTGGCTTAACCTTCTGTACCTCTTTCCTCTGGGAGATTGGTGGGTGGGGCTGAAAGTTCCAAACCTCTAATCACTTGACTGATTCCC
Source organism: Varecia variegata (assembly GCA_028533085.1). Lineage (NCBI taxonomy): Eukaryota > Metazoa > Chordata > Mammalia > Primates > Lemuridae > Varecia > Varecia variegata. Next base: position 121,881,376 of record CM052442.1, on the reverse strand, counting down.
CTGGCAACCAGCCCCCATCCTGAGGCTATCCAGGAGCCCATCTAGAGTCACCTCATTAGAACTAAAGATGCTATCAGCCAGGAAATTCCAAGGGATTTAGGAGTTGTATGCCAGAGAAGACAAAGAGCAAATATATATTTCCCAGTATCCCAGTACCTCATATAAATGGAATCATGCAATATCTATCCTTTTGATAAACAGATTGTCTTATTTCATTTATCATAGTGTCTTCAGGGCTGATCCATGTTGTACCATGTATCAGAATTTATTCTGTTTTAATGGCTGCATAGTATTCCATCGTATGGGTATGCTCTAGTATATTTAGCAAATTTGCTATTCATGGACTTTTAGGTTATCTCCTTTTATTTGTGATTTGCAGTACTGCTACAATAGACTTTTGTGCATATATACAATTATGTTTGTCAGATAAATTTCTAGAAGTAAAATTGTTAAAGCAGAGAATATATTTTTATTTTAAATATTTATGGTTATGGCTAGATTTTCCTCTAAAGAGGCTATACCAGTATTGTTCTTTTACTAACAATATCAAAACCTTAAAGCATAATCTTCCTTCACTTACTGTTGAAATATAACCTGATTTTAAGAGTTTGCTTTTAGATTTTTTAGGGTTTTGTTTGTTTCTTTTGGTTTTTTGTATTCTTTTTGCTAACAGTCTATAAAATACCAGTCATTGTCTTTAAATAGTTTTGTCTGGTCAGAGACCAGGAAATGGTCCTTAGAGTCAGGAAACAACATAAATATTTAATTTTTTAACCTATGCTTGTGAAATCTCTCTAGGTCCTAGCCATAAATATCCTGGGTCGTTTCTTACTGAACAATGACAAAAATATTAGGTAAGTCAACTAAAAAATAACTTGTCTTAGGTATTATAAAACCAGTATTTTCATGAGTGACTTTGATCAAGTTTACACATGTATTAAGTGACCTATCTAGAACTTCAACTCAGAATTTTTTGTTTAGTCTGGTCCAGACTATTTTATAAGGAATTTGAGCATTTGCCTCATGGCTTAACTTTTACTCCAGTTTGTTCTGTAAATCAGAGGTCAGCAAAATTTTTCTATAAAAGCAAAATTTTCTATAAAATTTCTATAGAATTTTCTATAATTTACTATTCTATAAAATAGTAAATTTTAGGCTTTATGGGCCACAAGGTCTCTGTGGCAACTACTCAACTCTGCATCTTAGCATAAAATCAACCACAGACAATATGTAAATGAGGAGTGTGGCTTTGTTCAATAAAAATTGATTTACAAAAACAGGAGAGGGCTGGATTTTGCAGGTGACTGTAGTTTATTGACCTCTGCTCTAAATTAAGGAGAAAAATACAACATTTCCGGTAGCAAATCTGGAATGTCTTTGTGAATTCAAGCTAGTTTTTTTAGATAGATGAATTAATCGATCAGTGTTGTCTTTTATTTTGTTACTTTCCTATATGTAGTATGTCTTGTTTGCCTGTTATTCTAATCAGGAAGAATTTTTCTTATAATGTTAAGACGTGGACATAATCATTGGGGCACTCTGAATTATCTTCTCTTTCTAAAAGAATTTTTCAACACTTGGATCTTAAACTCAGTTTTTATAGAGGCAGTCAAAAGCAGAGAAAGTGCAATGGTTAAAATAATTTCCTCTTGCAGTGGGGGGGGGGGGCTAAGGCAACCTGAAAGAGAATATTACATGCTTGTTTTGTTTTATTATTTGGAAAATTTTGAAAGAATTGAGCCAATTACTTTTAGAAGATTAAATGGACTTGACCACGAATGCAAATCTAAATCCAAATCTTCTCTTAGTTGCCACTATTTTAAATTATGGTATCTTTTAGACCTTTTTTGTTGTTGTAGAGACAGGTTCTTGCTGTGTTACCCAGGCTGTTCTTGAACTCCTGGGCTCAGGCTATCTTCCCGCCTCAACTTCCTGAGTAGCTGGGACTGTAGGCACGTACTACCACGTTTCCTAATTTAAAAAAAATTTTTTTTTGTGGAGATGGGTCTTAGCTATGTTGCCCAGGCTGGTCTAGAGCTCCTGTCCTGAAGCAATCCTCCTGCCTCAGCCTCCCAAAGCCTTGGGACTGTAGGCATGAGCCACTGCACCTTTAAAATGTTATCTTTATATTCAACTAACTCGGTCTTTAAGTATTTAAAACTGTGTACTTTCTCTTATCCATTAGACATCTTTTTTTTCATTATTTAGGCAGAGGAAAACTTTCCTGAATTTTACATCTTAACTTTGTTATTCTGCAACTTTGTTTCATTCAGATATGTAGCTCTGACATCTTTGTTGAAGACGGTGCAGACAGATCATAATGCAGTACAGAGACACAGAAGCACAATCGTGGACTGTCTTAAAGATTTGGATGTCTCAATAAAACGGTAACAAACTGAGAATCTTTATCAGTCTAGTGGTTTTTGGTAAATTAAGTGACAGAAACAGATTATTAATGATTTTGTCCCCCCCCCATACTTTGTAATAGTTTTGAGAGCAAAGGTGTTGACATTTCTGTATTTAGTCATTGTGTTCACAGATGAACTCTCTGCAGAGTGAGTGCAGAGTGAGTTTTTTTTAGAAAGGATTGGCAGGGAGAAATTTAGGTCAATTAAGGGGGCCAATAAGAAATACTTAAGTGCACACTAAAGTTGTCCTTGGTTCTTCAATAAATATAACAGGTACAGATGAGCTGGGCAGAAGTTTACTTAACAGAGGTACTGTGCTTTGTGTGTTGGAGGATGAAAATAAGGAGTGATCCATCGGCTAAGTGTCTTATCACAATGCTGAAACTCAAATTGCTGACAACGCACATTTTTTACAGTACTTATGCCCCAGGATCCAGAAGGCAGCCCGTGTTTCTTAGAACAGTGTATCCTGAGATGACTATTAGGCAGCAGATAGCACTCTCAGAAAGCATACATCTCTTCCCCCACTGGAGCAATTCTACTAGTTCTCCTCTTAGAATGTAGGTGTTTGTAAAACCCAGCTGTAATTGGCCTCAATGAACTTTTGGTTCATTGAGAACAAAATAGATTTAAAATGATCTGTGAAACCATTCAGTTACAAAGATTTATTATTATTGAGTTCCTTTTATTTGCACAGAAGAGGTGCTAATTGTTTGGGCAATCTAAAGATAAGTCCTGGACTTAGTAACGTCAAGTTTTATGTAGTGCTTTGCAAAGGGGTTTTATAAGCACCCTTTCGGTTGGTTCTCAGAGCAAGCCAATGGGAGAGCCTAGGCTAGGCAATTATTTCTATCACCAGTTAACAAATCAGTTAAAATATGGTCCAAAGGGATCAAAGGACTTACCCTAAACCTTAATCCTCATAAGGGGCAGTCCTGGGAATAGATATTAGCCTTCTGACTCCTATTGTGTTATTTCTCTATGGCTCATTACTGGGCTTTGAATTTCAAAGATTCTGGAGATTCAAAGTAAAAGCTCAGATTCTGGGGCCAAACTCCCTCATTTCAAATCCTAGCTCTGTCTTTTATAGGTGGGGTCAAATTACTTAAACTTTCAGTGCCTCAGTTCCCTCATATATAAAACACAGATAGAAGAGCACCCACTTCATGGGGTTATGCAGGATTAATTGAATTAATATATGTAAATTATGTAAACACTATGTAACAGCTAGCTATTATCTCTCTAGGGATTGAATTTTTGTTGCTTTTATGTTAGCTAAGAACCTTAATAACTTCTTTGTATTAAATTGGTATTTCTGAAAGTCAGTGTACATACAGTGTTTGAAATTATTGACCAAATACAGAAAGATACATATAGTAACCTTAGAACTTTTATATGTTAACCATATTCATTTTTGCTTTCTTGACAAATTTAATAGGTAGTTATAGAAACTGCTATTTGCCCTTAAAGGACATGCCATTTTTTCCTTTTTCATGGTCCTCATTTTCCCTTTGAGTTTGGTTTTAGTCTGATTTTCTCTATACGTTTTGATGTAAACTGTGTTACCTCATTTTTGCACAGAAGTAGGGTATAATAGATGTGGAGTATGGTGACTTAATGTGTCACATTTTTAAGGAATAATGCAGAGACGTATTATCATTGGGTAATGATTTTGTTGCCCCTCCTTTTGAGCCACTTAAATAATTCTAAATTTCAGCTTTGTGGAATAGACTGTTGAACCCAAACCATGTATTTGGTCATTAGTAGTATATCTCTTAGGGATTTTTGAAGAAAAGTATTGAATGAAGATTCAAAATATCAGAGCTAACTTTGATTACATAAGAATAAATCTCCTTGGTTATCTTGAGTGCAAAAATTGGGATCACAGGATTGTGTAAGGACATTAACACATCTGCCAGTGCTTGGTGCCCAGAGAGAGCATACCTGAGTCTTTGTTTCATTCCTGCTGTAAGTGTTATAACTTTTTAAATTTTTCCTCTCTGCAAGGCGTGCAATGGAGTTGAGTTTTGCCCTGGTAAATGGGAATAATATCCGAGGCATGATGAAGGAATTACTTTATTTTCTGGATTCATGTGAGCCAGAATTTAAAGCAGACTGTGCATCTGGAATCTTTCTTGCTGCAGAAAAGTAAGATTTAATTTTTATTTTATTGGTAAAAGATGCTTGGAACTTTTGGGGAGCATCTTTAAAACATGGGGAAAATGCTGTAAATATGTTTCAAACATAACATTTATTCCAAGCTCCCAATTATAAGTTAGCTTTAGAAGGCCATTATAGCCAGCATTTAAATATGTTAAGACTAAAAAAAAATTCCCACTTTTATGAAATCTCCTCCTTTATCTGTTCTTATAACTTCTCATCTATGATGCAGTTTTAATGAAGGGAATAGAAAAGTTAGAGCATCTGGGCCAGGCGCCATGGCTCTCGCCTGTAATCCTAGCACTTTGGGAGGCTGAGGCAGGAAGATTACTTGAGGCCAGCAGTTTAAGACCAGCCTGGGCAACATAGCGAGACCCTGTCTCTACAAAAAGTAAGAAAAATTAGCTGGGCATGGTGGTGCATGCCTGTAGTCCCAGCTACTGGGAAGGCTGGGGAGGGAGGATCACTTGAGCCCAGAAGTTTGAAGTTGCAGTGAGCTATGGTCACACTGCTGCACTCTAGCCTGGGTGCAAGACCCTGTCTCTATTTAAAAAAAAAGAAAGAAAGAAAAGTAGAAAAGTTACATTATCTGAATTGTAGTTCTTTGTAAAACTTAAGGAAGTAAGTACCTCAAGATTTTAGAAGTATGGCTATTCTGTCTCTTTTTTCCATTCTTAATTTAAGGAAATGAGTTTCTAGTCTTGGTGTTGTCTGGATCTGAGAATAGTCTCTTTTCTTCTTTGTTCTTTATTTTCTGCCCTGACTGTATGATTTGTTTTCTGTGAAACTGAAGTTCCATTTCTCAGCTCAGCAACTCCTATTACAATATAATGGGAAATATCTGAGTTTGACTATATACCATTTTATCATTCTTTGAAATGGCATTTGCTGCTAGGTTTGAAGATGAAATGTCTCCATATATACTTACTTATCCAGGGAACCTAGAAAAGACTTCTTGACAGGATTTTTGAAAGTCACTGAATATAGTATACTTTACAGGTTCCAGTTTTTTCACCCTGTGCCATTTTTTTCTCAGGTATGCACCTTCCAAACGGTGGCATATAGACACAATTATGCGTGTTTTGACAACGGTAAGTAGCTTTTCTCAGTCAGTATATACTAAGTGCACTATGACTAAAACTAAAGCAGCATGAGGGAACACAGTGATGGCAGGGTAGGGTGGGATGTGAGACAACTGGCTAAGTGTTTTAGGTAGAGTAGCCAGGGAGATCTCTCAGAGGAGGTAACGTTGGAGTAGAGGCCTCAGTGAAGTGAGGATCAAGCCTTGCAGGGATCTTGGGGGAGATATACTAGTCAGAGGGAGCAGAAAGTACAAAGATCTGAGGTAACCACAAGCTTGGCCTGCTTGGAGAGCAGCAGGAAGGCAAGTGAAGCCAGTAAAGTGAGAGGCAGGTTGGAGGTCAGAGAGACAAGCAGGGGCCAGATTATGTAGGGCCTCATAGTTTGGGTTTTATTTTGAATATGATAGGAAGCTATTGCAGGGATTTGAATGAGTAAATTTTTCAGGATTTCCAATTCCTGTGTTAGAAGGTATCCTTTCTTTGGTATTCTTCCAGAATTTGGGGCCTTCTCTGTTTTTCATTCAATAATAGAGAGTAGAAATTCAGGAGTAAAAATGAAAGTGTAGTGGCATACAAAGAAAACATAACTCCATCTAATAATGTCATCAGGAGTAGATACCATAGAGGAAAATACTTACAAATTTGACTGCATTAAAATTAAAAACTTGTATAGCAAAAGGGAAAAAATCTGTAAATTTAAAAGGCACATGACAACTAGGGGAAAACATTGTAACATGACAGTATGTTATTATTATTATTTTTATTTTTGAGGCATGGTCTCACTCTGTCACTCAGGCTAGAGTGCAATGGTATGATCATAGCTCACTGCATCCTTGGCTCAAGTGATCCTGCCTCAGCCTGCTGAGTAGCTGGGACTATAGATGTGCACCACTATGCCTAGCTAAATTTTAAAGTTTTTTTGTGGAGACAGGGTCTCACTATCTTGCCTTGGCTGGTTTTGAACTCGTGGCTTCAAGTGATCCTCCCGCGTTGGCCTTCCACAAGTGCTGGGATAACAGGTGTGACAACTGTGCCCAGTTTATTATTTTTAATCTGTAAAATAATTTACAACTATGGGAAAACGGAATAATTGGCAATTGAACAAGCAGTTTACAAAAGAAGGAGGAAATGGCTAATTAACCTTTGAAAAAATACTCTTACTAGTAAAGAAATAGTAAAATAAAAGTGAGGTATTATTTTTTCACATACCATACTTTTTAATCTAATTCCTAGTGTTAGAAAGTAGAGAAACAGGCAGTACTCTCCACTTTATGTAGCTATAAGATGATGCCACCTTTTCAAGTGTTTCAAGTTTGATAGCATGTAGCTGAAATCTTAAATTACACCTTTTGATCCATTAATTAAATTTTTAGGACTTTGGAAAAATAAAAGGACAAGTGTACAAAAATGTATAAATAGAAATGTTCGTCCCAATCTTGTTTATAATAGAGGAAAACTGGAAACAACTGGTAGTCCGCAAATGGAGATTGATTAAGTAAATTATGAAACATCTGTAGGGAGGGAATGATGCATTAAAATTATGGTGTTTGTTGCTATGGAATTCTATCTGGGGCATAGTAGTTTTCTAGTTTACTTACAATGAATTAATATTTTGTAAAAGGTTAAAAGTTAATGAATGTGATTAATAATGGTGAAAATTATATTCTGACAAAAGACATGATGAATCAGGACATATTTTCTTATTTTTGTGAGGCTCAAAAGAAGGGAAAAATTAGAGCTCCTGAAGGAAAATGTTTATCAAAAACCATTTTTTTAAAATGCTCCTACTTTCCATTTTTCCAACTGACTTATGTTCTCTGAATATAATCATGTGATTTTTCTTCTTTAGCCTGTTGATGTGCTGGATTACATTGCTTTAATTTTGAATGTTGAATGTCATTCTTTTTTTTTTTTTTTTTTGAATGTTAATTCTTCCCTGGATTTATATCCCACATGGTCGTGATGTGTAATTCTTTTTATACGTTGTCAGATTTGATTTGTTAATGTTTTGTTGAGGATTTTCGCATCTATGTCCATGAGAGATATTGGTCTATACTTTTCTTGTAATGTCATCTTTGACCCATTTGCTATTTGGAAGTATGCTGATTTAATCTCCAAATATTTGGGGATTGTTTTTTTTCCTGGCTATCTTTGCATTACTTATTTCTAGTTTACTTTCATTGTGATCTAAGAACATACTTTGTATGATTTCTGTTCTTTTCAATTTGTTAAGATATTTTTTATGACGAAGAATGTGGTCTCTCTTGGTTCAGTGAGTTTCAGAAGAAACTGTATATTCTGCTGTTGTTGGATGAAACAAGCTATAAATGTCAATTAGATCATGCTAATGCTTTCTCCTACTTTAAGCACTCTGCATTCTCTGATTAGTGAAGAATGTAAATAAGTCATCCCACACATTACCTACTTTTTAGCGTCATACATTTCCTTTTGACCATCTTGCCAAACTTCCACCTCTGTCTTTGTGTTTCTTAACAGGAGTGAGCATCTCAATCACCTGGGAATTTTTCTTTTTTCTTTTTTTTTCTTATTTCTTTTCAACCTTTCCAAAATACACATGGTTATGCCTCGTTTTAGTATTGTAAATCAGATCAAAGCATGGATAATTAAATACAAAATATATCCCATTCCTGAGGCTAATGTTGGTTCCATAATATTTGTAAACACTAGTTTTTAAAGGACAGTGTGATGTTTTAATAAACTTGCTTCTAAAAAGTTATTATTTATTTAATCCCTTTTATCTTATGTAATATGCCCTTTTGAATTGTTTATGTACATCCCTCCTCTCTCCATCCGCTAGAGTAACATGACTACTGTAGTTCACCCATCTGATTTTTTTCTTTTCTTAGAATAACTCATGACATGTGAGACCATCTGATTTTTAAAAAAATTATTATGGGTACATAGTAGTTGTACCCTGTATCTTTATAGGGTACATCTGATGTTTTGATACAGGCATATAATGTGAATTAATCAAATCAGGGTAATTTGGTATCCATCACCTCAGGCATCATTTCTTTTTGTTAGGAACATTCCAATTCCACTCTTTTAGTTATTTTAAAGTATACCCTAACTTGCTGTTGATTATAGCCACTTTGTTGTGCTATCAAATATTGTTCATTCTGTCTAACTATATTTTGTACCCATTAACCATCCCCACTTTATTCCTCCCTCCCCGCTAGCTACCCTTCCCAGCCTCTGGTAACCATCATTTTACTCTGTCTCCATGAGATCAAGACCATCTGATTTTAATACCAGTGCTGGGAAGTTGTGGGAAGGGAGAGGTGTTTGTAATTAAGTTCTAGTGAATGTACTTCTTAAATTTTGAAATTTTAGGCCTCATCTGTTCTCAGTAGAAAAGGTCTTTCTTAAAATTTTAAATCTCTATATTTTACCTTTAATTTGGACAAAGATTTTTTGATGAAATTTAAAAACTTAAAATATCTAAGACTTTGAAGTTTGAGCTGCTATGAACCTGAAAAGTGGAACCAAGTTTGTCTTAATCTTTTAACAACAACAGTAATAATAGCTAACACTTGTTTTTATTGTTATGTGTTTCTAGGGGTAACTGTTTGTATTTCCTTTCAGGCAGGAAGTTATGTTCGTGATGATGCAGTTCCCAATTTGATCCAGTTAATAACCAATAGTGTGGAGATGCATGCCTATACTGTCCAGCGCTTGTACAAAGCAATTCTTGGTGATTATTCTCAAGTAAGTCTTCATTTGCCTTTCTACTTTAGGGGGAAAATTACCCTTTAATTTCCTAGTACGTCCTTATTACTAACACACTTGATGTGTGCTCAGTCTTGACCTTTATGATTGGATGACTTATGATTTGCATTAGTATCTTTGGAAGGACTGAAGTCCTTGACTAACGGTGGCTTTCTTTTGACAGCAACCTTTGGTACAAGTGGCTGCGTGGTGTATAGGTGAATATGGTGATCTTCTTGTATCTGGCCAATGTGAAGAGGAAGAGCCTATTCAGGTACCCCTTGTCACTTTTGGTTAAGGAGGGGGGAGATAGTGTTTTTGGTTATAAGAGAGCAGTGCCTATTGGGGAGTTGAGGTTGATTCCTTGAAAACTTTTTAGAGGATTAATACTAGAATTTTATTGGGAAACCTGCCATTTTTTGAGATGGAACTTACTGAACCATTTTGAGATTTTAAAACTGCTTTAGGCCCTATTCCCTACCCTAGTAGACTGAATCATTATTTCTCTTATCCTCTGGCTGATAAAAAGAAATGAGACATATCTATGTTTCATTTGCTTGTTAAGAGATTGGCTTTAGGGAAAATTGTGGCAACACCTGAACTCTCTGTATCTTTTTCTTTTCTTCCTCTACTTCTGCCACTTCAAACTATAATATGCCTCTCAGCCCCCAATAGTCATTTTCTACTCCTTTTACCTCCCTCCTACCTGCTTTGGTTGATGGAACAACTTGGTCAGTTACCCTGGCAAAGCACAGGTTATGTTAGGGACTTTTGCAATGGTAGGACTGTCTTTCTGGTGGCATCCTCTGGCTTGATATCAGCTTTAGATGTTTAATCTTACCATTCATTGTACACATGGTTTTTTACTTTTTCTCCTTCCTCCCCAGGTAACAGAGGATGAAGTGTTGGATATTTTAGAAAGTGTCCTAATCTCTAATATGTCCACCTCTGTGACACGAGGTTATGCCCTCACTGCCATTATGAAGCTTTCTACTCGATTCACTTGTACTGTAAAGTGAGTATTGAAGAAAAGTAGGGGGAACAGGCTGTTTTGCAACTTTAAAAAACTTTTTATTATGGTAAATTTCAAGCATAGACAAAAGCGGAGAGAATAGTAAAACAAATTTGCATTTACTTATTGCCCCATAATCATGATTTTCCATTCATGGTTCATCTTTATTTCATTGATACTTTGATCCCTCTCATTCTCCCACTCCACCATGGATGATGATGGTGATGATGATTATTATTATTATTACGTGGAGAAGTTAGTCCCCATGTTACCGAGCAATGGGCTCACTGCCTGATGCATGGTACCAGCTTTTGAGAAAAGAAATGGTTTTATTGCAAGGTTGACTGGCAAAGAGGCAGGTGGCAATGCTCAAATCCTTCTCCCTAAGCTGGGGTCTGGGGGTGGGTTTTATAGGTGAAAACAACTATGACTGCAACAAAACAGGACACCCCTTGCTTAATTTATTCTGTACTCCTTACCACATTAACTGCCATGTGAGTTGTATTTAACTCACGCTAGTTTTGAGCCTGGGGGCCTCATGAAGCATATGAAACCCTCACATCTCTTCACCTTGGGAGCCACCAGAACAATTTTTCAAGTTGCATATAACTCATGCACATAAAACAATAAAAAATAAATTTTTCATTAAATTAGAAAGTATTGTTTTGTTTTCAAAGTTTTTATTCCATTTTCGTAATAAAACACTGTGGCCCCAAGGAAAAAAATCATTTTTCTGTTGAGGCAGTCAGTGTGTTAATATCTGAGTATTTATACGATTGACTTTTTCGCCTTGTGGGCTCCAGGGTCACTAATCAGGTACACACGGTTCATCTGTGCAAACTCAGGTTACATGACTTGCAACCTGAGGGGCCATTGCAACTGAAAAATAACTGGACATTCTGTTATTGACTAAGTCAAAGGAAGTCAACTGGTTCTGTGGTTATGTAAGGGTTTTGGTTTATTATAGTATTTTGAAATGTCTGAATAGGAATAAAATCATGTTTTGGTGATTAAATCTTTAAATCTCTTTGCTACTTTGAATAAAAGTCAATTCTTGAGTCAGTTTCTCAGCCAAGCATATTAAGGGTAAACTTAGTTCTCTTAGATTTTTTCTTCACTTTTTAATATAAAGTCTTATGAAAATGGTATTTTTTACTTAGTCTTTAAATTGTGATCCAGAACAATTTGGGGTCAGGATTTTGATGCTGTTACCTTTTTGTTGATAAAAACTTACTTTAAAATTATGGAAGAGATTGAACAGTACAGATTTCTTTTGGGGTAAAGTAATAAGTGCTACTTTGTCAGGCAAATTTTACGGTATGAGATATTTAACAGACAAAAATCTGGTGTTACAATGAGAATAGTATAATGGTGAATAGTAGATGAATGGATGAATGAAGATAAAAGGTATTTTGTTTTTAAAAATTATGGAAAGTAAGAAAAGATGAAGATGTGTGTTTCAAAATTTATAACTAGAAAACTCTGGTTTAAACATTCTCTCTGCTTCTTTATGAATTTTCTTTTGGGTATTTGACTTTGTCATTTTGTCCCATAGCCTAACTAAGTATTTGACTTTGTTGTTTTATCCCGTAGCCGAATTAAGAAAGTGGTTTCCATCTATGGAAGCAGCATTGATGTGGAACTCCAGCAGAGGGCAGTAGAATATAATGCACTTTTTAAGAAATATGACCACATGAGGTGAGTGAAAGAAACTAAGCAATGCATGTAGTACCTCTTAGCATCCTGAATTATCATGATTATCTGTAAAGGACACTCATTCCTTGGGCTTTCTTAACTGGACCTCACAACCCTATTTAGTTCTAATTGCATGGCTGCTTCCGTTTTGTTCATCTTCTATTCTTCCCAGCTTCTAAATAAAATAACTATGCCAGGTGCAGTGGCAAGTGCCTGTAATCCCAGTGACTCAGGAGACTGAAGAGGGGGGATTGCTTGAGGCCAGGAGGTTGACCACCCTGGGTAACATAGCTAGATCCCATCTCTTTAAAAAAAAAGAAGAAGAAGAAGAAGAAATATTAGCCTGACGTGGTGGCGCACACACCTGTAGTCCCAGCTACTTGGGAGACCGAGGCAGGAAGATTGTTTGAGCCCAGGAGTTCAAGGCTGCAGTGAGCTATTAGGATGCCACTGTGCTCCAGCCTGAGTGACAGACTGAGACCTTGTCTCTTTAAAAAAAGAAAGAAAATAACTGTTTTTTCATTTAACTCACCTCCCCCTTTCTAATGCTTTGTTATGGAAAGTTTGTTTCGTTTTCTGTTTTATTTGATTAAGATGTGGGAGTTATGTTTTTTCAAGAGAAATAATCTCATTCATATCCCATCACCATCAACATTTTGGTGTTTGTCATCTTTTTTCTTCTATTATGCAGTATCTTGTTGATTGGAGACTGTTAATACCTACTGATTTACCTCTCTTTCATCCCAGTTTCTCTGCCACTGAAATATATGCTTCAGGATTTTGGTGTACAGTTTGTTTATTCAAGGTTTCTTGCTTGCCCTTAATCCAGCCAGGAATTTAGGTCATGTATTCTTGTAATCCACCTTCTGTTTTTGTGTGTGTGTTGGGTGGCGATGGGAGACGGCTCTCCATGTTTGGCTTCAACATAGGTTTGTGGTTGTTTTTGGTAGGGAATCTAGGTTAACTGCCTAGAATTTAACCACTTCAGATTCTTCTAGGTCTGCCCTACTTGAGAGAATGCCTGTCATGGAAAAAGTGACCACAAATGGCCCCACTGAGATTGTGCAGACAAATGGAGAGACAGAACCAGCTCCACTAGAGACCAAACCACCACCCTCTGGGCCACAGCCCGCCAGCCAGGTAGCCTTCCACTCACTTATCTGGGGCTTCTGATGATATGGTCCCTTAAAGCTTATCTCTTAGTTGATTACTTTTGTTCCTGGATTGGTTTTTGAATCTCCTCCTTATTTTCAAGTATTGAAAGAGCTTTGCATTAGATAGCAGACTAGAAAACTAATCAGTTGAGGTCTTATTTCCTTGTTTAGGCCAATGATTTATTGGATTTGTTGGGAGGAAATGACATAACACCTGTTATTCCAACTGCACCTACGAGCAAACCAGCTTCTGCTGGTGGAGAACTTCTTGATTTGCTGGGTGACATCAACCTTACAGGTGAGGCCAGTCTGGAGCTACGTAATGCCTGGATAGGGTTAGGGGCATCAGGGAAAAACCACACTTAACAGACCCTCCAGCACATGAATCATCTGAAGATGGGATAGGCTAAGTGAGAAGCAAGAGTCGAATCTTCACAACATCTGGGATGTAAGCTGCCACGCTGAGGCTCTAAAGATAATTCATAGGGATTCCTTAAAGCCTAATTTTTAATTTTGGGATAATGTATTATTCATAGTATTTTAAGATAGAAAAGATTTTCTCTTTTAGGCTCGAAAAGAATATATCCCATGTTACCTCTGCTTTTAGTGTCCTAAGACATGACTTTCTCTAGGTTCTTTTCTATTCCTGATTAGTTTTCAATAGCTGTGGCCATTTGTGGAGAGATGTTAACCTACTATCTACCTTTTGTCCTTCTTCCCCTCCTACTCTTCCTATAATTAAAGCAATTGAAGGAGAAATCACTCATAATATTCAAACATAACTTCATTTGGGAATATTTTTTCTTGTTTCTGTTCATATGTACTAGACATTTGTAATTGATGTGTTCGTCAATATCGTGAACCTCTTGAGTTCAAGAGTGTCAGTGTAGCATATAACTTCTAAGTTGCAGTGTAAAGTACAGCTTAAAAGTTAAAGTGTCTTCTTTAAAAACATAATGGAGAGTTAGAGCATACATGATCTTGAGTTGAAAGCAGCAGTGGGATAAGGATGTTGGATGGTTAGCTAGACTCTAACAAGCTGATTTTTTCCCCTAATACAGCAGGCTCCCAGAGTTTAGGATTTATGTCTGTGTCTTAGCAAAATTTCAAAATGTTCCTTGTCATGTACTTTTGAGTCATTTACAAATCCTCAGATGCCAAAGTTATGCTGGATAACTGGAAAATCAAAAACAACCCCATAATTGAAATATAGTGTATGCTTCACTTAACATGTTAGCATTTTCATGTTGGTACATAGTCTTCATAATTGTAGTTTTAGATGATGTCTAATATTTTATCAAGAAGTTTGCATTATTATTTACTCAGTTTTTTACTGTTGGGCATTTTATTTGTTTCTAGATTTTTCCTAGTTGCCTCAACAAATATCATTACATCAATTTGTCCTTATTTTAGATTTTTTCATAGACTAAGCTAGTCTTTCTGAATCTGGTTAAAATTAGGATGATTGAACACTTACTTCATAGGGTATTTGTGAGGACTGCTGACCCACCCTGTGCATGACACTTGGCAAATATTATTTACCTTTCCCTCAATTTATTTGGGCACTAGTTTCACTGTACAGTCATAAGCATAAGCATTGTGTATTATAATTTTTTAAAAGCCCTGTTAGGTAAAAAATTGGCCCTACTATTTTGTTTTTTATTTTTTCGATCACGGAGAATGTTTAATATCTTTCTAGATGTTTGTATTTTAGATGAATTTCCTTTTTGAACATTCTTTTTGTATCTTTAACTCATGTATCATGGGGTCTTAAAGTTTCATTTGGTTTTTGTTCTTACTTTCTTGTTTCCCTAGTGTTATATGTAAAAGCAAAATGGTAAAATGTTTAAAAGCCTAGATTTTCTTGCCTTCTTCATAACATGTTTTTCCATTTTGTTTACATTATGTTTAAAAATCCTAGATTCTTTAATTCATCATTACAGTTTTATCCTATTGTACAGTAATTCAGTGGAAATTTAGAATTAGATTTAGCATATGTTTTTAGAGGGTTTGGAGCAGTGAGTTCCTGTTCCCAAAAACTACTATACTGTACTTTTAGAGAATACAAAAGCTAAAGTTTGAGGGAGTTGGGGACCCGTACACTGCCTGTGTATCTTGGGTAGCCTCTGATTCTTCATGAGAACATATTTCTAAACTTGTTTTGAAAATGTGAATTGGTGCAAAAATTTCTAGATTAGATTTATAAAAACTAGAACTATATGAATATGTCTCTGTATACTTCATTGGTAATGTGCTTGACTGCACATTCTGTGGTGTTTGCATTTGTTTTAGCTTCTTTTGCTTTGCTTAGCCACCTGTATTTCTGCTTTCTTTGCTAATTTTTAGTATGTCATTTTTTTCTAGTATTCTTTAGTATCTTTTAAAAAAATATATGCCAGCCTTCCTTTACTTCATTGTGTTAATTTTTTTTTAAAATGGCATATTATCAGTTAATTTCATAAGTGATTTGAAATCTTTCAATATAAAATGCTTTGTCTTAATTTTAGTGAATTTTCTCATGCTGCTGCTTAGAATCTTGAGTTCTCTCATGCTCTATGAATTGCCTTATTGTATGACTCTCAACTTGTTCTCATTTGGAAGGATCAAATATAAGTGGTAATCTGACAATTTTTCCCCCACCCCACTTCATACCACCCCTCCCAGGGTGTGTATGTATTTACATTTTATTATGCAGTATTTAATATCTATAAAATTTAATAAATGTCTTCATCTACCTAGTTTGTAAAATAAAATATCATTAACAGGGTTGATGTTCTCTGTGTATTTCCCTTTTATCTCACTTTCTGTTGATTCCAGAAGTAACTGCTGTCTGTCCTAAAGCAGTGTTTAACATTGTTTACCATATCTGTGTGTTCCTTGAAACAGTGTGTATTGTTTTGCCAGTTTTTTACCTTTTTAGAAATGGTATTTAACGGAATGTGTTCTTTCTGGCACCTTGCTTTTTTGCTAAATATTATTTTTGTGAGACTAATTCACGAATAACCCATGTTAAGTGTATTTCTATTGAATTGACATTTTTACTATTGTAGATGTACAGTATTTTATTGTATCAATATATCACAACTTGTCCATTATCTTGATGATACACATTTTGATTGTTCTAATATTTCTCTGTTGCAAATCATCTTGCTATGAATGCTTTTTGTCTGTGTCTCCCTTTCTACATATGTAAGAATTAATTAAAAGCATTAATAAGAAAGGTAGTTTCTCACCTGGGGAAGATTTTGCTCTCCAAAGATTGGCGGTGTCTGAAGATATTTTTGGTTGTCACAACTGGGGATGCTGTCAACTAATGCATAAAAGCCAGGGGTGCTGCTTAACATCCTACAGTTCAGAAGACAGCCCTGTACAACAAGGAATTAGAAAGCCAAAAATATCATTAGTGTTAAGATTGAGGAACCTTTGTTTAAGGATATACTGATGTTCAACTCTACTATTGTCAAATTATTCGCTAGTTTGGTTGTACCAGTTTACGTTCGTACAGCAGAGCTTAAAAGTCCCCATTGTTCCATATTCTCACCAATATCTGGAATTATCAGACATTGACATTTTCACCATTCTGATAGATATGAAGTGGTATCTCACTGTGGTTTTAAATTCCATTTCCATCATTACTGGTAAGATTGAACATCTTTTTATAAGATTCCCTTGTAAAAGGTTTCCTCTTCTGTGCATTACTTGTTCATGTATCTTGCCACTTTTTAATTAGGTTATCTTTTTCTTACTGATTTTTGAAGATATTTATAGTTTGGATACTTATCTATTCATTATTATGTATTAATAGCAAACATTTTCTCCTGCCTGTGGTATCTTTTTCCTTTTTTCCTTCACAATATTTTTTTAATACTGAATGGAAGTTGCTCATTTTAAAGTGTATGAAATTTTAGTTCTTTCCTTTTATGATCTATGCTTTTTGCATCTTGTTTAAGGAATTCTTTCCTTAACCTGAGATCATAGTAATTTTCTCCTGTATTTTCTTGGTAAGCTTTGTCATGCTGGCTAAGGTTGACTTTCTATTGGAATATTTCCTTTAGGTGCTCCAGCTACTGCTCCTACCCCTGCCCCAGTCCCACAGATATCCCAGCCCCCCTTCTTATTGGATGGGCTTTCATCACAGCCTCTCTTCAATGACATCGCTGCAGGTATGTTTGCTGTTGTTACCATCATTGCATGGGGCCCTGAGCCATGAGAGGTGGTTATTGGGAAAAGGAAGTAATAATTCTGCAAGCATTAGGCTGACTACAATAAGACTGATCTTCCCATACTTTTGCAGGCATCCCCTCCATCACAGCATACAGTAAGAATGGCTTGAAGATAGAATTCACCTTTGAACGTTCAAATACCAACCCCAGTGTCACAGTGATAACGATACAGGCCTCCAATAGCACAGAGCTAGACATGACGGACTTTGTTTTCCAGGCTGCAGTACCAAAGGTACTATAATGTCTTCTTTGCCTTTTGCCTTAAAGATTGGCTGATTTTTTTTCATGAATTTGGTAAAGGATATATCATAATGTTTAGAGGTTAAACTGAATTTGCAGATTTAACTCAAACCTAACAATAATATAACTATTACGGTTCATTGAAGCCTGTCATTTTTAGTGAATAATACTTGGTCACAAATATTCTTACGGTTAGTATTGTATGAAAAAGAAAGGAAATTGTAATAGTATTGAGATCCAGTAGCTACGGAGTTCATTAAAAAAATTAAGAAAAAGTAAAAAGAACAGTAGTGAGAGCAGAATTCTACAAATTGGTTAGTTAATGCTCAGGGCATTGTGGATAATTCAACCTTCAGTAATATAGTAGTAAAAACCTAGAAACACAAAATCTGACATAGAATTAATGTTAATTAAGATGAGGGATTTTGTCTATTTAGTATTATCTTCTAGTCACTAGATCGAAGTAAATTTTTTTTTCATCTCTTGATATATGAGCAAAACTTTCCTCTTTCCTTAATTAACATCCAGTTTACTATTGATATGATGACTCTTTTGGGGAATTGAGGTTTTGTTTATACCAAATCTTAGTTTAAGAAGTGTTTATATCCATTTTAGAATAATGAAAAGTTTTAAATAAAGAAAAGTTTAGAATAAGGGTTGAACAAAGTTTTTCTGTACAAGAGCAGTGTGTATTTTAGGCTATATGGTCTCTATTGCTACTCAGTTCTGTTACTATAGTGCAGAAACAGCTGTAGACAGTATGTAAATGAATGAGGATAGCTTTGTTCCAATAAAATGTTATTTACAAAAACAGGTGTTGGACCATTCTTGGCCCATGAGCCATAGTTTGCCAACTGCTGGTTTAGACTAAGCTAACCTAATCTTTGTGGTGACATGTGAAATACGGCATTCAGACAACACACATTTGGAAATTGAAGATGTTTTGCAGCCTTCTTTGCTTACATTTTTAGAAGCCAGAGTAATGTAGATGTTTTAGAAACAGTAGTGTCAAATGGTTAAGAACCACTAATGAACTCTAGACCTGTTTGGATTTTAATATTAGTTGTATGACATGAAGAAAGTTATTTAACCTCTATAGCTGAGTTTCTTCACTTGCAAAGGGGGTGGTGATGGCTACTTCTTCATAGGGTTGCTTTGAGCAATAGATGAGTTTTTTGTGCCAGGCACTGTTTGAAGCACTTTTCATGTGTTCAGTGCTCAGTAAATGTTAGCTGCTGCAACTTAGGTTTTACACTTGTTACTTTAGGCTGTTTTTCTAGCAGCTTACCACCTCTACTATTAAAGCATGCCTTATTCTTGGTGGTGTACTATACAATGCAACATGATGTTGTAGCTTGAACTTCAAAATCTCATATTTCATAGATTCTACGATGTAGTATTTCACTTTTTAATATTTCTGAAATTGAGGTACATTTTTAAATTGATACCTTGTCATAGTTTAATGGGCAGCCTATTTTCATTCTTAGTGGTACATAAAATAATGGTGTGAATTACAGTTAATAGTATCTTATATTTAATGAAAAATAGTATTTTAGCTTACATAATTTATCTTGACAGTAGAATTATGAATAAGACCCAATATAATAAATCTGTACATTGAGACTGAATCTTTCCTCTTGTAATTTTTGGCCTTAGAGAAGACTAACCTATCTACTCTCTCTCTTTCTCTTTCTCTCTCTTAATTATTTTAGAAGTCTAATCTATTTTAAGGAAAGATTTGTAACATTCTAGTATATAGACTAGCTACTTAATACAGTATGGTTTACCTTGCTTGCCTATAGCACTTTCATCTCTCATCCTATAAACAAACAAAACCCACCAGCATTCAAAACATCATGGTGTTTGGCTTATCTTGATCTTTTGCTGTGCAGGCTAGTTCTGCACGTACTTTTTCTGTATGTGGACCTTGTGTCCCTAATGGAGTGACCCTAATGTGTTCCACTTACATATTAACAGACTGGCTCTTTCAAGCCTTTTCTTCACCTCTGTCCTGTAGGGGGAGGCCTTGACATGTTCCAGATTATGCAGGCTTTAAAAAACGAAAGTTCAAGTCTCTGGGTCCCAGTCATCTAATTACACAAAAGCATAAAGGCTTATAGTTGCTGACCAGTATTTTGGTATTTTATTTTTGGAAAACTTTTCTTTTGGTTTCCTTCTGTTTTTTTTTAAACCACAGGCATCCAGTTTTTACTTGCATAGTTGGTCAGTTCTATTAAGTAAAGTTATCAGAACAAGAATTGGTCAGCTTTTGAAAACAGGTCGACTAAAATTCCTTCTGCCAGGAAGAGGAGTATCGCTCATTGCTGGTTTTCATGATCAGAGACCTAACAATGGGTTTTTACAAATACCATGAGTGACAGCCCACACACTATGAATTGCTGATTTCTAGAAAACAAATCGTAGGCAAAACTTAGTAGTAGATAAATCTGTTATTTGAACCATCATCTGGGTGTCTAACTTTTTTATTTGTTGACATCTCTGACATAGCATTGTGTATTACTTCTTCTGAAGAGTGCCTTTTATTCCCCCTAGACATTCCAACTGCAGCTTCTGTCTCCTAGCAGCAGCATTGTCCCAGCATTTAATACGGGGACCATCACACAAGTCATTAAAGTTCTGAACCCACAGAAGGTGAGTAGCACATTTGTAGCTAATATCTGAGCAAGGTGTAAGTGTATTTCCTAAAATAAAATTTTGCTTTGTTTCTCTGGGTTTTTGTGACTCATAGAGAAGAGATCAATGAAAATGCCTGGTCTGACTTCCTTGTTCTTTTGTAGGTGGAACCCAGAGACATCAAATGATTTAGTGGCATCTTATTAAAATGCAGCTTTAAAAAATTCTCTGTTTAGAGCTGCGGTCCCCAACCCCCAGGCTGCGGCCTGGTATTGTCCATGGCCTGTTAGAAAATGGGCTGCACATGACCACCTGAGCTCCGCGCCACCCTCCCCCTACCAGTGACACCCCACCCTCCCAACCCCAGTCCCTGGAAAAATTATCTTCCATGAAACTGGTCCCTGGTGCCAAAAAGGTTGGGTACTGCTGAGGATTAAAGGTCTAATTTTTTTGCTCCAGGGGGTATGGAGGGGGGCTGGGAAGGAGGATCTTAGACATTTTAATCTATAAAGTTGAAGTCTGAGGTAAGGGCATTTGTTGAGCCAAATATCTACATGTACTGCTGTAATTATTGAATGTGGATTGCAAAAGTGGAAGGATTTTAAATGAAGCAGTGAAATTAAAAATAGCTTTAGAAACTGAAATTAAGCAATATTTTATTTTCTCAAAGAAGTAAATGGACTCTACCTAATAGTAATCAATTGACTGATTTTCAAACAGCTTCTGAAAATGGTTCAAAGAATTTCTTCACCTTGGAATATCTCTATTAGTTCCTTGTAAATACCAGTATAATTTCTTCCTCTTGTAACACTACCTTTCCTCCGCTAGTCACTGTATTTTGACCATCTGTCTATACCACAAGCACAAATTCCTTTGACCATCTGATACATATAGTAAAAATTTTCTTAGTGCATTAATATTTGAAATCTGCCTCATAAAGTAAAAAGTACTTAATAATTGAGTTCTCTTAAAACTACTGGTTTTACCTGTGAGTTAACTTTTCTTTTATGCTTTGGGAACAAAACAAGTTTATGTTCACATTTACTATAGGTTTTGCAATAAAGTAACAGTATACTTGAATGTATAGCAGAGTACGTGTTTACCTCATTTTTCAAGAGACTTGGATACGAGGGTTGAATCTTTTTGAAAAGCACTCAGCAAATGTTACTAGTAAAGTGTTCCCAAGTGGTTCTGTCCTTTTAATGCAGTTATGGGGTTGAAGCCAACCACATGTCCTGGATATGCACTTTCTTTACTTGACAGCATGACGTAGGCCCCTTGGCTCAAAGCTAGAGTCCTAGGTGTTTTCTGGTTGTCGTTTGCCTGTGAGTCATTTTTAAAGTAAGTTGTTGACTCCTAAGATTAAAAGTCTATTTGTAGACTGGACAGATTCTGGAGATTTTATTTCAATATATAATTTGTGATTCTCTTTTCCTCTTACAGCAACAGCTGCGAATGCGGATCAAGCTCACATATAATCACAAGGGCTCAGCAATGCAAGATCTAGCAGAAGTCAACAACTTTCCCCCTCAGTCCTGGCAATGAGGGTCTGGCACCATTCTCATTCTTATCCCACTCAATCAAAGGAATTCTGGGAAGGAGGTTGTGATTGCTGGCAAGTCCCCCCAATTGTACCATGGGCATGAGGAGCTGAAGAGAACTGCTGAGGAGGATTCTCCTAAAGTTATTGCTGACCTTGAAGCATTGTTAAAGACTAATGTCCTCTCCTCCACTGTTGAGGCTGGCTGCTTCTGGAGGCTACTTTGCACTCTTCTTCCTCTTCTCCCTTTTCCGCACTTCTCCACCCCTCCCACATTTACAGCCAGAATCAACATTCCCTGGGCCCCCGAGGAAATAAACAGCCGGTCTGGAGGAGAGGACTGGAATTCATGGCGAGAAAACACTCACTTTGTCTCTGCAGCAAAGAGTTGCCCCTTCTTTCTACTGTTGTTTCTCTGTGGACTGGGCAAGGTGGGGTATTTATTCCTCACTAGCTGGGTTACCATCTTCAGGCGCTTTTTACATCTGGTATCCGGAATGGAAATGTAACAGTGGACATTAGGGAGCCCTGCCTTTTTCTACCGGTTCCCCCAATGTGTGAAAGAGGCATTAGGCTCCTGGTAGCCTTTTCTGTGCATTGCTGTATACACACAGACACACACGTGTATGTATGTTTGTTATCAAGAACTGGTCAGACCTTGAGAGGTTATTTGTAAACACTGGACAGATGCAGTTAAAAGAGCTTTTGTTGAGATTTGGCATGAAGGATATGGTGCTCTATTTGTAATAGAAACTACTAAGGCTCTTCCAGCTCCCCTTTCTCTCCATTCTTTAGCTGCAGTCATGAATACTCTCCATCATTTTCGAAATTGATTCCTCCTAAAGTGCAAAGTGAACACCTTCTAAAAGATATATTAATAATTATTAATGGCCCTATTCCCACCACAAATTTTAAAGTTTCTCCTAAACCTGTAACTTGCCTGTTTGAACTGTGGTAAATGGGTGGAAAGAAGAGTTCACCAGTTTTAAAGTTCAGACTCCTTAACAAAAGCACCTTTGCCCATAGGAAGAGTGAGTATCAGACTCATCCTGGAGCATATTGGAGTCATCTTATCTATTACTCCAAACTTCCCTTTTTATTTCCTGAGCCTGGCTTGGACCTTGGCATTCCGTTTGAATTCCTTCTTCTAACTGGAACATTTGTGTTGTATCTGTAACACTGGCACTGAAATAAAGACCACACGGTTAAAGAAGTCTTTCCTATATTGTACTTTATGGTGTTGGAATGAAGCCTTGTAGCTTCCTTGCCCCTTATGTCAGAGGAAGTCTTATGGACACCCTAGGGTAGGAATGTCCTTTCCTGAGTCTGAGAAATTGGTCTTTTGAAAGAGACCAATCTCATGAATATCCACATCAAAGACTTGAGCTTTTTAAACTAGTGAGAGTGCCGAGTGCTTTTTAGAAAGGACCCATGTGTTCTCAAACCTTAAAATTGAGTTGCTAGAATGAAGTAGAGGTGACTCTCCTGTGGTACATGTTGAATGTACTGTGTACGTTCAAGTATACAGGCACCGTGTCTTATATACTGAAGAAGAAAGAATGAGGCCCTTAAAATGGTCTTAAAATGTTTGCAATTGTTACTGTATTGAATACAGTATAATTACTACTTTGGCTTCAGTCTTAAACCTGGATACAAATGTCCCTTTTCCCCCCCCGCCCTTCATTTCACCAAGCCTTTACTTAAAATCTTCAGTGTCTTGTCACATCTAGCTCTGTATCAGATGCTAGACTATTCCTAACATTTGACAAACTGGAGTTGAACTAAAGGCTCCAACGGGAAATTTTTTCGGTCTTACTAGTATATAAGAGCAAGATCTGCTAAAACTTACTCCACTGGTTAAATGGTTGACTGAGTTAAGAACAGGATATTATCCTCTGCGTAGTTGTCAGTAAAGCAGATGTGGACTAGTGCATATTTCAGACAACTGCTCTGCCTGTGCAATGTAAAATAGCCTTTAAAGGTTTCTTTGCAGACTGATTTCATTGGATGGACACTTAATGCTGTGAAACATGATAAGATTAACGTAATGTTGGTGGACTTCTTGAATAGAATTTGTCTTAACATTCCTCTTTGTGTAGAGGCTTTATTTTCTTTCTTACATTTGTAGTTAATCAGCTCAGTTTTTTTATTTGAACTGAGTTGATCTCTGAAGAAATCTGCTCAAGACCATGCTGTAAGACAGTAGTGCTAGCTAATGGAGCTGGGAAGGGTCTACTCCTCTGGCAAAAGCATCTCCTTGGGTGATCATGGTTTTGAGGTAGAGTTTATGATCATCCATAGCTTTGGCTAGAAGGAGTAAAATATCATGGCCTTAACACAAAGGGTGCTGTGTATAATATGAATTGATTTTGGAAACTGAACCGGAGTACCATACTGAAAGGCTCGCAGCCAAATACCTGCCTAGGATACTGATGGTTGTGAAGACTGTTTCAAATGATTGGATCTTTGAAAGCTTCAGCGTGCCTTAGTTTCTAGGATCAGAATTAGTTCTCTCTCACTTGGCCTTGCAGCTAAAAGGAGAAATCTCTTAATTTCTGTGAACACTTGCACATTTCAGTAATTTCTTTCCCAAATATAACCACTCAAGGGGGAGCAAATTTAGATGGATTTACAACTTCGGAGCCATTATGAGAAAAGAGCAATTTCCATGGCTGTTTTAATAAGCCCAGAGTGATAAGCAGTGAGCCCTCACACTTGGACCATACTTCCACAATTTCACATGTACTTGTACCTCATTATTTTCCTCTTCAGTGATGGTTTGTATCCTATCTTCTTCCCACCCCTGGCAACCCTAAGGGAGAATTCATCTAAGTAATCTCAAGAAACTGTAGGAAGGGTGTTCTCCCTGAGAAGCTTCTCCCACAATGTTTTGGTGCTGTTAACTTGAGGTGGTTTGGACAGTCATGGAAGTTTCATGCTGTGTACAGTGATCATCTGTTAATTTTAAGGTTTTTCTTATTTAAAGAAACCTTCCTCAATGTAACATTTGGGAGGGGATTCTTAACCTCTTGCTAGGTTAAAGGTGTGGTTTGTGCCCCATGTTTCTCCCATTCATATATCAAAATAGACTTTTAAAACCGTCCAACACTATGGGTTTGAATATTTCCATCTACTATATAGCATGCTTTCCATTTTTTTGTCCTTTTAGAAGTTGGAAGTTAGGAAATACTGCTTTTGCGGTTCAACTTCATTAATTTCTGCATTGGAAAATATTTGGGCCATGAGAACTAGGGGAAAGGAGTTTGAATGTGTATAATTTTTTTCTAGTAAATGTATTTTAACTACAGTGTCCTAAACAGAGAGAGCACTCACAAACTTTGTGGTTGGGAGAGTGGTTTTACATGTCTGTGTATTCATGAATTTGGGAGTGGGGAGGATCATTGAAGAGAGAATTGTTCAGAAAGTCCTGAAGTTTAAAACACTTTTGACCAGCTTTGGCTTGGGAGGGTGGGGCTGCTTGTAGAACTGGAAAATGAATAAGTTTATCAAGCAATAGTAGTGAGTGGGTCCCATCAACAAGGTTCCAGGACCTGGAACACCTCAATAGAAGAAAATGCTGACGCAGCTTGCACAGTTGCTTCGCAAACTTCCAAGAGGCTGATTCTGGCTTCAAGATGGAGCATTGGAGTTTTCTTTTTTGTTTGTCTGTTTTTTTAAAGAACCTGCAGTTGAGCTTTGTGTTTTGTTTTTGTTTTCTATTTGGGGGCTACATGGGAAAGAGCTTCTGAACTCTTTCCTTTGTGAACTCCCATTGTGTTCCTGTAAAGTCCCTTTTCTTTCCTAATGTTGTCAGTTACATTTTCATTAAGCCCCATCACATCTTCTTTACTGTAAAAATATTAAAAGGCTGTTTCCAAGTGGGACGGCTAATGAAGTTCTAATTATTGCAGACATATTTTTGAGATGTAAAAAAAAATTTAAAATTAAATGATAAGTCTTAGAGGCGAGTGAGGAATAAAATGGATGTAAACATTTACATGGGATGCATTAGAATTCTGCTGTGTGTATTGTCTTTTGGTTGAAACAAATTATGAACAGTGACTAATAATAAAAAGTCAATACTCAATGATTTAAAATTTGCTTCCTTGCTTCTTACAAGTGGATTAGAAGCCTTGGATGAATTTTATTCTAGAGCTTTGAACTAAACTCATTAATGTGTTAATGTTACTTTGCACAGAAATCTCACCAAGAGAGGAATCTGAACAACTTAAAAACTTTTAGGTGTTATAGACAGTGAAAAAGTCTTAAGCTCAATCATACATTTTAACCAAAATATGATTACTTCCATGCTGATCTTTTCTACATAGTTGAATTCTCAAACAAGGTAAAGATGAAACATACCAAGATGAAATATATGTTAGGGGCGGTCTTGAGTTTTAGTTATAAGTTTCTTTTTGTGAATTGGTCAAGTGTATCTGTGACTGGGAAAAGGAAAGCTTGACCAGCCAAAATGAGTGTTCTATTTCATGGTCTATTTTATATGAACTCTTTCTTATATAAATAATTTTTTGGAGATTGGAAGCTTTAGGTTTTCTATTACTTTGATGATCCCTAACAGTCCCTTTGAGAAGGGGGAGGCTGTGTGATAATCCCCTGATTGAAAAAAAGGGTGTAGGCCTTGGCAATTACCTAGTTTAGGCAGAAGTGCCCTTTGGCACTGTTTGATAAGCAACATTTCTATAATCTTTCCTTATATATAGCTTAGTTAATATTCATCTTTGTTTCTGATATAAATTTAGTTGTCACCTTCATGTAATGTAATTAGATGAAAATATATAATAAAAGCTACAATGGAAAAGTTGAACCAGTAATAGATTTCCGATGTATACTCAGCAATACAAGAAATAATATTCAGATTTGAACTTTAATCCAGAAGGACTAAATTAATTTTAAGGGTTCTCTATACTATGTCCTCCCCCCAGTTCAATTGTCCCCATATTTGGTTTTCTTTTCTTTTTTTTTTTTCTTTTCTTTTTTTCTTTTTTTTATTTTTATTTTTTATTTACTTTAAGCTTAGTGAGGAAGTCCCCATATTTGGAAAAACAAATGTTCAAGGAAAAAATTTCTTCAAATCTTGAAACAAGGTAAATACTGCCTATTTATTTGGAACCAAAATAAGGAATATCCAAAGCTGCTCAACCTATGGTACCACAACAAGGGATTAAGGCTTAAAGATGACTTTGTGGATCACTGAAGGAGTAAGAATTAGATATAAATAAGTAAATATGTATTTTATGGTTCCTCTACCAAAATCTGACAGACAGGAGCTTTCCTTCTCAAGACTGTCTTCCCATTTTGTAGTGAAGATTTGGAAAAGCTCCTGGCGTGAAGAGTGTGTGTGTGTGTGTGTGTGTGTGTGTACATTCTAGGGAGGTGGAGAGGGTATGCACAGCTGCTATAGGAAGGATACAGAAAGGAGAGATTCTAATGACTTCTCTGATTCTTGGCTTGATCCAAACAGTGATTTTTGTAATGATGAACCTGCAGTGAGGGCAGATGGATTTTTACACACACAAAAAAAAATCCCAGAGGAATTTATTTTTAGGGTTAGTCTCAGCTGTTTACCATTTCCAGAAATTGTAGTTACATAACCCTTGGCATACATAATACACACTGCCTTGAACTAGGGGAGAGCGTGAATATGTGACCTTTGAAATGAAGTATGCAATGTTAATGACAGTACATAATTTGAAAAGAAAACTCAACTGGTTGTCACTACTGAATTGGATCTTAAATCATGGGGACCATTAAAGGTAGTAGCTACATCATAAATTATCCCCTGGAACATTTGGGCTGGTGGCTTTCTCACCACCCTCCTCCTCCTCTTGAAAGAGGTACTACTGTTGCCAGTAGGAAGAAGTGGTACATAAATAACTTTTAGCATATGCTTTTATTCTGAATTGATGCTTTAGCTCACTATTCAATTAATTAAAACAACAACCATCTACCACTGCTGTTCCCTAGCATGGACTCAGACTTTGGTTCTGGAAACAGACCTTACTGTTTTGGGTGATCAGTCAATAATGAGGATCTACTCAGGAGCTCTGGAAAAGGTAATGTGTAATAATACCTCAAGAAACAGGCTTTTTAGCCTGAATAAGGGCAAGACCTTGTCTCTAAAAAAAAGAAAGAAAGAAAAATTAGCTGGGCGTGGTGGTGAGTGCCTGTACTCCCAGCTCCTGGGTAGGCTGAGCCAGGAGGATTATTTGAGACCAGGAGTTTGAGGCTGCAGTGAGCTATGAGGATGCCACTGCACTCTAGCCTGGGTGACAGAAGGAGACCCTGTCTCAAAAAAAAAAAAAAAAAGGCTCTTACACTTATTTTTTTCCTTATCATTGCCTATCTGCCCTTGATTAAGTCCACTTTTATCTCCATATTGGTGCCTATTCCTTATATACCAGTGTTCTTGCTGGAAGAAATTACCCAGTAAGCACTGAAATGGGAATCCAGCTACTTTGAGTAGCTATTTTTTTTTTTTAATTTTGTAGAGATGGGGTCTCACTATGTTGCTCAGGCTGGGCTTGAACTCCTGGCCTCAAGCAATCCTCCCACCTCCCAAAGTGTTGGAATTACAGGCTTAAGCCACTATGCCTGGCCTGAATAGCCTTCTTGAAAATAATATCAGTGTGGATGGAAAACCCAGGCGGTGGACAGCCTAAGAGCTTTTTTCACCTTAAACCACACTCATAGAGGCAAATCATTTTTAATGCATTAAAATGAGACCAAAAGGCCGGGCGCGGTGGCTCACGCCTGTAATCCTAGCACTCTGGAAGGCTGAGGCTGGCGGATTGTTTAAGCTCAGGAGTTCGAGACCAGCCTTGGCAAGAGCAAGACCCCGTCTCTACTAACAATAGAAAGAAATTATATGGACAGCTAAAAATATATATAGAAAAAATTAGCCGGGCATGGTGGCGCATGCCTGTAGTCCCAGCTACTCAGGAGGCTGAGGCAGAAGGATTGCTTGAGCCCAGGAGTTTGAGGTTGCTGTGAGCTAGGCTGATGCCACGGCGCTCTAGCCTGGGCAACAGAGTGAGACTCTGTCTCAAAAAAAAAAAAAAAAATGAAACCAAGAAATGAAGATTACTAGAGATTGAATTTTGAATTTTGTTTTTGACATGGGGTCTCGCTCTGTTGCCCAGGCTAGAGTGCAGTGGTGTTATCACAGCTCACTGCAATGTCAAACTCGGGCTCAAGTGATCCTCTCGCCTCAGCCTCTGGAGTAGCTGGGTCTACATGATGAGCCGTGGCACCTGGCTGCAAGAGCCAAATTTTGTCTTGACATTTAAAATATCTCCAAATGGATACATATCTCAGAGATGGACACAGACTGCCTGCCCTTTTAGATCTAAAACTCTCTTGTACTAAGCCTACAATGAATGTATTCTAGACATGCAGTTGGTCTGGACTACATAAGCTAAAGTAATGGATAATGGGTGATACTATCTTTACCAATTCTTCAAAGGTCAAGAAATTACTGGTTTTTGCTGTTTAATTCCTTACAAGTTTCTTGAATGTACAATACCTGTGTAAGAGGGGAAGGCTTCCTAGGAAAATTTAGGAGGAATTTACAAGGAGAGTATTTTTTGAGAAATTGAGTGAATCTTAAATTTAAAATTTCAGAATATAGTGGTTACTGTGAGTCCCTACTAGATGTGAGGCACTTTGTATGCATTATTCACAATAGTTTCTTAAAAACTACTAGGCAGATATTAATCTCTACTTCACAGTTTAAGAACCAAAGCCTTAGATCAAGTAACGTGCACAGGGGGATAGATTTAATAAGGGGTAGAGCTGAGATTTGGAAGCAGGCTGTCTGACTCCAGGTTTGGCCCACTGGCCACAAAACTACCATCACTGCAAAGAACTTTAAAAAAATATGCTAACTTTTTAAAGTTTTTCTGACTTAGCCTTGCAAATAATAAAATGGCTCACAGACCATTTTACTATATTAAATCTGCTCGAGGTGGAGAACAGAATTCTGATCACTGCTATATGAGGAGAAAGGGAATTAAAATATGGCTGGGAGGTGCGCTGACGTTTTGTACGAGGTGGGGTTGAACTTGCTGAAGAAGGTCGTGGGCACGCACCTCTAAAAAACGGAAGAGAAAGGGCCTTACTAAGGTGAGTATCCTCAGCGGCTTTGCAAGTGAGGCCGACAGGCCAGTTCTGAAGTAGAAAGAGGAAAGTGTCTGGGAGAGGGAAGTTACAAGAGCCAACACCCTTGGCGGAGGGCAGCGTCCTGTCACAATTGACAGGTGCAGGCCCCAGCTGCCCCTTCCTCCAGCTGGACTTCGAGGGCGGGGATAGCAGGAAATAACCCTCCCTGCGCCCCAGTCCTCCAAACCTACGGTGGCGGGCAGCCGAGGCCCCACGCCCTGCGGCGGCACCAGATTCCCCCGCCGCGTCCTCGCCCCCAGCCGGCCAGGATGCGGCGCCCCGGCCCCGCCGCGCCCGCAGCTACGCAGGTCCGGCGGGGCCGCGGGGGGCGGGGCCTGAGGCCGCGGGGGGCGGGGCCGCCGGCTGCTCGCGCGCGCCGCCGAGGCTCCGCGCGCCGTCGCGCCGGCCGGGCGTCCCTGAGCAGCCTCAGCCGCCGATGGGGGAGGTGGAGCCCGGGCCCGCGGGCCCGCTGGAGCCCCCGGAGGCGCCCGAAGCGCCCGAAGCGCCCGCGAGCCGCCAGCCGGGAGGGATCCGGGTCCTGAAGGTGAGGCGGGCGAGAGAGCGGGCGGGCTGGGGAGGGAGCGAGGGAGGGCAGAGGCTGCTGCCGCCCCCGCCCCGCCCGGTGGCCGAGGCTGCCGGCGACCCCCGCCCAGCGTCAGTCTGTCGGCTTCGCGGCTCGGCCGCTGCACAGGCGGCTGGGGGCGCCCCGGCCCTCGCCGAGGCCTCCGCGCCGCTCCCCCGCCGAGGCCTCGGCCGCCGCCGTCCCCACCGCTGCCCATCCCTGGCCGCGCGCCACCCGCCTCGCAGGCCCACGCCTTCGGGCCGCTGGCCGCCGCCGCCCACCGGTGCTTGGCCACCCCGGGAGCCCGCCCTCCCTCGGCCGCGCTCGGGGCCTGGGGCCGGCTCCGGGGGGCTCCGAGGGCCGCCGGCTCCCGGCCCGGGAGCGGGGCTGGAAGTACGCAGGGCTTTCTCCCCGGACACCTGAAGACATCACCCCAGCGGGAGGATGGCGGCGGCGATTGGCCGGCGCTGCGGTGTGCTCGGGCTGCGCCGGTGGAGCGGGCGCGCTCTGCCCCGGGGGCTTGCACCGGACTCACGACCCGGCGCCCCGCTCCGAGACGCCGGCGGGGAAGGAGGACCCGCCCCGCCTGGGGAGAGAATCCCCGGAGGAGCTTCATCACGGGGACTCGCTGGGCGTGTTGCAGAAGGGAGGAGGGGCTGGGCAAAAAGGGGGACTCCTGCCCGCGGGAGCGGGGCTGACAATCCGGGGAGACGGTAATGGGGGAGCCGTTATGCAACAGGCAGCTAGCGGGGCTTTTGGGCAGGAATGAGAGGACAAGAAAACAGATGCAGGCGAGGGGGGAAGTGGAGCCTTGAAGGTGATGACAAGAAGTTTAAATGCACAGGAATGCACAAGGTGGGGAGGGGACTTTGAGGATGGTTGAAGGGAGGGATTGTGGGAGGCTAACTGGGTGGAGTTTTCTACTAGCGTTTGAAATAGTTGCAGAGAAATTTTACTGTAGGTCAAGTATGCAAACTAGGTGTCCTGCCGTCCTGCCGGAGGTGGAATGGAATTCCTTCTAGAGTTGTAGGAGAGGAAACGGCAGGATTTAGAAGTTATCAGGAAGAAAGAAGAGAGGGGGAAAAAATTAGAAGATTTGATGTGTTTCAAAATACTTTAAAAGACAATGGAAAAGCATAATGTTAAATACATTAAATAATAGTTCATTGGGATTGAGGTTGAGCAATATTTACGTTATTAAGATTACTAGTAAGGATATCACAAAGATGGGAACAAAAACAATAATAGATTTGAATGAACCAGTGAATCCGTGCAGCAACATAAACTAGAACTCTGTAAAATATAAAACAGTTTTTTTGCTACCACTTCTTAATCTTACCACAGAGACTGAAAGAAATAGCTTCATAGTTTACCTCTGACTCTGCATAAACTTTATACTATTTATTGGACTTTATAAGTTGCAAATATAATTACCCAAAGGCTTGTAGATATTAATTTAAAATGATATGGTCACGAAAATGTGAACTGTGAATGAGTATGAACCAAACATCAACTTGCCAGGCTTATCAGGAAATGGCAGGTCTGAGAGATGGGTAATGCATTCAGGCCTAAGAAGGTAAACAACTTTGGCTTTCTTGTTAACTGTCTTTTAGTGGTGAAGGAGTGAGTTGTGAGAGGAAAGGAATTGAGCAATGCGTACCTCTATTGAAGACAACCTACCACTGGTTCCCTGAGTTTCCAATCTAGGGCCCATTAAAAAGATTAAACAGAGGCGGGGGTGGGGGGGTGGGGGGGTGGGAGGAGGGGGATGGGTGTATACCTATATGATGAGTGCAATGTGCACTGTCTGGGGAATGGGCACGCTTGAAGTTCTGACTTGGGGGGGACGGGGGTGGGGGCGGGGATGGGTGTATACCTACAGGAGGAGTGCGATGTGCACTGTCTGGGGAATGGACACGCTTGAGGCTCGGACTCGGGGGA
>CM052442.1:121778862-121842250 GCA_028533085.1 Varecia variegata | reverse complement strand
CGCTTGAGCCCAGGAGTGTGAGGTTGCTGTGAGCTAGGCTGACGCCACAGCACTCACTCTAGCCCGGGCAACAGAGTGAGACTCTGTCTCAAAAAAAAAAAAAAAAGAAATACCTTGAAACAGACTTCAAAGCTTTGGATTCAATACTGTTGAAAGTGAGAAGGGAAGCTCCCACTTACACCTTAAAGTGTGGTAATAATAGTAACACCTTTTGCTAAGCTAAAAATTGATGTCATTTTGAAAATCTAAACTGAGGTCTCCTATGTGTTCCTTTTAGGATTTGGACTAATTCCTGAAAAAGTAGATTAGCATTTGAATGTTTTCCTTGTTCACCAGTTAACTACATTTCCTAAATCCACTTGTGAAACGAAAGGATCAGACCTGGTGATCCTTAGGCTTTTCTAAATCTTAGCACTGATTCCGATCTAATTTTATCAGGTGGAAAGCCTTGACCTAGATTGTAGCTGGTAGTGACTGAGTTCACTTACTTAAGCATATGACGTACTCATTTGTATAGTAATGTTTATGTTTACAAAGATATTAGAAATGTGGAGAAAACCCCACTGGAATTGGCTTGTTACTACTGGTTGTATAATTAGTTAAGAATACAAATGTTACAGTTTATTTACTTACGTGAATCTACACTGTACTTAAAGTGAGGGGTTTGTCTCTTTTTAGTCCTGTAGTCTTTTTTTTTTTTTTTTTTTTTTTGAGACAGAGTCTCACTCTGTTGCCCGGGCTAGAGTGCCGTGGCATCAGCCTAGCTCACAGCAACCTCAAACTCCTGGACTCAAGCAATCCTCCTGCCTCAGCCTCTCGAGTAGCTGGGACTACAGGCATGCACCACCATGCCTGGCTAATTTTTTCTCTATATATTTTTAGTTGTCCATACAATTTCTTTCTATTTTTAGTAGAGACGGGGTCTTGCTCTTGCTCAGGCTGGTCTCAAACTCCTGAGCTCAAGCAATCCGCCCGCCTCAGCCTCCCAGAATGCTAGGATTACAGGCGTGAGCCACCCCACCCAGCCAGTCCTGTAGTCTTGATCATTTGTAATGAAATAGCTCTTTGCTCATATAATTGATTAGAAAATAATGAAAACACAAACTGTGGTTTGAAAGAATGAATATATTTCCATTGCTGGAGTAGGTGCTCAAGAACTCTTATCCAGGCTGGGCGTGGTGGCTCAAGCCTGTAATCCTAGCACTCTGGGAGGCTGAGGTGGGAAGATTGCTTGAGGTCAGGAGTTCAAGACTAGCCTGAACAAGAGTTAGAGCCCCGTCTCTACCAAAAATAGAAAAAATTAGCCAGCCTTGGTGGTGTGCACCTGTAGTCCCAGCTACTCTGGAGGCTGAGGCAGGAAGATCTCTTGAGCCTAGGAGTTAGAGATTGCAGTAAGCTGTGACGACACTGCACTCTACCTGGGGAGTGAGACTCTGTCTCAAAAAAAAAAAAAAAAAAAACCAAAAAAACAAAACAAAGAAACTTTTATCTAGTTAAGGATGATGATGATGATGGTAGATTTCAACTAAGATTAAGTGCTTTCTGTGCTAGTCAGTATGCTTAGTGCTTTATGCACATTTTCTCATTAAGTCTTCTCAGTAACTCCAAGGGAAGTAATATCATTCTTTTCAGATGAGGAAAACTGAGGCTTTGAGAGAGGTTCAGTAACCTACTCAAGGTCAGGCAGGGACTGTCAGGCTGTATCATTCAAGATAGATGATGGACTTTGATCCCAGTAAAGGCCCTCCTTGAGAGGAACTGGCACTGCAGTGTCCCTTACTGAGTTTCACTATTTAATCATGCTTATTTCAAGATCTTTTTAAATCTCTTACTCAGCTGTTAAATTCAGTCTTAAATTGTCTAATGAGAGGAGTAGGTGCTTTCTTTGTAATAGCCCCTTATAAGATAGTTGACAATCTAAGACATTATCTTTTTAAGGAACTTTCTGCTGATTACTGAAGTGTAATATGTGTTCACTGAAGAAATTTTGGGAAAGGAAAAAGTGTAAAGAGGAATAATAGTATTTAATGTTTATGCTTTATGTAGGTTACCTCGTTTAATCCTCACCCAATCCTCTGAGGTAAATACCATCCCCATTTTATAGATGAGGAAAGTGAGGCTTAAGAGGGTTAAACATCTCACCTAAGAGCAATCAGCTAATGAGTGTTAGAGCTGGAGTTTGACTCTTGGCATTCTGACACCAGATACCATCCTCTTAATCTATATAGTAACACTTTTTCCCCAGATCTTTTTTCAGTCACACACACTGTTTAATAATTACATTTTTGGGCTCATACCATGTATTCAACTTTATATCCTGCCTACTTCTCTTAATGGATCATGTTAATTTTATCATGTCATTAAAAATTCTTTAGATACCAGTTTTTATAGCTATAGAATAGTCCACTTTATGGATATACTATAAGTTGAGACACAATATATAATATGGTTTAGAGGTTGGATTCTAGAATGAGATTGTGTGGGTTCAAATCCTGGCTCTGACAGTTACTACGCAAGTTACATAATGCTCTGTGTCTTAGTTTACTAATCTGTAAAATGGAGGATGATAGTATTTACATTGTTGAGTTGTCCTGAGAATTAATTATACATGTTATGAAGATTAAATGAATTAATACTTGTAAAGTAGTGCTTCTTGAACTATCCACCTGGGGAGTTTGTTAAAATACAGATTCTGGCTGGGTGTGATGGCTCATGCCTGTAATACTAGCACTTTGGGAGGCCAAGGTGGGAGGATTGCTTGAGATCAGGAGTTCCAGACCAGCCTGAGCAAGAGGGAGACCCGTCCTCTACTATAAATAGAAAAATTAGCCAAGTGTGGTGGCATGCGCCTATAGTCCCAGCTACTCGCCTGTAGTCCCAGCTACTCGGGAGGCTGAGGCAAGAGGATCACTTCAGCCCAAGAGTTTGAGGTTGCTGTAAGCTGTGATGACACCGCTGCACTATACCCAGGGCGACAGAGCAAGACTCTGTCTCGAAAAAAACCCAAAAAACAACAAAAATAGATTCTGATTCAGTAGGTCTAGGGTGGTGCTTGAAATGATTGTGTCTTTCTATTAAGCTCCTAGTGATGTTCTAGGAGCAGAAATTGCAAGGAAAGTAAAGTACTTAATAAGTGCTCAGTAAATGTTACCTAGTTGGGTTCTTTCAGATCATTCAACTCTTAGAAGTGGTGTTATGTTGACTAAACCATTGCCCATGAATCTTTTCATTGGTGATTTCCCTAGGGTAGGTCCGGGAAATGGGATTACTACAACTAAAATTATACCATGTTTTCTCTAAATCATCGATTACTTCCTTCTCTCTTTACTTTTTTTCAATCATGGACTTGTCACTTGAGTATAACTCAAGGATTACTAATTTATAGAATTTTAGCACTTGAAGGAACCTTAGATCTACTAGTGAAACTAGGTCTACCCAACCCAACAACCCCCTACCTTTCCATTTGGAATTATGTGTGAGGGCAGGCTGTTTTGGCTGTCACACTGTTGGGAATAGTTACCAGCATTTAAAAGGCAAAAACCAGAGAGGCTTAATGTCTTCAGTGTGTGGGACATTTCTGTTCAGCGAAGAATTGTCCTGCCCCCAAACCAGGAACTTTCCCATTGGGAATCACTGAGACCATTTCCCTTTGTTTTCTTTTTTTTTTTTTTTTTTTTTTTGAGACAGAGTCTCGCTCTGTTGCCCGGGCTAGAGTGCCGTGGTGTCAGCCTAGCTCACAGCAACCTCAAACTCCTGGGCTTAAGCAATCCTACTGCCTTAGCCTCCTGAGTAGTTGGGACTACAGGCATGTGCCACTAGGCCCGGCTAATTTTTTCTCTATATATTTTTAGTTGGCCAGATAATTTCTTTCTATTTTTAGTAGAAACAGGGTCTCGCTCTTGCTCAGGCTGGTCTCGAACTCCTGACCTCGAGCGATCCGCCTGCCTCGGCCTCCAGAGTGCTAGGATTACAGGTGTGAGCCATCGCGCCTGCCCCTTCCCTTTGTTTTCTAAATGTGAAACAGGCCCACAGAGTTCAGGTTGAAAGTATATTCCTGCAGCTGGCTGGTGATGGAGCTGCAGGTTGGACACAAGTGTCTTACCTCCCAGTCTGCTGCTCCTTACATTATAATGTTTGGCCTTTTTTTTTTTTTTTTACTAAACTGTTTAAGTGATAAATGACTTACTAGTGAAGCTTAGTGTGATCCTTACCTACTATCTGAAAAGTTATAACAAGATTGTATGTGATAGAATGGATTGCCCTTTGTCTCATGGTCATAGTTGCTTTTTTTCTTTGTCATCAAAATGACGAAGATTTCAAAGTGTTTGGTAGTTATCTTTTAAGATTAGATGAGAGCCAACAAGATGTGTATAGCAGAAAATAACACCTTTGGGATTTGGAATCCTTAGTTCTAATTCCTTTTCTGTCACTGGCTTGTTGGGTGACCTCTTGCAAGTCATTAAAATTTTGTTTGCCATATTTTGAAGTCATGAAAGTGGATTGAAAAATCTTATTTCAGGAAACATATTGAACAGATTACCACTGAGAAGGGGAAAAGGGTTTTTCATTTTGTGCTTCATATTTCTGTACCATTTTAACATTTTAAAAGTATATTATACGTTAAAAATTGGAATATAAATAATTTTATCTTGGAAGGTTTCATTTTAAAACTTTTGAAATCAGCATGTATCTTACAGCTGATGGTAGGTCATAGTTTAATAGGCAGTGTTTTTTATTAATGGTTATTCTGACATTGTGTGCTTTACTGCAATACAGTTTTGACACTCACCACCAGAGTTAGTGCAGACTTCACAGGTTAAAGAGTGTGGTCCCTAGCAAGGTTACCCTTACCCAAGATTCCAGCTGTACTTCTGACCAACTGGCTACAAATTTGAGAGGTTCCATGACCCACTCAGGTTCAGGAATTCACCAGAATGATTCACACAACTCTAGAAGGCACTGTACTTACAATTACAATTACAGTTTAGTATAAAGGATGTAAATCAGAATAAATCAGAACCAGCCAACTGAAGAGACACATAGGGCGAGGTCTGGGAGGGTCCGGAATGCAGACCTTCTGTGCCCTCTCCTGGTGGAATCAAGGCCTGTCACCCTCCCAGCACTTCCAAGTGTTCACCAACCAGGAAGCTCCACTTCAGTACAGAGTTTTTATTGGGGTTTCATTACAAGGGCACGATTGATTGAATCATTGACCTATTATCCACTATTAACTAGAACTCTTGTGAAATGATACCTAGAGTGAAATGTACTCTTCTCTTACAGGTGTCTTAGCTATGGGCACTGTTTAGGATAACCAATATAGAAAGATGCTACTCTTGACTGAGAGGTATAATCTGTTGTTGATAGCAGTGCTTTATCTGTTGGCTGGTTTGGAGAGAAATTACCGCATGCACATGTATTTAAATTTAGGTGGACTATAGTGGTTCTTAGAAGCATTAGAAGCAAACCAAAATTATTATAGTAGTCTTACTGTCTCCCTAAATCAGTAGTTGAAGTAGTTCAAATGCGAATAAAACTTTTCCCCCCAGCATTAGTTTCTCCTACACCTGTTTTGCAGTATATAATTTCCCTTTGATTTGTGAGAGATCTAACAAATAGCTAATTACCAGTCTGTTAAACTTTTGGAACTTTGAAACATAAAATTGAGCTGTAAGCATATTACAGCATTTCCCTCCCCCATACTTTCTACTCTCTTAAGCAGATGAGTTTAATGAGTAAATGGAATTAGTTCCTCATTTTGCTTGTTTTTGTACTTCTTAAAATATTACTTGTTTACTTATTTATGCTAAATCAATGAAAGCAGATGTTGAGGTGCTCTTGATTTTTTTTTTTTCTTTTTCTCCCACCAGGGAAAATACTTTCTTTAGGTGGAAATACATAAAGAGAGTTGCTAAAGTCTACAGAGGCTTTTTAGGCCAGGAAATTTGATCA
Organism: Varecia variegata; assembly: GCA_028533085.1. Classification (NCBI taxonomy): domain Eukaryota; kingdom Metazoa; phylum Chordata; class Mammalia; order Primates; family Lemuridae; genus Varecia; species Varecia variegata. The sequence continues at coordinate 121,836,298 of CM052442.1, read as the reverse complement.
TGTAAAATATGTCGGAATTAAGATGCTGCCATTTCTCTCAGTTTTCTAGAGAGAAATAGAAAAACTGACTGAGATTTAGTCTGAAAAATTATGATAATTTTTTTGGTACTGAATATGTGATCATTAGATAGAATTATGGTACTTAAATACATTGAACACTATATCCTAAAATAATAGTAAGGTTCTGGTAGAATTTGTATTTATCATTAGGAAGGTGTCTTAGATACTTCACAGACTCTTGAGTTCTAAAAGAGCCTAAAGGTCATCTGGTCCAATTTGATTCTTACAGGAATCTCTTCTAAAATATCTGAGACAGATGGCTCCCTAGTTCTCTCTGAGCAATTTTGAGGGGCAGTGTGTTTCATTATTGGGCATCTCTAATTGTTAAGATTCTTCCTTATCTTTAGTACTTTAGTCAAAATCTACCTATGCAACTTCTCATTGTTCCTAGTCCCATTCTTTGGAGCAATACAGAGTAAGTCTAATCCTTCCTGACATGTGAAGATACAGCTCTTTATGCCCTAAGTCTCCTTGTCTTCAGGTTAATCCTCCTTTAATCATTCTTCATATTGTGTAGTTATTAATAGTTGACATGTCCAGGATGCAGTTCATTAGAAGTACCTCTTAAAATGCATCTTTTTCAGAAGAATTCTGGCATTGTGCTGGGAAAATGTTTAGCATTGTCAAAGACCTTTGTGAAGTTTGATTTTCTTTGGCTAGGGATTAATTGTAACTGGTGTTTTTATTATGAAAAGTTTATTTTCCATGTCTTTTAAATTCAGCCCTTAATGGTATTCATAGAGTTTTTGTTTCTTTGGTCATTCCCCATGTCTCATAGTTGATTCTGAGTTTGTTTCATAGTTTCTAGAAGCTACAAGACTGAACTGAGCAGTCAGGAGGGGCCAGGTAGTTGTTTATTTTTTATCTATTTTTTTTTTTTTGAGACAGAGTTTCACTCCGTTGCCCTGAGTAGAGTGCCATGGCGTCAGCCTAGCTCACAGCAACCTCAAACTCCTGGGCCCAAGCAATCCTTCTGCCTCAGCCTCCCAAGTAGCTGGGACTACAGGCATGCGCCACCATGCTCGGCTCATTTTTTCTATATATATTTTTAGCTGTCCAAATCATTTTTTTCTATTTTTAGTAGAGACGGGTCTCGCTCTTGCTCAGGCTGGTCTCGAACTCCTGAGCTCAAACAATCCGCCCACCTTGGCCTCCCAGAGTGCTAGGATTACAGGCGTGAGCCAGCACGCCCGGCCGGTAGTTGTTTATTTTTATCTTTTTTGTACATCAGTATGGTTACTATTCTTAAATTATCATTTTGATACAGTTGTTTATGTTCATCTTTGTTTCCCATTTTATTGTATTTTTTACTTAATTCTCGTTGCTAACAGCATTTTCTAGCTCTTCAACCACAAAACACAGACATCCTTCATATCTTTTTGCCATGATGGGAAGTGTATCTTGTTTCTTCTAAATAATATAATTCTTAAGTTTTCTGAACAGAGTCCTTTTAATGTTCTTTAAGACCTTTTGCATACACATTGACTTTCCCATTTTTGCTTTTTGGTTGTTGTTTCAGGTGGGAGAGATATTCTATTTTTATTATAATTAAAATTTGATTCCAGTACTAAAATTCTTTTGAATAATTGTCAACATGTTATTGAATGTTTACTATCAGTGAGATAGTTTGCTAAGCACTTTACATACTACATGATATCTTATAAGTAAATAAATAAATCTATTAACAATCTTATGAGTTAGGTACTATGTTATTCCCACTTTATTGATGAAGAATTTAAGAAAATGAGGTTAAATAACTTGTACAGGGACATGCAGTTGATAAATGGCAGAACTAAGTCTCAAACCCATACTCTTAGCCACTGTATTTATAACTGTTAGCTTTCTGATGAAAGCATTGTAAAAGAGCTGTCTTGTTATTATGGCTGGTATAACTCTGTCTATCAAAATACACATTGATCACTTTGGTTTTATATATATTTTTAAGTATTGTAAGTCTGTGTGTTTTAAAATATGGTATCAATAGAGGCCATAAATTATTGTTATACATTCTAGTTTTACCTTAGCTTTCAATTAGGACCATATAGTAGAATGATTTTTTTGGGACTTACTGGACCATTCATTCTAGTTTTTATAGAAGAATCATCTATGAGGCTGGTGGAAATATATAGTATTTGGGATATAGTAGGCAACCTCAAGGTCTACATCTATATTGTGTATGTAGCTTATATGATACCAGTTATAACCAAAAGCTCTTTGTGGTCCTCAAAGAGTATATAGGGGTCCTGAGATCAGAAACTTTGAAAACCACTTGTTTAGTTGTAGCATATGCTATTAAAGAAAATCTTGATCTAGAAATAAAAATCAAAACTATAGTGAAAGATTAAAAAAATTAAATGAAGCATTTTTATTACTTACCAAATATATATTTTTAATTGTGCAAGCAGGAGACTGGAACCTACTGAACGACCTCTTCAGATTGTTTATGATTACTTGTCCAGACTGGGATTTGATGATCCTGTGCGCATACAGGAGGAGGCTACAAACCCTGACCTCGGCTGTATGATTCGATTTTATGGTGGTAAGAATTTGTCAATGGCTTTATGAACATGTTAGCTACTTTTAAGTTGATCGTGTATGCGTTAATCTGCATTCAACTTTTTAAAAGTATTTTTAATTTTAAGCCAATCAACCCATGTAGTAAAAACAACCAAACAACAACAAAAAGAAGAGATCAGGGGTAGGGGTAGACTTAAAAATATGAGCCAAAAATATCTTCGCTTTAAATTTTTGCTCTTTTTGTTCTTGTGTTCTGCTGATTTATTGTAATAGAATTATTTTATACCTTTGCCAGAATCTTGATCAGATCAAGCTTTAGTATCAGTTATTTTTTTCAAGCTCCTAGTAAAGTCTATGAACTTCTGGATAGTTAAATAATGTTGTGAGAAATAAGTAGTCAGTATAATATTTGACTTGACCTTTGATGAATACGTCTGTCAGATTTGTGTATTGGTGAATTTAGTGGGCTTTAAATCTAGGATTTTTGACATTCTCTTCTCTTTTGTGCAGTTTTGCTCCCGTAGACTTTTTCACCTGATCACTTCAACAATGAAGTTAGACTTATTAAAATCAGATACCCTTTTTTTTATTATAGAGTATATACGTTTTTATTTTGATCAAAATAATCAGAATAATTAACTATACTTTCTGACCAAATCAGATGACCCAAAGGGCATTGTAGAAATTTAACATATGCTTGCTGATTACCTGCTACATGATAGGCTCTGGGGAAACAATGATAAATATAATTTTGTCTCTAGAAAGATACAATTATGGGAGATAGAGATTCATATGATTATTATGCAATATAACAAGACCTTGATGTACACACACATACAATGCAAATCATAGGTGATTGACAGACAACTCTGGGGAGTCAAAGATGTACCACTGAGGAGGTAACATTTGAATTACACATTGAAGAATGAGTAAGATTTCTCTAGCTAAATAGAAATTTTACCCTCATTGCCCACAATAAGGATTTGATGTACTTTGTCCCTCCCTTTCTTTGTCTTCTCATTTCTGGGGCTTATAGTAGATACCTTAGACAGTAAAGGATGGAGTCAGATGTGAGTTAAGAAACACTGTTCTGAATACCCTGGAGTCTGCCTTCAGGTGTCATTTGTGTATCAGAGTGGACACTGGAGTAATGAGAAAATCTTCCACCTCAAGTTGAGGAGGAAGACCTAGGAATTAAACGAGAGACCCAAAAGAAACAATGGTGACAGCTGTCCAGATGATAGCTATTTCTTTTCTTTCTTTTTTTTTTTTTTTTTTGAGACACAGTCTTGCTCTGTTGCTCGGGCTAGAGTGAGTGCTGTGGCGTCAGCCTAGCTCACAGCAACCTCAAACTCCTGGGCTTAAGCGATCCTACTGCCTCAGCCTCCCGAGTAGCTGGGACTACAGGCATGCGCCACCATGCCTGGCTAATTTTTTCTATATATATATTTTAGTTAACCAGATAATTTCTTTCTATTTTTCTTTTCTTTTTTTTTTTTTTTCCAGGTCATTTCCCATCTGAGATCTTTCTATTTTTAGTAGAGACGGAGTCTCACTCTTGCTCAGGCTGGTCTCGAACTCCTGACCTCGAGCGATCCACCCGCCTCGGCCTCCCAGAGTGCTAGGATTACAGGCGTGAGCCACCGTGCCCGGCCATAGCTATTTCTTAACAAGTGGGTTGCATGGAAGATGACTTTAAGAGAAATAAATAAAGCCTGAGCCATTGTGACTCTTGTCATTGTTGAGAGTGGCTCTGCTCTACAAGATGTCATGTCCATAACATAAGAGAGAGGATCCAGAAACATCAAAAGAAATCCAAATTAACTTTACTTTAAAACAATGCAAATAGATTATTTAACAACAACAAAAAAATAATCGTATAGGCCACCAGATACCCTTTCTAAATATTACTTAGCTTACTACTACTACTAACATTCATGGAGTGGTTACTGTGTGCTTTTATGCTTATGAATTACCTAATTTACTCATAATCATCCTATGCTGTAGGAGCTACTATCCCATTTTACAGATGAGAAAATTGAGGCTGAGAGAACTTAAATAACTTGTTCAAGGTCATACAAAAGTGACAGAGCCATTTAACACCTAACAGTTTTGAATTAATATGACCCACTTAGCAAACAGTTGAGCCAGAATGGTTAAATTATTAGTATATTTAGGCATAACCATGTACTAAGATTCCCTGCTCTCATTGACTTAGTTTGTGTATACTACCTTCTTTTTTTTTTTTTTTTTTTGAGACAGGATCTCACTATGTTGCCCAGGCTGGAGTGCAGGGCTGTTCATAGGCACAGTCATAGCACACTATACCCTTAAACTTCTGGGCCCCAGTGATCCCCTGCCTCAGCCTCCCGGGTAGCTGCGACTACAGGTGCGCGCCTCGATACCTGGCGGGGTTATTTTTTTGTTCCTTTCTTTTTGGTAGAGACAGGGTCTCACTCTTGTTCAGGCTAGTCTTGAACCCATGAGCTCAAGTGATCCTGCCACTTCGGCCTCCCAGAGTGCTAGGATTACAGAAGTGAGCCACCGCGCCTGGTCCAAAGATAACCACTGTTAACAGAAGATTGGAAGTTTTCTCTTGGAAGCAAATAGCTTAGTAATCAGCTTTAAATATTTCGTGTGTAGAATCTGTGGTGAGTCAGCTTTGTTAGAATACAGTGTTAATGAGGCCAAGGTCATAAAGGGCCTAAGTTCAAACCAGTTAAAAATGTTGTTATGTTCTCTGGTTTAAAAGGTACCCAGTGTCCCAGGCAGCAAGTGCGAGTTATCAGTCTTGTTGGAGAGGGAGTGCTGGGGGAGACGTGAGTGGAGTGACTGTCTCAGTGCAAAGTCATGATCTAAAAGCTATGGAAATAACGTATTTTACTAATGGTGCGTGGGTAGCATGATCAGTCATGGGGATTACGGGAGCACATTAATCAATCCCCTTATTTCTGTTTGAGGAAACAGAGTCTAGAGGGTGTGATTTGCTCGTGAAGTTATAGTTCTGGGACTGCCTAGCTCAGGTAGCGCAACTTCCTGGCCGGGCATTGCTTTCTGTACCACATTTCCCTGTACACATTGTTTAAAACAATTTTGTCCAAAGAGCATAAAAACAAACAAAAGAAGACACACACAAAAGAATCACATAGTATGTTTCCATTCAGTTAAAGTTCAAAACCAGGCAAATCACAGCCATATTGTTTAGAAATGTGTGCAGTACTGCTGTCTATCAAAATCTGTTCTTTCCTTCTTCCATAATAACAAAACCATAGTGGAGTATATGATTTCCTGGCAATACCTCATTTCCCAGCCTTTCTTTTTTTTTTTTTTTTTTTCCATTTCATTGTGAATTTCCTAGCCTTTCTTACAGTTAGGTGTGCACATGTGACACAATTTTCTTCGATGGTACGGAGTGAAATGGATGTGTGCTGCGTCTAAACCTGGTTCCTAGAACCTGCCGCGTAGGCCTCTCGGTGTTCTTTTCCTCTCACGTGGGCTGGGATGGTAATAATCAGAGCAATGTTTGATGTAAAGTGTTGAAAATGTCAGAGCCACCATCAGCCTGAGTTTCTGAATGACAGTGTTGACCCCTGGCAACACGGAATGCTCACCTGATCAGAATTAAATTTCTCTTGTGTTTGAGCCATTATATTCTGTGTGCTAGTTAAACTTACCATAATTAATATAGGATGTATACAAAAGTGGCAAAAATGTAAAGAGAACAAAGATATGATTATTATAAAAGTCAAGAGGAGTGAGTGACGTCTAGGGTAGAGGGAGGAGGGTGTGAATCTTACCGGTAGAATTTTTGAGTTAATACACATACACATTTTAAATTTTGACTCAGTATTCGTAAATTGCACAAATAGGTGATATCAGTGTGCACTTTCTTCGGTAGAATTTGAGAGCACTCATTTCCCTACACCTTTGCCAACATCAGGTATCATTGTTAAAATTAATCTTGGTCAAACTGCAGAAAATACTATCTCATGTTAATTTTGCATATGTTAAACTTCTTTGTTAAAATGTAGGAATAATATTGTAGAAAAGTGTTGTACCACCCTAATACAATTACTTTTATGATTGTGTATTTTCTTAGTCTCAAAATATTTTTAATTATTGTGGTCATACATTTTTTCTTTTAAAACATTTTGTTTTTAATTATACAAGTTAAATATGAATATACTGTTATTATCTGTAGTGCTTGAATTTCTTATAATCACCTCTCAAGTCCTTTAACTGCTTTATAGATGACCACTACTCTCGATTTGGTGTGTACCAAATGGTAATCTATTTTATTTTATTTTATTTTATTTTTTGAGACAGAGTCTCGTTCTGTTGCCTGGGCTAGAGTGCCATGGCATCAGCCTAGCTCACAGCAACCTCAAACTCCTGGGCTCAAGTGATCCTACTGCCTCAGCCTCCTGAGTAGCTGGGACTACAGGCATGTGCCACCATGCCCGGCTAATTTTTTTCTATATATATTTTTAGTTGGCCAGATAATTTCTTTCTATATTTAGTAGAGACGGGGTCTCGCTCTTGCTCAGGCTGGTCTCGAACTCCTGACCTCGGGCGATCCACCCGCCTCAGCCTCTTCTAACTTTTATTCCTATGTAATATATTTTTGTAGAAATATATGGATTTTGTTTATATAAATGGTATTATTTGTTTACGTAAATGGTATTGGTATCCATGCTTTTTTTCACTGAGCAGTATGTCTTGAAGCTCTTTCCTTATTGGCATTTGTAGAACCGTCTTCTGTGTGCATTTCTTTAAGTTGCATAGTATTGAATATCATGTATATATTATAGTCCATGTAACCATTTCCCTAGTGATGAACATTACATTGTTTGCCTCTTTGTGCACCTGTGTTTCTTCAGAGTCAATCTTTAAGCATGAAATTATTGGATCCTAGGATATTCACATTTAAAATATTAGTTACTAGTGCAGAACACTTTTATCTCCCATCAGTATATCAGAATACCCTTTGCCCACAGTGTGACCTTTCAATAGTATTAGGCTTTTCAATTTTTTACTAATCTGATGGATAAAATGATGGTCTTCATTGTTTAAATTTTTGTTTCCATGATTGATACTACTAGCGTGGTTGAGAATTGTTTTATATTTTATTTGATCTTTAGATTTCTTCTCCTTTGAATTACCTGTTGATATTTTTGTGCATATTTCTGTCATTTTTCTTATTGACTATTTAAAGAACTTCTGTATATGTTCTGAATATATATCCTTTGGATACTATATTAGTGACTAAATTTTTTCCAACCTGTAAATTTTAATTTTATTTATTAATTTTTTTTTTTTGAGACAGAGTCTCACTCTGTTGCGCAGGCTAGAGTGCCATGGCATCAGCCTAGCTCACAGCAACCTCAAACTCGTGGGCTCAAGCAATCCTACTGCCTCAGCCTCCTGAGTAGCTGGGACTACAGGCATGCGCCACCATGCCTGGCTAATTTTTTCTGTGTGTATATTTTTAGTTGTCCAGATAATTTCTTTCTGTTTTTAGTAGAGACAGGGTCTCGCTCTTGCTCAGGCTGGTCTCGAACTCCTGACCTGGAGTGATCCTCCTGCCTCGGCCTCCCAGAGTGCTAGGATTACAGGCATGAGCCACTGTGCCCGGCCTATTTATTGTTTTTTGTTGTGCAGAGTTTAAGCTTTTTATTTAGTCAGTTTTTTATTTTAATGCATTTATATTTCATCCCTATCCTAGGTCATAAACATAGTCTATATTTTATTCTTGTACTTTTATATTTTTAAAATATGATAGGAGGGAAGAATCTAACTTAACTTTTTTCTTAGCCAGTTGCCCAACAAAATTAATGGAATTAGCTCATTCTTTCCCTAGTGATTTGAAATATCACCTTTATTAAGTTTCTGTATAAGCAAGGGTCTGTTTTTGGACTCTATCCTGTTACATTGATCTATTTGTCTTTTCTTGTACCAATACCAAAACTATTTTAACTAATATACACATATGATTTATTTTGATAGCTCACAGGGAAGTTCCCTATCGCTGTCCTTCTCAGAAAATCAGGGAGAGCTCTAGAAATTGGGGAAGTCTTCGTGAAGTGGTAGTATTTGAGTTAGTTCTTTAAAAATTGACAGAATTTCAACAAGCATAAATGAAAGAGGACAGGGTAGATTAGAAATTTCATCACATGTTCTGTGAATCACAGATAATTTGAGTCCAGATTGTTTTGGGCCATGAGTATACTATCAGGAGTTCAGCGTTCATCTGGCAGATGGTAGCAGGAAGTGATGGGATCCAAGTGAGCCAGAGGAAGATGACTCTTGTGCTGGTGTGGTTAATAAATCAGATGTGAATTAATAGGGACGTGAACTAGGGAATGTGAAGGAGTCATTCCTATGAGAGACTTTTCAGAGGAATAATCAGTAAGCATTGATGGTTGACTAATAAAGGGAGTTGAGGAAGTGAACCTAAGAGTTAAAGCTGACTCTGAGGTTTTGAGCCTGGGTGACTTCAGGAGGTGACAGAGCTTGAGTTGCGAGAACGAGCTGGTTTCAGGGGTGGTGAGGACTTGGTTTAGGCGTGGTTAATTAAGCGTTAGTAAATGTCCAGTTGGAGATGCCTGGCAAACAGTTGGAAATATGAAACCAGAGCTTAGGAAATGCAGATCTGGGAGAGCCAAACTCTCTGAGGAAGGTAGAATTTGGAATATAGGTGGCCTTCCATATCTACTGAGAATCAAAAACATTTGAAAAAACAACAGTACAACATCAAAAAAGATAAATTTTAAAAATATAACAACTATGTAGCAGTCACATTATATTAGGTATTATAAGTAGTCTAGAGATGATTCAAAGTATACAGGAAGATATACATAGATTATATGCATATACTATGGCTTTTTTTTTTTTTTTTGAGACACGGTCTTGCTCTGTCACCTAGGCTAGAGTGCAGTGGCATCATCATAGCTCACTGCAACCTCAAACTCCTGGCCTTAAGTGATCCTCCTTCCTCAGCTTCCCAAAGTGCTGGGATTACAGATGTGAGCCACCGTGCCTGGCTGATGCCATGTTACATGAGGGACTTCAGCATCTGTGGATTTTGGGATCTGTGGAAGGGTCCTGGAACCAATCCCCTGTGAATACTGGGGAAAGACTGTATAGATGAAAGGATTGGCCTAGAATAGTAGATAAATGGCTATCCCATATATATAATGTTAATGTACAAAACTTTATTGAATAATATAATTTTAAGGCTTTCAAGTAATCTACCCATTTCCTCATTCTGAATATACATCCTTTGGATACTATATTTGTTACTAACGTAATGCCCAAGGTTGCATAATCAATTATGTGATAATATCTGGAGTACAACCCAGTCTTCCCAACTCCTGGGTTACTGTTTGTACCACCTCATACTATTGCTGCTCCTGCTCATTTCTGTGTGTAGATACTTGTCTGTTTTTAGTAGTGTTGTTACCAAAAACTTCACGTCTCTTCACTGTATCTCTGTCATATGAAGACTTCTAATGGAAAGGAGGATGCTTAAAGAAAGAGAAGCTCTTGTGTGCACATATCAGCTTCCGCCATCATTGTTGGGATAGTTGATTGAAATGTCACCCATAAGTTTCCCCCTGTGAGAGGCAGAGGGATAGAGGATTATATACAGAATTAGAGTATTAGTACTCCTATAGTTATTACTTTCTTCCTTCAGGAATAGACTAACAACAATAGTGGCTTTCATTTATTCCACACTTCTTTTGTACCTAAAACTATTTTTAGTGCTTTACATTTATTATCTTTCTTAATTTTTACCAGAACCCCCTGAAGGTAGATAGTATTAAGATCCAAAATATATAAATGAACAAAGTACAGCTCAGTGACATTAAGTAGTTTAAGCAAAGTAAGCAGAATAACGATTCAAACTCAAGGATATCTGACTCCAAAGTTCATGATCTTAACCACTTTATTATTCTGCCTTTGTCTGCATGCATAGGAAATATAACTGCTGGAAGAAAGGTTAACAATGGCATTTAAGTAAAATCTTGCTCTGTAAACCAAAATTTATAGGTATTGGCGCCATATACAAGTTCAGCGATCGATAATATTTTAGGACCGAGATCTTATTTTGTAATACCTGTATTGCTTGGTTACTTATATCTGTAAATAAGGTTGTTGAATGTTGACACATAATACTTTTTTTTTCCCTTTCAGTATTCTTATACTACTTTAATGGTGGATTCTGAAGTATTGTCTTCTTTTCAGAAAAACCATGCCAGACAGATCACCTGGATCGAATCCTGCTGTCTGGCATCTACAATGTACGCAAGGGCAAGACTCAGCTGCATAAGTGGGCTGAGCGCCTGGTGGTTCTCTGTGGTACCTGCCTTATCGTTTCCTCGGTGAAGGATTGTCAAACTGGAAAGATGCACATTTTGCCTCTGGTTGGGGGAAAGGTAAGACTCACAGAGACGAATTATTCGTTTGATGATCTTAATTAAGAAAACATTGACTGGGCACAGTGGTTCATGCTTGTAATCCCAGCACTTTGGGAGGCTGAGGTGGGAGGATCACTTGAGGCCAGGAGTTCGAGACCAGCCTGAGCAAGAGCAAGACCCCGTCTATAGAAAAAATAGAAAAATTAGCCAGGCATAGTGGCACATGCCTGCAGTCCCAGGTACTCGGGAGGCAGAGGCTGGAGAATTGCTTGAGCCCAGGAGTTTGAGGTTGCAGTGAGCTATGATGACGCCATTGCCCTCGTGCCTGGGCAACAGAGTGAAACTGTCTCAAAAAAAAAAAAAAAAAAAAGACTACATCCTTATCCAAGGTTGGGTTCTTGGAGTTTGGGGGAGAATTTCTTTCAAGAGCTGTTTTTGTGCTTTGAATCCCTACCACCACTCCAAATAGGAATGGGGGAGGTTTTTGCCTCTTTTCTTAAGCCTAGAGAAAGAGGTTTCAATGTGACTCAAGAGAGCTTGATGAGGGTCCTGTGCAGCAAGTGGGACATAGTAGACTGGTGTCCTGCCTTCTGACCAGGAAATCTTAAGGATAAGAGAGATGCTACCTAGCTGCTGGTGACAGAGCAAAAGCACAGCTAATGTGTTGGGATCATTGTGTACTCCTTGAGTTTGTTAGCGTGTGATCCATTGGCAGATGGGTTGAGGTGGGTGGGAAGGGAGGAGACGGAGCAAGAAGGGAGAAAAGGGAGAGAGAGAGAAGAGAAAAGAGCAGGAAAGGGAGAGCAGGTGCACATGAGTGCAAGCCATTGTGTGCGTTTGTGGGGGTGTGTGCATTCTCTTAGATATTCAGAATTGTGCAACTATCCATATAATCAATTTTAGAACATTTTCAGACCCTAAAAGGAAACAGTGCATCCCTTAGCCATTATCTCCCAATTCCCTCCCGAGCCCTAGGCAACTACTAATCTACTCTTTGTCTCTAGTTATTTGCCAAATCTGGTCATTTCATATAAGTGCAATCATAAAATGTATAGTTCTCTGTGACTGGCTTCTTTCACTTAACATGTTCAGCCATGTTGTAGCATGTATCACTACTTTGTTCTGTTTATGCCAAATAGTATTCCATTGTATGGATATACCACATTTTGTTTATGCACTCACCTGGTGATGGACATTCAGGTTGTTTCTGCTTTCTTGGCTATTATGAGTAATGCTGCTGTGAACATTCAAGTACAAGTCTGTGTGGTGGACATGTTTTCAGTTCTCTTGGATATAAACGTAGGAGTGGAATTGCTGGTCGTATAGTGGCTCTGTGTTTAACCTTTTGAGGAACTGCCAGACTGTTTTCCAAAGTGGCTGCACAATTTTACATTTCCACCAGCAGTATATGAGGGTTCCAGTTTGTCCATATCCTTGCCAATACTTATTATACAACTCTTGTTATGATCTATGTTTTTAATTTTCGCTATCCTAGTAGATGTATTGGCATCTCATTGTGGTTTTGATTTGCATTTTCCTAATGGCTAATGATGTTGAACAATGTTTCATGTGCTTATTTGTTTATCTTCTTTGGAGAAATATCTATTTAGATCTGTTGCCTTTTTTTTGTTTCAAAATATTAAGGGGGTACAAATGTTTTAGGTTACTTGGATCACTTTTGTAATGCTTGAGTCCTGACTATAGGTGTGCCCGCCACCCAGATAGTGTTCATAGTACCCATTAGTTTGGCTTATTCTCCTCCCTCTTCCTCCCTCCCCCACCGCCTATTTTTTTAATTGGGTTATTCGTCTTGTGATTACCTTTTGCTTTTTGACTAGGATTTTTTTTTCAGTTGTTCTGGTTTTCTCCGCTCGTCTTCTGCAGATAGAAGAAGTGAAGCGACGGCAGTACTCCCTGGCATTCAGCTCAGCCGGAGCCCAAGCTCAGACCTATCATGTCAGCTTTGAGACTTTGGCGGAGTACCAGAGATGGCAGCGGCAAGCATCCAAGGTGAAAAGCGCTCACGTGTCCTGATGTGGAGCCAAGAATGGAGAAGCCCATCAGAAATGTATTTTGAAACTGAACTTACTCCCAAGAGAGTGAATTATAATTTTTGATTTCCTTTCTAGACCTTTCTGAGTATATAATGAATAAAATCATGGAATGCCACAAACTCTTTAACTTATTATTTATATTTGCATAGCACATAATGCTGTCAAAAGTGTTTTCAGGTGCATTTACCTCTGTACCATCTCTTTGAGGTGTAGGGCCTTGGGAGGATTGTGAGAGGACCCTCAAAGGAATTGAGACACAGTAAGCTTTAAATGACTTTCCTGTGACCTCAGTAGTCAGTGACAGATGGATCCATTTTCTAACTTGTAGCGCAGTGCTTCTTGGTCTGTATAAACTTAGAACAGGCTTGATAAACTGCTTCAAATATGAACTTATTGATGCAACAGTGCCTGTAATTCTTCACAAATCATTATTCCTATATGCTGAGGATGATTAGCCTTTCAGCATAATTTCTGCTGTTTAGCCTTTAAGGATAAGCTATTGTAAAAATGCATTGTGATTTCCAAATTCTCTTGTTCTTGCAGCCATCTTTGCAGAATTTTGCATAAGGGATTGTTATAATGACATGCCATCAAAATATAAATGACTTTTCCAGTGATATAGTTTGGGTTTTTTAGATCCATTTTCACAACCCATATTTTGTTAGCATACTGTTATAGAAATATAGACCTTATTTTGGTTTTATTGAATTTTTTGGTTATATTGTATTGGCTATAAAAATCTGCTCTGAATTACACTAGTTTCAATTTTAAGTAGCTATTCTATTCCTCTTCTGCCCTTTTAAAGAGAAGTTAATATTTTTTGAGCATCTTTTGCATGCTCTGCAGCATACTGTATGTGCTTGGTTATTTGATTTTAATCTTCATAACAGATGAAGAAACTGTGCTAATAAGTAGCAGAGCCAGTGGGACTACAAACAGCCATGTTTTTTTCATATCACACTCTTGATATGACAAAAAACTCTTAAAGTTTTTTACAGTTATTTTGAATCATCTTAAGATTACTTCTTACATGAAATGTGACCTTTCCATCTTTATGATTTGTATTATTTTTTAAAATCTTTTCCTTATAGAGCCTTTATAATTTATAGTTTTGTTTTTCAAGAAGCTATGGTTTTAGGGAAAAGCAAAAATGAAGTTGCTTTTATAAATGAATAATTGTATCTCATTATCTTTTTTTCTTTCCTGTGGGGGGGGTTTTTTTTTTTTGATGAGTCAGTCTATTGTTTCATTTACATCACTAGTGTGTTCAGAAAGAGACTAGGTACATCATACAGAATTTATTTTAAACAAGAAAATATAATGAAATTTTCTAAGCAGCTTGTATTTAGCCATTTAAAATGTGTTCATACATGTGTGCATGTATATATATGCATATTTACACATGTGTATGTCTGTACACATATATACATACACATATATATAGATATATAGAAAATAATAAAGATACCTAGGGCTAGGCTAATGAGTAATATTATTATTCTTTTTTTTTCTTTTTTATTTCAGCATGTTACGGGGGTACAAATGTTTAGGTTACGTATATTTCCCTTGCCCCACCTGAGTCTGAGCTTCAAGCGTGTCCATCCCCCAGACTGTGTGCATCGCGCTCATTATGTGTGTATATACCCATCCCCTCCTCCCGCCTCTTTCCTGTGTTTTTATTTAGTGCCCTTTTGTGTAAATGCCATTCCATGTTCTCTGACTAGAACTGTTAGAAAAAGAAATAAATAAAATAAATGCCATTCCATTGTAAGCTACGTTATAGACACTCAGCGCTAGCTCAGAAGGCTCTGCTCTTCGGCCTTTTCAGGTGGTGTCCCAGCGAATCAGCACTGTGGATCTCTCATGTTACGGCCTCGAGGAGGTTCCTGAGCATCTCTTCTACAGTCAAGATATCACCTACCTCAACCTGCGACACAACTTCATGCAGCTAGAAAGACCTGGGGGCCTTGACACGCTCTACAAGTATGTGGAGAAGAGGTTTCCAGACTGATGTGTTAAAACCAAATTGTAACGAATATCTTAGTGGTTTCTGTCTGTAAGCGAGCTGTAAGTGAGCATGCTACCATGGTGCATATATTCTAAAATTCCCTCTCCTTTTTGATGGGGAAGTGAAATTTTTTTATTTACACAGTTCTCCTAGCTGCCCTTATGCCCCCCATAAAACAGAAGATTGATGCAAATGATCTGTTATGGAGGCAACAATGAGCTGCCATTGATCTGGATAATCTTTTTGTATAAATCACTGACAGTGATAACGCAGCCAGTGTGAATCAAGAGATTCAGGATATGGAAATTTTTGAATGAGAAGTATTAAGTTTAAATGACTTACAGGAGACAGGCCTAATTTCAAGGATTCCACTCCCAGAGACAGGGCTTTATCTTTCCTTTGTACCTTCTACTGCCAACTCTTGAGCCTTTTGTCAGCTATGAAACTTCTCTCTTCTAATAAAGGAACCATTTATACCTACCACACTGTGCCCTACATATTTTTCCATCTCCTTTGTTAAAATATATTTCCCATTTCTACCTTCTATCCATCCCACCTCACTCCTCTACTCAAAATATGGATAGCAGTGAATAAATGCTTGGTGTGAGTAATTGTCTGGGCCCCTGGTGGGGGAGGGATAAATTAGAAATTAAAGCATTCAAAGTGATTTAAATTATGTGGTGATTAAAAAGATAATATAGGCCGGGCGCGGTGGCTCACGCCTGTAATCCTAGCACTCTGGGAGGCCGAGGCGGGTGCATCGCTCAAGGTCAGGAGTTCGAGACCAGCCTGAGCAAGAGCAAGACCCCCGTCTCTACTAAAAATAGAAAGAAATTATCTGGACAACTAAAATATATATATAAAAAATTAGCCGGGCATGGTGGAGCATGCCTGTAGTCCCAGCTACCCGGGAGGCTGAGGCAGTAGGATCGCTTAAGCCCAGGCGTTTGAGGTTGCTGTGAGCTAGGCTGATGCCTCAGCACTCACTCTAGCCCGGGCAACAAAAGTGAGACTCTGTTTCAAAAAAAAAAAAGATAATATACATTAAAATGACATATCTTACTACCTTAATAACTAATGATTCTGTAGTAATTTCCAGAAAAATTATGATTTTTATCTCATACTATGTTTTAGAAAGTTTTTCAAGTATAAGCCTCTAGTTAGTAAGGAGATGGTTATTTTAAAAATATTGGCATGTGAAAGTGTAAACAAGCTATAATTTAGGGAAGTTGGTGTCTAGCATTTCTGTCTGAGTTGCTATGAAAATAGGATTAAACCAGTCTGAGGGCTGGATCATAAATTCTGAAGTCAAGGCACCAAGCCAAAGGAGTAATCAGTAATCAAGGCCAAGTCATCTGGAAATCAACAGTTGACAATTTGGAAGAGGAGCATTAGAGTGAGGTAGGAAGGATTCCAGTCTAGAAGCAGGTGATACAGACCACCGTCATGGAGAACAGTAGCTTAGCCTCACCATCTTGCATTCGTGCCCACACAGTGTTGGCACATAGTGAGTGCTCAGCAAATATTTTTGGAATAAATTCTATGATAAACATTTAAAACAGATCATTTAAGGCCAGGTGCTGTGGCTCATGCCCGTAATCCCAGCACTTTTGGAGGCTGAGGAGTTTGAGACCAGCCTGGGCAACATAGCAAGATCCTGTCTCTACAAAGAATAACAAATTAGCCAGAAGTAGAATTACTAGAGTTAATCTTATGGATCCATTTTATGACAATACTATCTCTGGATAAGACAATATAGATACTTTTACTTACAAACAAAATAGAAGCATTAAAAATTACTATTTCATGTTGTATGTTAGATCACATCTCTGTAAAACGCTATGTCATGTTCATATTTTCAAGCTCCACCTGATCGATTTGTTTCAAGTGACAGTTTGAGCCAACATAATTTCAGTATGAAAAAAGAAGTTGCTTATAATGAGATTTTAAAAAAAGACCAGCCTGGGTAACATAACAAGACCCCATCTATACAAAAAATAAAAAATTAGCCAGGCATGGTGGCTCATGCCTATAGTTCCAGCTACTTGGGGGAGGCTACAGTGGAAGGATCACTTGAGCCCGGGAGTTCCAGGCTGCAACAAGTTAATGATTGTGCCACTGTACTCCAGTGTGGGCAACAGAAAGACCTTGTCTCTGAAAAATAAATAATAAATAGATGACATAGATCATTTAAGATAGATCATCAAAGGCCATTGATGTCTCTTGTAAAGTTATAGTAACAGATTTATTGAAATGCAATATGAACTTTTACCTTTGCTCTTTAGATTTTCTCAGCTGAAGGGCCTGAACTTGTCCCATAATAAACTTGGGTCATTTCCTGTGTTGTTGTGTGAGATCTCCACCCTGACTGAGCTCAACCTTTCCTGCAATGGATTTCGCGACCTACCGAGTCAGATTGGCAATCTGCTAAAGTAAGTAACTGACTTCTACTAGATTCCTCTTTTCCCTTGCAGAATAAGAAACTTGTCTGGCATTTGGAATGAAGGTAGTGCCATGAGCTCTTGCAGTGATATAAATCATGTAATTGTTAGGATTCTAGTGAGCAACAGTTTTTGACATCAGAGATCTGCGTGCCTACTGCAATGACTAATCCTTCAGCTTCAACAGCAGAGGTCCTGATGCTCTTTGAGAGGGACCATCCATGCACGTTATGTGAAGGTTATCTATTAAGTATCTACAGATGTCGAGTTAAGACATTTTATCATTTTTGGATTAGTAATAAATTATTGACATAAATTAGAATCCATAACTCTAGTTCTATCCATTCCAATGTAACTTTCACAAAGTAGTTTTGTTTTGTTCCAACAGTCTTCAAACTCTCTGTCTTGATGGCAACTTTCTGACTACTTTACCTGAAGAATTGGGAAATCTACAACAGCTTTCCTCCCTGGGAATTTCTTTCAACAACTTTAGTCAAATTCCTGAGGTTTATGAGAAGCTCAGTATGTTAGATAAAGTGGTTATGGCAGGAAATTGCCTGGAAGTCCTCAACCTAGGGCTGCTGAGCAGGATGAGCCACGTCAAGCACGTGGATTTGAGGTAAGGCCATTCTTTACCATCTCTTCCTTTGATTCACTCTGATGGACCTTTATGTCTTACAAAGACTTCTTTAAAACGTTAGGATTTTAGAATAGTGTAGAAATAGCTATTTTCAAAGCTGTAGTACAACTTCATTTGCCACCCAATACCAGAGAGATGAAGGACCAGGTAGGTGCACCACGTGATAGAGACCATCTCATTGCCTTGGACAAGGTCATTCTGACTTACCCTCCCAGCAGCATTTTATGAGCATTCACATTTCCTCACGTCCTTATTTATGTTGGATTTTAGCAGTATTTTTCCTTACTGTCAGTCTAGTAAGTGGAAAATAGTATTTCCTTGTTTTAATCAACGTTTTTATTTACTCAGGAGTGAGGTTGAGAATCCTTTTATATACATATTAGTAGTTTGTTGTTTTCCATAAACTTGACCATTTCTCTGTTGAGTCTTTGGGTTTCTTCTTGATACCCATCATATTATAATTAAAATGTTAAAGGTGTCACTACTAAGAAGTTTTTAAGAGTTTTATTTTCTAGTCATAATCTTTTCCCAAAGGAAGACACTTATTGGGTGTTCTGTCATTTACAGTAAGCCAGTGATGTACCTTATAAAGACATAGTAAGAGAGAGATTTATTGAAATACAGAAAAATCAGAACAGGCCTACATGCACTAAATCATATACTTGTGTAGAAAGAACCAAAAAGTCGTTTTCTGTAATTTGTCATTGAATTATCCAGTATACATACAGATTATTTTCTTATCCATTAATTAATGTTATACGAGTCTTAGCCCTAGAGGTGGAATAGGCATAGCAATAGGAGGAAGTATGGCTGCTCCTCAGACTCTTGGCATGGTACTCTTATGACTGCTTTGCTACTCACTAACCCAAAAGGTTAAGTTCATCTTCTCGTTCCTTTGTCCTACTCCTTATTCCCTACCTAACCTTATTAGGTATTTAACTGTTTGTGGATATGGCCCCCTTTTTCCTTTTTTTTTTTTTTTTTTTTTTTTTGAGACACAGTCTCGCTCTGTTGCCCAGGCTAGAGTGCCGTGGCATCAGCCCAGCTCACAGCAACCTCAAACTCCTGGGCTCAGGCGATCCTCCTGCCTCAGCCTCCCGAGTAGCTGGGACTACAGGCATGCCCAGCTAAGTTTTTCTATATATTTTTAGTTGTCCAGATAATTTCTTTCTATTTTTTTAGTAGAGATGGGGTTTTGCTCTTGCTCAGGCTAGTCTGGAACTCCTGACCTCGAGCAATCCTCCCACCTCAGCCTCCCAGAGTGCTAGGATTATAGGCGTGAGCCACTGTGCCCTGCCTCCCTTTTTCCTTCTCTTTCTTTAATTTGCATATGCATTTGCTAGTCTGGATTGTTTAACTTAGCTGTACCTTGAGGTCTTTGTTTATAAACTATCTGTGGTTATTTATATAGTACCTTGCAAAATGAGGTAAGTAAGAAATTCTTAAATTGTTTAGGAAATAGAGAAAGGGATCATACCTCTCCTATTTTTCGTTTGGTAAGCACATTTAATAGAGTTTATTTCTGGTTATTTCCTTGTTTCTGACTATTAAGGATGAACCATTTGAAAACTGTGGTTATTGAAAATCTAGAGGGAAATAAATACATCACCCACATGGATCTCCGGGACAATCAGCTGACCGACTTGGATCTCAGCTCCCTGTGTGGCTTGGAGCAGCTGCACTGTGAGCGGAACCAGCTGAGAGAGCTGACCCTCAGCGGCTTCTCCCTGCGCACTCTCTACGCCAGTTCCAACAGTGAGTTCTCTGTCCAGCTTCTTGTTTTTTCTTTCAGTTCTAGTCGGAGCTTTCTAGGAACAATGACATCTGTGGTGGTTCTCTCAGCCTCTCTGCAGATGGAGCTTGTAGTTCACTGAGTCCTAGCTTTATCTTTTCACCTTGGTGTCAACACTTAAGTGGTTGTCATGTGCATGAAAAGACATGAATACTTTGAGATTTACTTAGCGTGGTAACAGGCATTTCACAAAATAATGGTGTGTGTGGAGGACATTGGTACTTTGAGATGGGAGTCTGCTAGCCTGTTCATTTGCCGGCAAATGAATAAACGCTTCTTTCCTCCTCCTCAAAATAAAAAGGTGTGGGGAGGTGGGCAAGCATATTCAAAACAGAGTATCAATATCTAAACCAGGGATGAGCCCTGGGACTGAATCAGGCCTACCACCTCTTTTTGTATGGCCCATAAGAAATGGTTTTTTAATGGCTGGGTGAAAAAAAAAAAGAATAATTTTGTGATATGTGAAAATTATATGAAATTCAGGTTTCTATGTTCATAAATAAAGTTTTATTGGAATATGGCCACACTGATTTGTTTACACATTGTTTTCACATTACTGATTTCATGCTACAGTGGCAGAATTGAGTAGTAGTAAGAGAGACCGTATTATGGTCTTCATAGCCTAAAATATCTGTGATTTAGCCTTTTACAGAAAAAGTTTGCCATTGCTCAGTCTAAAAGTTTGTGCTGCCTCAGTGCTAGAATGAGAAGCCCCTCATTTCAATGAGGATTTGTTCCAAGAATATTTTTCAATGTAAAGGGCCTCATGTTTATTGAGGCCTTTTTTTTTCTCAGCTGAAGAAGTATTTAGTTTTAGCAACAGTTTGTGGGTGCACAGAGGCCATTGTTTAATTACTTCTTCTGTGTTTAAAGGTAGAAAGGAAAAGATGTTCAAGTTTTGTCAGAAAAATGCAAATTTAAATTACATTTTATACTTATCAAATTAAAAAAATATATATATATAATGCTGAATGTTACCAAAGGTGAGGAGAAGGATCTTCCTGAGCACTCACACACTGCCAGTGAGAGGCATAGAACCTCAGAGATCAACGTGCCTGTGTTAGGGAAGTGGAGGACACACATATACCACATTCTAGCAGTTCCCTGCTTGGACACATCCCAGAGACACCTACATGTGCACAAGATGTGTACAAGAATGTTTACCACAGCATTGTTTGTGAAAGTGAAGAAATAGGAGAAACTAGGACTATTAATAGGAAAATATATAAATCATTAGTGATATATTTACACAATATAATACTGCACAGTAGTGGGAATGAATGTAATAAAGCTTTGTGTATTAATATGGGTAAATCTCAGAAGCACTTTTTGAGCAAGAAAAGAAAGTGCATCATATATATACTATGATAATGATATTCAAATTTAGAATACACAGAAATATTGTTTTCTTAGCTGTAAGTATGCATAACATTATGGAAGAATCCATGGGAATGATAAAAACCATATTCAGGATGATGTTTACCTCTTGGTATGTGTAGTATTTTACCTCTTAAAAAAAATAGTCTGAAGCATGTAAGGCAGAATGTAGATTTGCTTAAAAGCTAGATGATAGGTCAAAGTGTGTATTATTTTATTCTGTTTACTTTTCTGTAAAATATATTATTAGGATAAAAGAAAGTTAAAGACTTCTGTTTGGATTGCCCTTTATCAATTAGCAATTAATCTAAGCTTCAAATCGTAGCTTAGGTTATTAGCTTGGTCAGAAGAGTGTTAAAACTGATGAGTGTTGACTTGTGCTGCTTGTAGATGCTGTGATGTAGTAGTAAGTCCTTGCCATGAAGATGTTTGTTACCAGGCCCTTCTCTGTCCTTAATGTGTCTAGAGAGTCTGGATGCCTGGCCCTACTGGAAAAGACCTTGTTGACATACATGCATTCCTCCTTAGTCACCAAGATTCTATAATAGCAATGTGCTGAATAGGGCTTGCTTGAGCTTAGCAACTCTGTTCACAGAATCCTTAAATTCTTCAACCTGGGAGAATTCACGTAAACACTTGCAGTTCTGATGCCTCAAAGTAAAGAACTCAGCTTTACAAAAGAGGTTATCCAAATGATCAGTTAATATGGGGAAAGGTACCCTACTAGTCTTCAGGGATATGCAAATTAGAACTCCTGTGTGGCACCACTACACACCTCCCAGAATGACTATAATGGAAAAGACTGAAAATACCAGTGGCAGCTGTTGGAGTATAAATTGGTACAACCACTTTGGAAAATTGTTCAGTAATATCGCTAAAGGTAAACATAAACATACCCTGTACCTAGCAGTTCTTCTCCTAGGCTTATACTCAACAGAAGTGCGTGTATTAGTCTGCAAAAGACATGGATGAATATGTTCGTAGAAATGCTGTTCATAGTAACCTCAACCTGGAAAAGACTTAAATGCCCATTAACTCTAAAATGGGGGTAAATAAATTGTGGTATATTCACATAAAAGAATTTTATACAGGCATGAGAATGAATGAACTATAACCATATGCAACAATATGAACAAATCCTGCAGGCATATCGTGGAGTGAATGAAAGCAGACAAAAAAAATTACGTATTTTATGTGTATATTTATTTAAATAGGCAAAATTAGTCTGTGGTATTCAGAGTCAGGATAGTGTTGCCCTTGCGGTGGGGTAGTGACTGGAAAAGGAGACCAGGGCAAGTTTCTGGGGAGCTGGTAATGTTTCTTGATCTGAGTATTGGTTTCTAGTGTGTTCAGTTTGTGAAAACTCACTGAATAGTTTTACTTTTCTGTATTTTATTTTTTTATTTTTATTGATTGATTGATTGATTGACAGAGTCTTGCTCTGTTGCCCAGGCTAGAGTGCTGTGGCATCAGCCTAGCTCACAGCAACCTCAAACTCCTGGGCTCAAGTGATCCTCCTGCCTCAGCCTCCCCAGTAGCTGGGACTACAGGTGCACACCACCACGCCTGGCTAATTTTTTTTTCTATTTTTAGTTGCCCAGCTACTTTTTTTTTCCTATTTTTAGTAGAGATGGGGTCTCACTCTTGCTCAGGCTGGTCTCAAACTCCTGAGCTCAAGCGATCCTCCTGCCTCAGCCTCCCCAGTAGCTGGGACTACAGGTGCACACCACCACGCCTGGCTAATTTTTTTCTCTATTTTCAGTTGCCCAGCTACTTTTTTTTCCTATTTTTAGTAGAGACAAGGTCTCACTGTTGCTCAGGCTGGTCTCAAACTCCTGAGCTGAAGCGATCCTCCTGCCTCTGCCTCCCAGAGTGCTAAGATTATAGGCGTGAGCCATGTGCCCCGCCTGCTTTTCTGTATTTATGTTATATTTTAATTAAAAGTTAAAATATTGCCAGTAAAAATCCAATTATTAATTTTTTCAAGTTGGAAAGCTAAGTAGTTACTGTTAACATTTAACAACTGGCTGATCTAGTATAAATCCAGTCAATACACAGGATCCTTCAATTAGCTGTTGCATTTGTTTTTCAAGGCAAATTGGGATCAAGCAGTCAGAGTGAGTTACTCAGTGATGTTTATCTTTAGTTCATCTCAGTAGAGGACATCAGTTTTCTCTCTGGTGATTTCACTAAGCTGCTTTTCCCTTGTTTACTCTCAGTTATTTTCTTCTTTAAATGATGCCACTAACACCTGTTTATTTTCTGATTAGGGCTGACAGCAGTAAATGTCTATCCGGTACCCAGTCTACTCACTTCCCTAGAACTCTCCCGGTGAGTTTCTCTCTTGAGGGTGGTGCTCGTTTGATTCTTACTATTTATGAGATACATGCAGGTACTTTGGCAGTTTTGAGGTACAGAGAAATCTAAACATTGAAACATTTGGATAACCAGGAGAAAGGATGAGTGGAAGAATAGGTTTAATAGCCATACTGTATATTAATAAAGGAAGGATCCTCTTGAAATGGAGAAGTACCTATGAACTACTCAGTCTTTAAAGACTGTGGATTTGGGATGAGATGCAAACAAAGAAGACCTGTTATCTTCATTGCAGTGATTTCCTTTTTAACCGAAATCAGATAATTCTTGGTTTTTAGTTAGTGGCTTTAAAAAAATTATTCTAGTTTTTTGATACTCTAAAGATTCATGTTGGTCTGATTTTCGGAGAGACATTAATTATATTCAGGACTTTATTACTTCTGTTGGTGGCCAGGAACAAACATAAATGAGGTTTGCTTTTCTTTTATTCATTCACTTTTAACCCCTGTGTTAGGCATTCTGGATTCAGTGGTTGGGTTTTACAGTCTAGTGGTGAGATCAACAATCTAACAAGGAGTTAGGGGGTAACAGCATACCTGCTGTGAGTATAGAATGCCCAAAGCAGAGTCCTATGTGGCCAGGGTTGTTGTGAAGATTAAATGAGAAAATAAATGCAAAATACATAGCATAGTGTCTGACATGCAGTAGTCTCTGCAGAAATATTAGCTGTTACAGCCAGGTTTCTTTTTGTTGTTATTGTTACTTTGTCATTATTATTAAGCTATTGTTTTAGATTTCCTTCTAGCCATTTCTTTCTGTCTTATCTTCCCAGCAAAACCCCAACATGGATAAATACTAAGATTTTACCTTTTCTACTGAGCTTGATAATTGCTGAAGAAAATCACATCCAGATGGACATCACTACAAATTCATAATATCCAGCCTCTTCTGGAGCTTATTGGCCCTTTCTCTTGCCAGCTCCTTCCAGCATCCTCAGCATCTGTTCCAAATTGCTCTACTTCCCCGCCCCCACCCCATCTCCTCCAGGCTGGAGCTTAGCTTCCTACGGGATTGAGAAAACAGAGGCCATTGTGGGTGATTTCCCTCAGCTTCCTGTCACCTTGCTTGAGTTTCTGTGGACTCATATTCGTCCTCAGCTTCTCTCCTCTGTCCAAGGCCGGTCCAGCTGTGTGTGCCTGTAGCCCCCTCTGCTCCCACTGCTCTGCCTGCTCAGTGAGCCCTCCTCCTCCTCTCTCGGGTGTGTTCAATGTCTTCCTTTTGCTCAGTCTGTACACACACTGATAATCAATTCTGTCATAACAAACAAAAAAAGTTCCCTTGACCTCACGGCTCCTCTAGCTACTGTCTAATTCCCTTTTTTTTTTTTTTTTTTCGGGACAGAGTCTCACTTTGCTGCCCGGGCTAGAGTGCCGTGGCGTCAGCCTCGCTCACAGCAACCTCAAACTCCTGGGCTCAAGCGATCCTACTGCCTCAGCCTCCCAAGTAGCTGGGACTACAGGCATGTGCCACCATGCCCGGCTCATTTTTTCTATATATATTTTTAGCTGTCCATATAATTTCTTTCTATTTTTAGTAGAGACGGGGTCTCGCTCTTGCTCAGGCTGGTCTCGAACTCTTGAGTGCAAACAATCCTCCCGCCTTGGCCTCCCAGAGTGCTAGGATTACAGATGTGAGCCACTGCGCCGGGCCTCTAGCTACTGTCTAATCTGGCTCATCCCCTTTTTGTCCAAATTTCTCAAGAATTATTTGCATTCGTTAACTTAGTTTTCTCAGTTCCCATTTGCTGATCCCCACCAACAGCGTGGTTTAGACCTTCTCTTATTGGAACTTCTCTGCGTTGACACAGTTAACCTTGCTCTCTTTTCTTCAAACACGCTATTTCCTTGGCTGGCTAATATGATCTGATTTTCCTCATGGCCTTCTGGCCATTCCTGCTATCTGTTTTGCATACTCCTCCTCCTCAGCTAGCCCTTTAAAGGTCAAACATCCGCAGGGTTCTGTCTGTAGGCCACTCTACCTCACTGGCCATGACCTCGTTCACACCAGTGATTTCAGCTGCACTTAAGTGTCAGCGGCACCCATCTGCCTGTTTCCCCACATGTATCACTCCATGGTCTTTCTTGCTTCTGTGTTCTAGTTCATGTTGCCACCCTGTGCTTGGAACATGCTCCTCACCTCAGGTCACTGTACAGTATTCTAAGAATTCTAACCCAGATGTCATATTTCTTAGGGAGCTTGCGTTGATCCATTGCAAGCTCAGTGTTTTCTTCGCTAGGCTAACGTAGCAGTATCTGTGTTTCTCTCATGTAGCACTTATTTCATCCTGCCTCATTTTACCCTTTGATTAATCAACAGATACCTTGAGGCCTAGAGAAGCTAAGTCACATCTGAAAATAAAATTCCTTTTACTAAGCTTCTGCTCAGCGCTCTTCTAAATATTTGAGCTCAAATTCTAAGTGGTTTAAAACTTTTTCACCCACTAGTTATCTTTTGTCCCTACTTCGTCACTTTTATTCATTCTGTTCATTTTCCCTGGAATTTGCTTCTCGTCTCCCCCAGCCATTCCCTGTGAAACTCCTCCTCATCATCAAAATTTTGTTTCAAATGTCACTTCCAATAAGTCTTTCCTCTTCTCGCCCTCATCCCATCCTGCCATATGTGTGCTTTCCTACTGCCGAAAGCCTTTGTACTTTTTTGAGCATATAGCATAATTGATCCAATATTATACATATTCATATACTTGTCTCTGCCCACCCTTCTCCCATCCAAGTACTAACCAGGCCTGACCCTGCTTAGCTTCCAAGATCAGACGAGATCGGGTGCATGCAGGGTGGTATGGCTGTAGACTGCCCACCCTTCTAATACAACAGCATTCACTGAGCACCTACTATGTTCCAGGTAATTTACCAGGGGATGCCCTGGAGATAGTGTCCCTACCCTCACAGAGGCTCACAGGCTGGTTAACAGAGACATTACAGTCTAGTGAAATGAGTTCCACTTGTCATCTTAAATGATGCCTTTCAATTATGTATTTTCTGCAGAAACCTGCTAGAATGTGTTCCTGACTGGGCCTGTGACTCAAAGAAGATAGAAACATTAGATGTGAGCTATAATCTTCTCACAGAGGTTCCTATGAGGTATGTGTGTGTGAATACACATGTATGTATGTGTATTTAATCATTTTTCTAGATTTGTGTTGTCTTTCTTTTGTTCAGTGAATATGGATGCCTGCCGAGTCTGAGGCAGTGTGATGTGCCGTAAGGAATATAGTAATGGCTAACGCATGGTTCTGGACTGCAAGGAACTTAGTAAGAGGATAGTGTGGCATATACACAGATAACTGTGATAAAATGTTCCAAGAGGTGCTGGTGTAGGTTGGTAGTAATAGTTAATTTTTATAGGATGAGTTATGATGAGCTAGGCAATGTCCTAAGAACTTCACTTTTATTATCTTACCTAATCTTTTAAAAACCTTACTATATAGGTGCTGTCATCCTAGGCCAGGCATGGTGGCCCACATCTGTAATCCTAGCACTTTGGGAGGCCGAGGTGGGAGGATTGCTTGAGCCCAGGGGTTCAGTGCACTCCAGCTCAGGCCACAGAGCAAGGCCCTGTCTCAAAAAAAAAAAAAAAAGAAGCAAAAGAGGAAACTAAGGCTTAGAGCTGTTAGGTAACTTGTCCAAGATTACACTTAACTAGAAAGTGATGGGAGCTGGCATTTGGATGTAGTCATTTTTACTCCAGAGCCTTCACTTTTAATCACTACACTGTATAAATTAGATGTTTTAGAAATTCAGAAGTACTTTGAGAATTAGAGAATGTTTCATGGAAAAGATGGCATTTGAATTGACCTTTACCAGATGGTGGGATTTCTCTAAGTGGAGGGGGAAACAGTGCTGTTTGAGGCCGGGCAGAATGATATTCAAAAGCACTGAGATATGAAATGTGTAGTTATTACCTAATGGAGTCTTTAAAATTAAACTCTAGAGGCTTTGTAGCATAGTAGGTACGAAAACAACCTTTGGACGCAGACCTTAGTTCAAATCCAGACTGTATCGTTTCCTATTCACTGTGAGGTCTTTGGCAAATCAAGGTCACTTGACCTTTCTGAACTTTATTGTAAATGGTTTAGCACATTGTAAGCACTCAGTAAATAATAGTTTTTATTGTAATGAAATTTGTTGTGAATTTATTATATTAATAGTAATACATACACTAAATTTTTGGTGCTATTTAGACCTAAAATCTGAATTTACTCTAGAAATTGCTTTTTTAGTTTAGCTCTCCTCTGTGCTGTTTGATGTCACTGATTCACCTTTTCTCAGAATGACCTTAACGACTTCCTGATGGGTGGTGGGAAAACAGATGGTCGTGGTTGCTTTCTTGGCTCAGGCAGGCTCAAGCACTTGTCGGTGATTATACAGTCTAGAAGAATATATTTCTATTAGCTTACTGATTTCAATTGAATAGCCTGGGACAGACTCAGAAAGATTTAAGTAAGTTTATTTGTTTCTTTGTTCTGTTCCCTCTTAGAATTCTGAGTAGCTTGAGCCTTAGGAAACTGATGGTGGGGCACAATCACGTGCAGAACCTCCCAGCGCTGGTGGAGCACATCCCCCTGGAGGTGCTGGATATTCAGCATAATGTACTCACCAGGCTGCCAGACACTCTCTTCTCCAAGGCCTTAAAGTAAGTACCGTTGGATTTTGTTTTTTCAGAAAAGCAGAATCATCACCTAGACAAACGGCAGTGACTTGTCACTGGAGTGACCTTTGGAACTATATTTACAGACACTTTACCTGATAGTCCAACTATGGGTGGAAACATACTTGCAATTTTTATGAAAGAATATATGACCCTGCTTCATGAGGCAGTAATCTTTAACTCAAAGTTGAAATGACCAGCAAATACTTAAGAAGTTTTTGTGTTGTAAACAATTTCAAACAGTTTGGAAAGGTTCAGGCTTTCATCTCAGAAAATAAACGTAGTTATGACATTTAAAGAGAAATTATTCTGATACAGCTTTCTTCGGCAATTCTCAGCTTTTACATCGGAGAGAAAAGGGTATGCCAGTGGTGCCCAACCTTTTTGACTCTAGGGACCAGTTTTGTGGAAGACAGTTTTTGCACGGACAGCGACGGGGGGAGGGTTGAGTCGCTGCCTGGACTCCACCTCAGATCATCAGGCGTTGGATTCTCCTGGGGATCGCTGCAAGCCGTGCTCCTATGGGGGTCTGATGCTGCTGCTGATCTGATGGGGGGCGGGGATCCGGCGGTGATGCGCACAACGGGGAGCGGCTGTGGGTGCAGGTGAGGCTTCGCTAGGTTCTGCTGTGCGGCCTGGTTCTGGCCTGTGACCTGGGGGTTGGGGACTGCAAGGATATACCACAAAAGTTAATTTGGTTTTTGCTTCTAGCTTTACCAAACTATGTTTGAGTTACGTTCTTTATTAGGAAAAGTTTTTTGCTACTTAATTTGAAAACTCTGTATTTAAAGGCAGTATCCTTCCAGAAGATGTTATTTGCCTTCTCACTGTAAGCACATACATGGCCCATCTTCTCATTTTAGGGAAGGCATTTACTTGTTGTGTATGTCATCTCTAAATGAAAACTAGTTTTTTATTATAGTCTTCTATAATATGGAGAAGGCATCAATTTGGAAATGGAGAAAACATAGATAAGCAGTAGTAAATTAACAGGAGACATGCCAAAAGCGGTTATGTCAAAGAACAAGTATCTGGCTTGTTCTGTTTAGCAGCTTATTCATCTCTTAATACATAATACAATTGGTTGGGTAGTCCTTAAAATAAAGTCTTTGGAAATTCTACAAAATGTTTGAAGAACATTTTCTTTTTATAAAGTTTACATGGAGTCTTGATGCAGTTGTTAATTAACAAGTACTTGTAAGCAATGCCTAACATCTCCCTTAGTCCTACTGATAGTATGAATTAAATTAGTTTACAACCTTTGTATCTATAGTAAGGAAGTTACTTAGCTGTGGCAAACTGTCAATGGTATTTAATACTAACCCTGCACAGAGCATTTTTGGGACAAAGAGACAAGTGACACAATACCCTTAAACTTAAAAGCTAATTAGGTATGTACAACTGTTATGTATCAGTTTAGAAAATCTAATTAGGGATGTGGATCACGCAACATGGAGATTTAAGAACACATAAGTTTCATAATATTACCTGCCTTTTATTGAGAATGTTCTATATGTACCAAACACTGTGCTAGGCAAATTTCAAAATTATACTGTGTTTTGGCTATTAGATTGGCAGAAATTAAAATGAATTATAATACTCAGTGTTGACAAAGGTGTGAGCAAACTGGCACTTGTATATTCTTGTGGAAGTATAATTTTGTATCACCTTTCTGGAGCTCAGTTTGGCAATATAATGAAAAATCCTTAAAAAATATATATCCTTTGATCCCACAAATTCTGTTTCTAGGAATGTTCTCTAAAGAAATAATTAGATAAGGACACAAAGATGCACATTACAACATCTGTGATAGCATATGTATGGAAATGAACAGGCTATATGTTCATTATTAGGAGATTATTATGGGATTGGCTAAATAAATAATGATGCTATTAAAACCAGACAAAAATTTTTCTGAAGGGTGTCTTCATAGTTTATTTATATATGAACATGATACTCAACAATGTCCTTTTAGTAGACACACAGACAGCAATAACAGTAAAAGATAAAGCTAGGTTAGAATCTGGCCACCACAGAAGGCTGGGTAAACAACCAAGCCTTTATTCTTTCCTCTCTACTTGGCTTGTGTAAATTGAGTAAAAGGAGCTTTGAGTTGGTTAAAATCAATTAGAGAAAACTACCTGAAGAAAATTACTTTTTTTTTTTTAAACGTGGGAGCTTGGAATGGCAGCATACCATACAGAGGTGGCATGATGGTTTCTATGAAGGAAGGCAACAAATACACTCTCTGTGTGTGTTCTGTCAGTCTCAGATACTTGAATGCATCTGCAAATAGTTTGGAGTCTTTACCATCTGCCTGCACCGGGGAGGAGAGCCTGAGTATGCTGCAGCTGCTTTATTTGACCAACAATCTCCTGACAGATCAGTGTATACCTGTCCTGGTCGGACACCCTCACCTGCGAATCTTGCACCTTGCAAACAACCAGCTACAGACCTTTCCTGCAAGGTAAATGAATGCAAACTTTGATCGTTTCAGATAACGTAACATTAACTCTACATCTGTCGGACTAAATTACAGCTATCTCACTATGACTGTTGCTTTTGGTTGACTTGACTTAGTGGTGTTGTGATTTCAGTAGTTGAGTGGGAAAATCTTAATAGTTTATACCCAGTTAAGTATCAGTAATAAGAGAAATCATGGTTAAAATGTATCTAATTTTTATTTTTTTTTTTATTTTTTTTTTTTAAATTTATTTTTTTATTTATTTATTTTTTTTTTATTTCAGCTTATTATGGGGGTACAAAAGTTCTGCATAGATATATTGCCCATGTCCCTCCCAATCCCCCGAGTCCGAGCCTCGAGCGTGTCCATTCCCCAAACAGTGCACATCGCACTCCTCCTGTAAATTTTTTTGAGACAGTCTTACTCTGTCACCTGGGCTAGACTGCAGTGGCATTGTCATGGCTCACTGCAACCTAAAACTCCTGGGCTCAAAGGATCCTCTTGCCGCAGCCTCCTGAATAACTGGGACTACAGGCACATGTTGCCATGCTGGGCTAATTTTTTCTATTTTTAGTAGAGACAGGGTCTCACTCTTGCCAAGGCTGGTCTCGAACTCCTGAGCTCAAGTGATCCTTCCACCTTGGCCTCCCAGAGTGCTAGGATTACAGGCACCAGCCACCATGCCCGGCCAAAAAATATGTTTAATTTTTAGTTCTAATTATTTAATAATGGTCCGAGAATACTCAACCTAGAATAGTACAGGCTTATGAAATAAAGAATTCTGAAAACAATTTCTTTTCCCTTCTTAGCACTGTTTTATAAAATATTGTTGAGTCTATTAATTTATTCATAATACATACATTGAATGCCTACTGTATGCCAAGTGCTGTGTAAGAGTTGTAGTCTGTGACCTCAGGAAATTTACAGTCAAATTGAGGAAATAGACAAGTAACTAGGCAATTGTAGTGAGGTCTGATAAAGGCAGGATTTTGAAGAAGATAAGCACAGGTTGCTAGCTGCACTGCACAGAGCCTGGGGGATGTGGTCAGGTGTCCTCAAAGAAGAGATGAATAGTAGTTAGCCAGGCTACATCTATAAAAAGATGTAAGAGAGACATTTAATGCTATCAAAGTTCTACACAGTGTCAGTGGAGGAGTAAATATCTTTCCAAATACATTTGATAAAAATAAATATGGAATTTTTCTTTTAAAGAGACAGATTCTTGCTATATTGCCCAGGCTGGCCTTGAACTCTTGGGCTCAAGTGGTCCTCCTGCATCAGCCTCCCAAGTAGCTGGGATTACAGATGCTCACCACTGCACTGGCTAATATTTAGAAAATTTACCGCCAAAAAGAGCCATCTATACCATGAAAATGGTCATTAAAAATCATATTTTTAAAAACTAAGAACATGAGGAAATGACATTTGATGTAATTTGAATGAAATTATATAAAATTATAATTTTTGTGAGCATTAATAAAATGAGACAGAGCTTCAGACGACAAGCAGGATAAACTTGATTGCTTCCTTGAAAGAATTCAAATAATGGCTTTTAAAATGAATGCAGAGGCCGGGCGCGGTGGCTCACGCCTGTAATCCTAGCACTCTGGGAGGCCGAGGCGGGTGGATTGTTTGAGCTCAGGAGTTCGAGACCAGCCTGAGCAAAAGCGAGACCCCGTCTCTACTAAAAATAGAAAGAAGTTATATGGACAGCTAAAAATATATATATAGAAAAATGAGCCGGGCATGGTGGTGCATGCCTTGTAGTCCCAGCTACTTGGGAGGCTGAGGCAGGAGGATTGCTTGAGCCCAGGAGTTTGAGGTTGCTGTGAGCTAGGCTGATGCCACGGCACTCACTCTAGCCTGGGCAACAGAGTGACTCTGTCTCAAAAAAAATAAAAATAAATAAAAATAAAAATAAAAATAATAAAATGAATGCAGAATCTTAATTTCAGGAAATGTAGATCCCTTGAAATCTTATCAGATTAGTTTAGTTGACCTCAAATATGTTCATATAAAGTGAAAATAACAGACCAGTCACAAGTTATACTAGTTTATGAAGCTGCTAGGTGGTACCAGGTATAATACTCTGAAACTAATGAATGTCACCTAATTTGATGACACTTTTATTGTTGAAGGGGTCAAAAGCAGGTTGATATAAAACTTAAAACATTAAAATGAAAATAAGAAGTTAGTGGTAAAGACAAGAATTAACAGATAATCTGAATATACGTAGTAAAACTAAATGCAATTTAGGAGCAGCATATTGAAGAAAATATATTCTCTACTGAAGAATAAATCCACTATGAGATCATTTCCTGAGTAGTGTTATAATTGTACGGGCACAATATAGATCTTGTTTCTTTTGGACTATTTTCAGGATCTAGCACAGTTCTGGGTACTCAGTAAAAAACTGATGGGTGCTGCATTTTTATTTACAAGTCAGAAAAATCTAGGCAGGGAGGATTATAAGGGGAAAACATGAGATTTAGACATTGGAACATTTTAAAATACTTTATTAAGTTAAAAAAAGCAAGTTATAGAACAATATATTTAATATAGCACCATTTTTAAATTTGAAAATACAGTTTCATACCCTAAAAAAGATAAGAATACTTTTCACCAAAATGTTTTCAGAGATTCTCTCTGATAGTGGAATGAAAAGATTTTTTTTTCTGTTTGTCTCTATTTTTCTGTTTTTTCCTATGTGTATATATTACTATAAGAAAAATGATTTTAATTTACTAAGCCTACTTATTAAAAAGTATTTTTGAATTTTCTAGCAATAAAAATACGTTATATGAAAAAGAGATAAAATTTATGTAAAGCAAATATTCATGTGAAAAATTTGGTAGAAAATTCAGCAAAGTGATCATAGTAATTTCTTTCAAATTGCTGGTATTATTAGTGACTTATTTTCTTTATTTTCCAAACTTTCTCTCCATGTTACAGCAGTTTATTTTTATAATTTTTTAAACCAATAAATCAAAGGAAATAAGAGCAATTTGCAATAATCTGGATAATGGTGTTAAGCCAACTGTAAGTATTTTGCTTACCATGTAGAAAGCGTTGCTTAGTGGAACAATGGGAATCGTTTGCTGCACAGGCCTGAGCACACTGCTGTCTGTAAAATGGAAACTTGATATATGTTTAGTGGAGATGAATTATGTTACGAACAGGTAACTGTAGAAATTTAAACGTGAGGAACCTTAGTGATGATTTAGTACAACTTTTTTTTTTTTAATAGCTGAGGTTATTGAGGTCCCCTGACCTTAACTTGCCCAGTATTTTCTAGCTAGATAGTGGGGAAGCAAGCATCAGGACTAATCTCCCAATTCGAGGCCAATCCTTTTTTATCCACTCCCTGTGGTTAGATAACAGGGAAATGATCATGCCCACAAGATCCAACAACTATAAGAAAAGCAAGGGATGCTTTAGCCCTTGAAACACACTGAGAGACAGACAGATTAGGCTGAGAAAGAGCAGGAGCGGTCATCTTGGTGGGCCACGGCCTTCACTGGTATTTAATTCTCAGCAGTCATCTGGCAGTGGACCAGGTCAGCCTTCTGCACTCTGTGGTTGTTATAAAATAGCACCTGCTTGATAGCTGCTCAGTTTTGGTACAGTGTAATATTTTGATTTTTCTTTTTCAGCAAACTAAATAAATTGGAACAATTGGAGGAACTGAACCTAAGTGGCAATAAGCTTAAAACCATTCCCACGACCATAGCAAACTGCAAAAGGCTGCACACCCTTGTCGCACACTCCAATAACATCAGCATTTTCCCAGAAATACTGCAGTTGCCTCAGATCCAGGTACTTCTGTGTGCTGGAATGATGATGAAATGGCAGGAGTGTGAATGAGATTATTCTCATAAGGAAGAAATACTATTCTCTTCTCATATACTCAGTTTGGGACAAGTGTACATAATTGATTCCTGAAAAGAAATTAAGTGCCGCTTTGGGGATATAATAGGAGATTGAACATTTGGGAGTAAAGAACTAACTCACTGTGATTTATTTGCTTTTGATTTCTCCATTTCTTCTTAGTTTGTAGACCTGAGTTGCAACGACTTGACAGAAATCCTGATTCCAGAGGCACTGCCCGTTACGTTACAAGACCTTGACCTGACTGGAAATACAAATCTGGTTCTGGAACACAAGACTCTGGACATATTTAGGTAGGAAAAAATTTGAAATTAAATCTGTTTTTGCTCTTAGGTCTGCCAGCCATGTGCAGGTCTTCTCTAGGACTATGGGGACCTCGATGAATTAAACGAATAGAATGAATTAGACCATAATGCCCCTCGGTTCTCTTCTTTGATTCAGTTATGAATGGATATTCTATCTAGTAGTCAGTCTAATTTTAGTAGACATGGCCACTAGCCAGCCACACACTGAATATTTTCACGTGACAGGCATAAATGTTTGAGGTGGCACAGATCACATCACAGCATCTTAGAGACAGTACAAGTCATTCATTGTACCAGGACTTCATTTTGTCAGCTGGCTGAAACGTAGAAATCATTTTTATGCTTAGTTTTTTACCACAACAAATGGCATTAATTATAACAATATTGGCTCCTATTTCTTCCTCCTACCTTTTTCTTTCTCTCTTCTCCTCCTTGGCCAGGAGTTCAGCATCCTACTTTCATTCAGTCTCTCTGGAAATGCATCTTAGTCTATCAACAGATTATTGTATAAAAAGTTACATTATCGTTGGGATAGTTTTTGTAAAATACGGAAGAATATACGGTTTAATCTTCCCTTCCTCCACTTCCCACAGCCATATCACAACCCTGAAAATTGATCAGAAACCTTTGCCAACCACAGATTCTACAGTTACATCAACCTTCTGGAGCCATGGACTGGCTGAAATGGCAGGGCAGAGAAATAAGTGAGTACGTTGGCAGTGGAGACTGAGAAAGAAAAAAGGCAGCCCCTGGCATGTGGGAATTGGTCTGTGGCCTACAGTTAGGCCATGTTGTTCTCCTTTTGCACATAAACAAATCACAGAATGTCACTGTTGGATAAAATCCCTCTGAGACCATGATAAAGGGAGACAAAAAGAAGATGAATGTGCAGTCAACAGAACACCGAACACCCGCTTTCATGGCTAAAATGGGTGAATGCTGCTTTCTTTGCCAATTATAGCTTTATCCTTCTGCTAATCTTTGTTCTATATAGATAAGATATATTGAGATACCCAACCAAAGAATGGCCCCACTTTCTGGTGGCACCCAGTCTAGTACGATCCTCCACCTCCTTAGACCCTCTGCAGAATGACCCAACCAAAGCCCAAAACCTATACTAGGTTCCTTCTGGCACTCTCTTACCTATACATCCAGGGTTCCATGGTGAGCATTCCCTTGTTGCAAGGAGTAATAAATTCAACTTGGTGAACCACAGGTGGTGTGCTTTGGTGGTCTTCCACTGAAGGTTCTTGACAAAACTAGTCCTTCATTACTGCTAAGAGAAAACATTTTATCTTTCCAGCCTGTGGGAGCATCACAAAGCTAGTAAGTACTGCCCATGAATGTGGCTGAATTTCCCCTTTCCTTAGAATATCAGCTCTTCCAGATGCTGCTTAAGAATCGTATCCAGGGACTTTTTGTGTGTGTAGATTGTGATTTACTACTATTCTTCTCCACTTTCAGTTAATAGTTACTTTTTAAAAGAATGCTCCCTGATGAAAAATCTTTTACTGATAACTGTCCTTGATGATTGTCTTTCTCCTATTTCTGCCCTAGGCTGTGTGTTTCTGCACTCGCCATGGATAACTTTGCGGAGGGAGTGGGAGCTGTGTACGGCATGTTTGATGGGGACCGAAACGAGGAGCTCCCTCGCCTGCTTCAGTGTACGATGGCAGATGTACTTTTGGAAGAGGTGCAGCAGTCAACAAATGACATGGTTTTCATGGCTAACACCTTCTTGGTGTCTCACAGGTAAGCAGGTGGGTTGAATAATCCCTAACTCACTTCTACTTTTGCAAAATAAATCTCTGTAAACCGGGTCAGTGTTCACATTATGACTACAAGGTCAAGGAGAGAGCTCACTGCTTCCTCCATGATCATCTTCTCCGTATGTCAGCATGGAGTGTGGGGATTTGGCTCTTTGAAGAGCCTGTGGAGTCATCCGTTTTCTCTGTTGAACCCAAAGGCTGCTGAGGATCTGGGAAGCCCGGAATTTATGTGCAAAGTGTTGTCTGTGTGTATCTGTGGCTGTACATCTGGGGAAGGAAGGTGGTAAGCTTTCATAAGATTGTCCAAAGAGTCAGTAATCTACAAAAAGGTTAACAAGCATTCATCAGATTCATGTGTTTAGAATACTTGTTATTGGGGCTTTACCCAACTAATCTTCTAATTAAAGTCTAAACCACTTAAGAGCAAAAACCCTATACAGATGGAGTTACAATGGGGTTATGTCCTGATAAACTCTTGTAAGTTGAAAATATTGTAAGGTGAAAAATATTGTAAGGTGAAGAAAATGCATTTAATACACCTAACCTACCAAACATCATAGCTTAGCCTAACCCACCTTAAATGTACTCAGAACACTTACAATAGCTTACAGTTGGGCAAAATCAATACTGGCAATACTACACTGTAGAGTATCAGTTGTTTTCCCCCTGTGATTGCATGGCTGACTGGGAGCTGTGGCTCACTGCTGCTGCCCAGTATGGTGCGAGAGGGTCATACTGCATGTCACTAGCCCAGGAAAAGATCAAAATTGAAAGTACAGTTTCTGCTGAATGCATATAGTGTTGCTTTCGCACCATCATGAAGTCGAAAAATTGTCAGTCATACTACTGTAAGTCAGGGACCATCTGGATAAGCAAACAGTAATGGAGCATCGTGCACATCAGGTGGGCTGCACAGAGGTTGTGAACAACTGAGAGGTTGGCAACTTGTATAATCAAGGTTGGAATGGAACAGCCTGGAGCTTGAACTGGTTTTATCTGCCATTATAACACAAAGCAAGGTGTTGGGAAAGGAGTCT
This sequence comes from Varecia variegata, assembly GCA_028533085.1. Taxonomy (NCBI): domain Eukaryota; kingdom Metazoa; phylum Chordata; class Mammalia; order Primates; family Lemuridae; genus Varecia; species Varecia variegata. Next base: position 121,798,485 of record CM052442.1, on the reverse strand, counting down.
ATTTTTCAGTAGTAGAATTGAGCAGGAGACTTGGCAAAATAAAGGGTTCATGAATGGGAACTCAATCTGTGAAGCACCTCTCAAGAGCTAGGCACTGTATTAAGTATTTTTTGCATACTATATTTTTAATTTTCAAAACAAGCCAGAGGGGTAGGTATTTTATATGAGACATTTCTTAGAGAAATAACTAGCTGAGGATCTACAGCCAGGAAATGTCAAAGCTGGAATTTTAAATTAGATCTAATAGTGTCTGCTCCTTGTTGGCATTGTGCACTGAGTGCAGGTGTGGACGCCACATGTATGGGGAAAATAGAAGGAAAATTATGGTCCTTTTCAAGAAATTACAACTGAGTGGTTCTCAAAGTGGTGTTCTAGGACCAGCAGCCTCAGCATCACCAGCACTTGTGAGAAATGTGGATTACTGGGCCAGCCGCTTTTACTCACGAAATCAGAAACCGGGGTGGGGCCCAGCAGTCCCTGCTCTTACAAGCCCTCCAGGTGGTTCTGATGTGCTAAAGTGTGAGAACCTCTGAATTAGGAAGTCTATGATCAGATACAGAAGAAGTAGAGAAAGATGCACCTTCACTGTCTCCCCAACCCTGACCCCTATCCCCATCCCTGTCCCCTGCCTCCACGTTTTATAAAATTACTCTTTTCTCAGTCAGCTGAGAGTGGAAGGCAAAGCTGTCTTTACCAGCATCACCCACAGTAAGAGTCTGCCATCAGGGGGGTAAGGGTGAGGCTGGTTCACGATCACAGGGCAGAAAACCAAGGAAAGGGGGGGGCAAAAAACCATGGAAAGGACAGACGTGAAGGACCACCACTTCCTTCTGAAACTAGCTACCATGCCTTCATTTTCTTTTTTTTCTAAACAGGAAACTAGGAATGGCCGGCCAGAAGCTGGGCTCCTCTGCTCTCCTGTGCTACGTCCGCCCCGACACTGCCGACCCAGCGAGCAGTTTTAGCTTGACTGTGGCCAACGTTGGCACGTGCCAGGCAGTCCTGTGCCGCAGCGGGAAGCCACTGCCCCTCTCTAAAGTCTTCAGCCTGGAGCAGGACCCAGAGGAGGCACAACGGGTGAAGGAACAAAAAGCCATCATTACAGAGGTGTGTCTCCTTGTCTGCCAGTCACCTCCACCCCCAGATCTACTGATCACTTGTGCTGTGCACAGAAGTGATGAAAGCCCACTTTCTTCCTGTTATGCCTTGTAAATAGTGTCCAATCCGGATAAAAGTTCAATTCAGATGGGTTCAGTAATAGTATTAGAAGAAAATCTACTGAGCTGTGACTAGCAAAAAGAAAAAGCAAAACGAATTAGATATGAAAAATGCTAATTTGTGATCCTTTAAATGCATAGCCAACGTGTAAAGTGTATGTTGAGTGTCCCCCTTAGCTAATTTCCAACTCATCTACTTTGTTTTTCTAAACAGAAGTGTTTTCTAGTTTGACATCCCCATTCTGAAATGCAACATTTTGAAGTATTTTTCCTGTTTATACTGTGTATAGCTTACTATGCTCTAGTGTTCTTTTTTAATAATGAAGCATCAATATTTCTATATTATAGCTTTTCTCCTTTTGTAGAAATTAGCATAACACTTTCGCTATCAAAAAAACTTCAGCAATTACATATGAACATTGTTTATTGCAAAGCAGTATTCTATTCAGATCTTTTGCCCATTTGAAATTGGATTGTTTATTTCTTTATTGTTGAGTTTTAAGAGTTCTTTGTATAATTTGTAAAGAAGTCCTTTATTCCTTTATCAGAAATGTGTTTTGCAGATATTTTCTCCCAGTCTGGGGCTTGTCCATTCTTTTAAGTGTTTTCTGCGGAGCAGAAGTTTTTGGTTTTAATGAAGGCCCACTTGTCAATTTTTTTCTTTCATGGATCGTGCTTTTGGTGTGTATAAGAACTCATTGCCAAAACCAAGGTCACCTAGATTTACTTCTATGTAACCTTCTAGAAGTTTTATAGTTTTGTGTTTTATATTAATATTTAGGTCTGTGGTCCATTTTGAGTTAATTTTTGTGAAAAGTATAAGTTGTGTCTGAGTCATGTTTTTGCATGTGGATGTCTAGTTGTTCCAGCACCATTTGTCCAAAGACTGTCCTTTCTTCATTGAATTGCCTTTGCTTCTTTGTCAGAGATCAGTTGACTGTATATTTATGGGCCCCCTCCTTGTGGGCTATTTTGTGAGAATTCTGTATAAGGACTTTCCATTTTAGATTCTATCCAAGGAAACACAAAACTGAAAAGTATCATTACAATGTGGTTGATACTGTTAGGATTCTAGAAGTATGTGGCATTAGTTTTAGGGGGGTCTGTCAGTCAAAACACATGAAAGAATAAAAGATAACTTTTTAAATTTAAAGATTTGTTTATTTTTATTTTTTTTATTTTTTTATTTTTTTTTGAGACAGAGTCTCGCTCTGTTGCCCGGGCTAGAGTGAGTGCCGTGGCGTCAGCCTAGCTCACAGCAACCTCAAACTCCTGGGCTCAAGCGATCCTCCTGCCTCAGCCTCCCGAGTAGCTGGGACTACAGGCATGTGCCACCATGCCCGGCTAATTTTTTCTATATATATATTTTAGTTGGCCAGATAATTTGTTTCTATTTTTTAGTAGAGACGGGTTCTTGCTCTTGCTCAGGCTGGTCTTGAACTCCTGACCTTGAGCCATCCACCCGCCTCGGCCTCCCAGAGTGCTAGGATTACAGGCGTGAGCCACCGCGCCCGGCCTGTTTATTTATTTATTTTTTTTTTTAAGTGATGTTACCCAGGCTGAACTCAAACTCCTGGGCTCAAGCGATCCTCCCTCCTTAGCCTCCTGAGTAGCTGGGACTATAGGTGCGTGCCACCACACCTGGCTTAAGATAACTTTTTTTTTAAATACACTGTCTTTATAGAATTTAGATAATGTTGTTTACATTTTTCTTAGGGGGTCTTAGACAAGTAGGAAATCTTTTTATAAATATTATTTTAACCACAAACATTAATTGTTTGCCCATTATTTGCCAAACTTTATGGAGTTTTTATTTGTTTTGTTTTGTTTTTTTCTTGAGGAGAAGTGAATACAAAGTGTCTGGCATATGAGCATTCCCAACCTGCAAGCCAGGTTATTCCTTTTCCTCTAAGTGTCCAGTGACCTGGGTTCTGATTCGATGTGCTGGTTATTCTGGGCACAGTCCTCACAGAGTAGGTAATCGTGCTGCAGGTTTCACGCTCTCCTTTTCTAGGCCAAATAACCTTAGAGATTATTCGATGCTTTAGCTACAGGATTTTCTTAGCCATTTGATATCTTTTCAGTCCCAACTGTGCCTTTAAATGAGAAGTCATTTTTAGTGACCCATCTGAGTTTTGGCCTCTCTGAGAGGACTAGTGATGAAGAATTAATGGCAATTCTGCCTATTGTTTTTCTAACACACGTTTCTCTATTTAAGGTCATGCCGAGGCCTGACATTCATGGTAGAGCAAATATCTTTTGAGATGGTGGTACCTTTAGTCACCTAATTGAACTGAATTGAATTTCAGTCCTTTGAACTATTTGCTATAATAACCATGTAGTATTTCATCTTTTGAGACTTCTCTACATTCATTTTTAAAGTACCCTTAAAATTATATTGTTCCATAGGAAAAATCGTATAAATATTATTTTATTGAAGATCCCTAAGCACTGTGGTCTAGAAAGACATAAAGTGGCATAGCACTGTTGCTTGTTTCTCACGGTCTGCGTTCTGCTCATCTCTAGGACAACAAAGTGAATGGGGTCACCTGCTGTACCCGGATGCTGGGCTGTACGTACCTCTATCCCTGGATCCTCCCCAAGCCCCACATTTCTTCCACTCCACTTACCATTCAGGATGAGTTGCTGATTCTAGGCAACAAAGCATTGTGGGAACACTTGTCCTATACAGAAGCTGTCAATGCAGTGCGTCATGTACAAGACCCATTAGCAGCTGCCAAGAAGCTGTGCACGTTAGCACAGAGCTACGGTTGTCAGGACAACGTCGGGGCGATGGTGGTTTATTTGAACATTGGTGAGGAAGGCTGCACTTGCGACATGAATGGGCTCACCCTCCCGGGTCCTGTGGGATTTGCTTCGACCACCACCATCAAGGACGGCCCCAAGCCAACCACTCCCTCCTCCAGCAGTGGGATTGCCTCTGAGTTCAGCAGTGAGATGTCCACTTCGGAGGTGAGCAGTGAAGTGGGCTCCACCGCTTCCGACGAGCATAATGCCGTGGGCCTGGATGCCGCCTTGCTTCCGCGGCCAGAGCGGCGCTGCAGCCTTCATCCCACGCCCACATCGGGGGTTTTTCAGCGCCAGCCTTCTTGTGCCACCTTTTCCAGCAATCAGTCTGACAACGGCCTGGACAGTGATGATGACCAGCCTGTTGAAGGGGTCATAACCAATGGCAGCAGGGTGGAAGTCGAAGTGGATATCCACTGCTGCAGAGGAAGGGATCTTGAGAGCTCTCCTGCTCTTGCAGAGAACCCTCCCGCCCTGTGTCCTGAGGAGCATGCTAGAGGGTTGGGTTTTGGGATCCGAAGACAGAACAGTGTGACTAGTGGCATACTTCTGCCAGTGAGTAAGGACAAGATGGAGTTACAGAAGTCGCCCTCCACTTCCTGTCTCTATGGAAAGAAACTCTCCAACGGCTCTATCGTGCCCCTCGAAGACAGCCTGAACCTCATCGAAGTGGCCACAGAAGCACCCAAGAGGAAAACTGGCTATTTTGCTGCCCCCACTCAGCTGGAGCCAGAGGATCAGTTTGTTGTACCTCGTGACCTGGAAGAAGAAGTGAAGGAACAAATGAAACAGCACCAGGAAAGCAGGCTCGACCCCGAGCCCAACGACGAGGATCGGACCGAGCCCCCAGAGGAGTTTGACACGGCGCTGTGACCCCGCCCCCACGGTGGGCACCACGTGGGAGAAGACTGTATGCTGTCGCTGTGGGACCCTGCCAGCAGCATTTGCCTCTGCATTTCTAAACCACAGATGCGCGGGGTAGAACTCAGAGCCAAAGGGTGAGAGGGATCAGGGTCTGGCTCTGGATAAGCTAGTAGCCACCGTCAGTGTTAAGTTTCACGTGGAACCTGCATTGGAATTCCCAGCGTTGCTGGGAAGGAAGCAGCTGTTCTGTATCAGTCCTACCACCTGCCATTAACCCTTTCTCTCCTAGGATCATTTTGAGAATTTGCCTGCCTGGGCAGGAAAGGGACTATTTCTGTGGAGGAAATAACTGAAGGTTGATTCCCTTTGCTAATTGCTGCTGATGGATCTCTATGACAGAGAAATCACCTTATCTCTCAAACTAATGGGGTATGATGTGACTAGTCACATGGCTTTTCCTTCTTCTCTACGAGAATACAGCCTATCAAAATGATGTCTATTGGAAATGTAGAACTAATCAAACAGTTAATTTATGTATGTAATGTAATGAGAGCACTTTTCATTGACTGTGAACTTTTTATTTTTGAATCTGCACTCGAGCCAATCTTCTTAAAGGCAGCCTGGCACCTCTGTCCACAGGCAGAGAGCTAGTCGGGTGTTGTAGCCTTCTTGGAGGGTACTTGGTAGGGCCCTGGGAACTGGTTTCACTGTTGGATGTCAGACTGTGAAAGCTCCTGAGAAACTTGGGGTAGTAGGATCTCCTTTGGGGGGTGAAAATGGGGGAGAAGTGAGGACTAAGACTACATCCTCCCCAAATCAGAAAGAGAATTACCCCTTGACAAATGTGAAACCTGCTAGGAATTTCCCAGCAGATCACAAGGGAGGCATTTGGGGATTGGCCTCTGTCCCTGACATGCGGTAGGAAGGGCTGGCAGTCAGCCTCCCAACAGGGAGGGCCAAGGCTGACACTGCCTGAGTCCAGGTGACCTTGAGTTACGGCAGGTGACTGTGAAACAGACTGAGGCCAAAAGAGAACAGATGGATGGAGCTCACAGGTTAGACTTGTTCCTTCTCTTATTCTAGAGCAGAGGGTTTTCTAGAATGTTGGAAGTGAGTTGAGAGCTCACCTCTTGAATGTTAAACAGTGTACTCTTCTGAAAACTGCTTATTCACCATATGTAGTTTCAGAATACTGGGCTCAATACTAATATAAGACAGACACTTAATTGAGAAATTCTTAAGCTTACAGAAAACCTGTGTTTTTTGCACATTCCATGTACCCCTAGCAAAATGCAGTTCCTTCTACCTGTCTGTCACTTTTTCCATTAGAAGATTTACTTAGGAAAAGTAATTCCCATTTATTCCTACAAAATGGTGGTATTGCTTGACTTTACCCAATGGGGAATGCGCTTTGAATTTTTGGAGCACTTGCAGAATTGAAAAGAAAATAGAGTGGAACCGTATTTAATTTGTTTCATCAGAAACAAAATGTTAAAGAAGAAGGTTGAATATATATATTTTTCATTTGTGTTTTTTGGGAATTTTTTGTTCAGAGCAATAGTCAAAAACCAGATGACCTGTCCACAAATGGTTGTGTGTCTTCATCTTCTCAGAGGCCCTTTGCCTGTGTGTGTGTTGTCAGTGGGGTACACTCTTGGGGGATTCTGTGACACTCTGATGGCTGTCAGACCCCTCAAGAGTCTGAATTTCGGGCCCTAAATTGTCAAGAACACTTGACTTCCCTGTGTCAAACTACTGGTCAGCTATGTGACAAAGTTTAGAGCTCAGGTCTTTGATTTGAAGTGGGGAGCACAGTGGCTTATACAAAGCATAGGTGCTGTTAGAAAAATGGGAACAATGGTATGTTGCCACCTTATTTTTATATGGAAAATTTTCAAAAATGAAGAAAAAATGGAAAAATCCAAGATGATAGTGTTGGGTGCTGGAAAACATCTTTCTACTCAGACAACAGAACCTTTGGGTTATAGAATAGTGATATTGTCTAAAAATGAAAGTTATTTTGGGAATATACCACTTTAATACTATAGTCTTATAAAAATTGTTCATTATATGTGAACCCCTTTCTTGTCTTCTATTTGTTTGTCACCCTACTTATTGGAAACACCTCAAAACCAGTTCTGAAAAGACCGTACCAAAAGTAAATGTGTTTACTTTTTAGTGAGCAGAACTCTGAAATTCCAGATGTTCTTTTATGTGGTAGAGTTATGTTTAGGAACCATTAGGTTGTGTTGAAACCTTTAATATAGGCTATATCAAAACTGATTCTTCTTTTTTGCAATCTCTTTTAATTCATGTCCTTCTACAGTTGCTCTGTATCAAAACAGAGGGTAAAAAGGCCATAGCCCATTACCAAAAACAAAACTCTCTTGACTTACAAGATAATTTTCAGACATTGTGTTACCTGAGTAGGCTGTCAGTTGGTGAGACCCAGTCATCTGTCTCCAGGGGAATGAAATCTACTTCCCGTGACTTTACCCAGAGGGTGTGCTCCCCGGGAGGGGAGTGCACAGCTGATCTCTGGCACAGAGATTCTGGCCTCTGCAGGGTTCTCAGGTCTCTGTGTGTACCTCCCATTTAACAGAGAAGTTTAAGAGAATTCTGATAGAAGAACAGTCTTGATTATGGGAGCAGTTAGGGAGTCCCATGGAACAGAAAACGATGTGTCTTGGCAGCCATGGTATTCTTTCTGTTATCCAAATGGATTGGAAATATGTTTGAAAATCTGAGTGTTGGTATGACATAAAGCTACAGTGCTACTACAGTATCACTGTCATCGAATTACCGCTCCTGATACAGGTGAGGGCTTTATTATACTACTGTAGATGTCTGCGTACAGTAACTGGGCGGAGTCATTTGCTGGAGTGCAGAAGAGCCAACAGGAGCAGCTTGGTAATCCCGGGTGCTATTCCAATTGCTTATGGCGAGTGCTGTTTTCCAGGAGATGGAGCCAGGTAGGCTCGGCTGATCTGAATAGCAAGTGATGCTCTTTCCAGGTTCAGCGGAAGCAGGTACTTGGAAGCCACAGGCTCACCTTCTATCTATTCAATAATTATTAATGAAGAGACCTCCATAAGGGAGCACTGGCTATCATCGATACACGTACCAATTATTAAATAATTAGTCTCCAAGCCATTCGGTGATGTCTGCAGCATCACTGTAGAACTGTCTTGTGTCACTTTTTACTTCCCTCGGGTGGAGCCCTTCAGACTCCCCAGCCATGGAGGCGAGTTAATATTTCTCTCCAGTGAGTGACTTTTGCCCCATAGTTGGGTGAGCACTTCCTAGATCGAGAAAAGCAGCTACAGTAAATCCTGCTGTTTTCCTCATTTGGTGATCAATCACACATACGCTCCTTGTACTCTAAATTTCATGCCCTCCTCCCAGACGCTGTAGGGTTTTCTCTCACTGTTGGCCAATGGATGTCATCCAGACAGTGGGTTCATATCTTATGGTTTGTGCAATCATTGTCGTATTGTAGTCCTAAGACTCATTATAGTGTATTTTTGATATTTTTGAAATGTGTTAAATTTTTTAATTCAATAATATGAGCCAGAGCATGTTGCAGCAAATCTATTGTTTGTAAAAAAATAACAACAATAATAAATAAAATAAAATGGAATTATCTTTTTCATGGCTTTGTTTTAAAATGGAATGCCTGTTATTTCATAAATATTTTAGCAGGAAGCTATAATTTTCTCTCCTAACTTATATGTAGAATTAGGTTCTTAACTGAAGGCACCGTTAGGATTTTTCTGCTTTTGTTTTAGGGGAAGAGAAGCACGAACAAACACATGAACCCACGTTCCATGACATTCCACAGAGCTGTGAGTTAAAACAAGAATTAAATATTGTTGATCATCTTTTCAGCTGAAATAGCAATAAAAAATTTTTACTTTAAGAAATACTATATTCTGATGTGGTTTGTATGTTTAAAAAAATCCCAAAGACAGGAAACCTGGCCCTTATTTACGTGCAAGTTATTAGCTAACTAGAGGAAACTCGGTTGTAAAAAATCTACAGTTCTTCTTAAGTAAATCACAGAGCTGATGACCACAGAGGAGGTAAGTGGATATGTTGGCTGTCATGTTTGTCATAATGGGATGGCTTTGGTGTAAGAAGGACCTCCAGATGCAGTGGTGCATGTTGGCTCACAAGATACAGCTGGGATCCAGCTGAGCCTCTAAATTGTTGCCTCCCCCCACCCACCATTGGGCGTCCCCCATAACGTCTGGGCTGCAGTAAGATTAGCTACCTCTCTCTCCAACTAAAGGCCAAGCAAGATAAAGTCATTTTGCAGGTTTCCCCTTCATCTAGCAGAATGAACATTTTAAAAACTTAGTTCAAAAATGTTGCTGAGCTCCTTCCATTATAGTGGGCACTATGCCACCATTTACCCTAATACCTCAGTTCCATGAGACACACACCTCCCTGATCCAGGGTGGCAGAGATGAAATTCTCATATGTTCTCTGCTTCATGCAGTATTAATTCTCTCATATGCCAAAGGCCACAAGTCACTCAGAACATGGTACAGTGTGTGAGTCCATGGGTATGCATTTTGTCTCTGCTCTTTAAAAACGTTTGTGACTTTAGGCAAGTTACATGGCCTCTCTAAGGCTGTTTCTCTTCGTTTGTTACAAGGAAATCATGGTATCTGGTCCGTCAGGCACAGTGGTGAGCCTAAATGAGGTGATGCGAACAAAGTGCTTCTTAGGTGCAGCTCTGTTTGAACTTGGCACCTAGTTAGCCTTCAACGAAATATTAATGGGGAAACCACCTAACCTTGAACCTCGTCTCCTCATCTATAAAATGTGAGTAAAACATCTTGGCCTGCCTAGCTGCCAAGTGGTAGTGACGAAGATAAGTTTCGCTGAAGCATTTTGAACCTTATAAAACTGCACAGACGTGTGGGAGTGTGACTGGTCACTGATGGCCCCAGTCACCTGGGAGGAGCTGCCTCTCCGGAGCAGTATCGTAGCTGGGCTTGAGCACAAAGTTGGGGTCAGGTGGGCCAAAGTCCCCACTTTATCAACCACAAGACCCAGACAGGGGCAAAGATCTAACAGACACGTTCCAGGGAATAAATGCCAGGTGAGAATAGTGTGTGGGGGAGGTGGGTGGAGAGCGGGTGGTTTGGTTTTCACTGCTGTTAAACGTGCCTACCACTCAGTGAAAATTGTGGGCTTCTAGCCACTGCCTCAGGCTGAGGGAGATGGAGTGGCAGCACCTTTCAGTGGCACCACAAACTTTATTTTAACCTAGCAATGTAGATTTCTAGTTAATTATTTCCCTCCAAGCTTTATTTTTTTTTAATAAAAATGTAATCTAGATATTGTCCCATTTCTATATGAGGTTTAGTTTTGATCATTTTGGATAGGTTCCGTAAGAATTAGCTGTTAAAAAGCAAGAGGACAAATAGACTATATAATGAGACCATATATTTCTAGTTGCAGCTGACATGAACTGATATATTTGAGACTTTATAAAACACTTCACCAGCCTGGGCAGTGTAGCAAGACCCCATCTCTCTTTTTTTTTTCCATCAGTACAATGGAGTTGGTAAAGACCCCATCTCTACAAAAAATTTTTTTGTAATTAGCCGGGCGTGGTGGCACACACCTGAAGTAGTCCCAGCTCCTTGGGAGGCTGAGATGGGAGGACCACCTGAGCCCAGGAATTCCAGGTTATAGTGAGCTATGATTGTGCCACTACACTGCAGCCTGCATGACAGAGTGAGGACCTGTCTCTTAAAAAAAAAAAAAAAAAAAATCCCATGCCAGATTAAAATTAATGAAAAAAATTTATTTTTAAGATTAAGTGGTAGTGATGTTAACATTGTGAAGACAGTTCAGGGTAAGGAGAGATTACTATGTATCTGAAGGCCCACTGTCAGAGAACGCAGAAGTGAAAAAGCCTCCAATAAGCCTTCGTCGTCTAGTAAAATTAACGGCTTTACCTTTGAAATCAGTTGAATAACGTGTATACGAAGTTTGGGAATTTTTCTCACTATTTGAAATCTCTGTGTTTAGGAAAACTACAAAACATTTCAGGAAAGTGAATTCCAGTTGAACAACTTGCCCCCAAAAAACTAATTTGGAATAGCTGGTAGAAAACATTTTCTCTGGAACCTAAGACAGGAGCCTTCGGGGAAAAAACATGCTTACTAAAAACATCTCTTCTCACATATCCGGAATCCAGCCTCCCATCTCCAGTGGGAGAAGGCTGCGTGGCCCCCTCTCTCTGAGCAGAATACCTTCCCTCTAGGGGAGCGCATCTGAATGTAATTACTTGTTTAGAATTCAATCACACAATTGCTTTAAAATCATTCCCCTGGGACAAAATCCAGGGAGATCGGGTGGGGTGGGAATGGCATGTTTCTTTTGATGACTTTAAATAGTTCTGACAGGTAAGATAGTTCTACTGTGCCATGTGACCAGCAAGCCTCTGACCTGTGGTTCTCATCTCACAGAATTTCTCTGGCTAGTTAGCTGCTGCCACTGTGACCTCGCCATACGGTGAGAGCCACAGCGTAAGGGTCCCCCAGACTCCTGATGTTGCGCTTTGTAGCAAAGGTGATGTTTTTTTCAAGCTCTCATCAAAACAGCCAAAAAGACTTCCTGATCTCCTTTTACAATAGAAAAAATGAGTCCATTATTTAACTTGGCATTGATCCAAAGGCAGCATTTCTAAAATCAAGTATGTGAAAACCGCAGTTGTCTCCTGTGTGGTTTGAAAGGCCCTGTCTTTTTGGCAGAAACAATGGGGGTGGGTTGACATTGAGGTTCCAGAAGATCATCTCAGAGCGTTCCAGACCACAGGTATTCTGGTGCATCACTGCCACTTCTGGGCTGTTCTCGGCTGCCTTGGTAGTGCTTCTGTTCTCGGTAGCCCCGCAGGGCCAGCACCACGCTGACACAGTACATGATCACCAGCAGACAGGCAAAGGTGGCTGCGGCTCCGTCGGTGCCCGCCAGCTGGCAGTTCATCCAGGTGAGACCTCTGCTGGCGTAGAGCCTCTCTCTCCTCTTGCAGGTGTCGGTGGAATTGATCTGCAAGGCCACGTGGAGGTAGACCCCGATGCCTGTGCAGTAGCCCACGGCCGCTAGGAGGCTGAAGGTGGCCTCTGTGAGGAGCCACTTCCCCGACAGTTTGGTTAGTCTTTTGGCTCCTTGGAGTAGAACGCTCATGGTGAGGACACCCAGCCCCAGAGAAACAGCCACACCGCCGTATACCAGGGGCGCCCGCAGGACCGTGTACTGCTGGTCCAGCTGCCGCACCTGCTCCAGTTCTGTGCCCTCAAACGGTGAGTAATAGTTGTTCCCCAAGCCACCGCTGGTGAAGCTGGCGCTGAATCCGGCAAGGACAAAGTAGGAGGCCACGATGCACATGAGAACCATCGCGTTCAGTATCACCTCCACTATCTGCACCACACCTAGAAGGAGAGATTCAGGATTTAACATCACTGGCCCAGGTCAGACTTAGAGAGCTGCCTCTCGTGACCTGATTTTAAAAACATTGTCAGATTGAACTTGAACATCCTTGATTTCTTTTTTTTGTTGTTTTATTTTTATATATGTTTGAAAACTCAAAATGCCACTCTGGAAAAAGTTTTTGCTGATTCTTAAAAACTAAGCAGACACCGTATGACCCTGCGATTGTATTTCTGGGTATTTATCCCAATGAAAATGTACATGCACACGAAAACGTGTGCATGACTATTCACGGTAGCTTTATTTATGAAAGCCAAGTATTGGAAAAAACCCAGATGTCCTCCAGTGGGTGGATGGTTAAACCGGTACATCCGCACCATGGAATACTCTATTAGCAGTGAAAGGAATGAACCACTGGTACAGGCAACAAGTTGGGTGGATCTCGAGGGAGCTATGGTAAGTGAAAAAGAACCAGTCTCAAAAAGTCACATAATGTAGGAGTCTGTTTCTGTAACAGTCTCAAAGGGACAAAGTTACAGAGATGGAGCACAGATCGGTGGTCACTGGGGGCAAGAGATGAGGTGGGAGAGGGGAACAGGGATGGGTGTGACTATAAAGGGTTAGCACAGGGGTATCCAGGATGATGGGACAGTTCTGGATTTGATTGTGGTGCTGCTCACACAAATACACACGAGATAAAACTGCACAGAATCACACACACACACACACACACACACACACACACACAAATGAGTGCATGTAACTGGTGAAATCCAAATAAGCTCTATGGATTGGCACTTTCCTGGTTTTGCTATTGTACTATAGTAACGCAGGATGTTATCACTGGAGAAAGCTGGTTAAGGGTACACGGGATTTCTCTGTACTATTTTTGGGACTTCTTGTGAATCTAGATTTCAAAATGAAAGGTTTTTAAAAACTTGAAGTGACATAAGGTCTAAACTGAGAAATTTCACCACGTCCCCTCTGTTCTGTATCCCTAACTACTTTCATTGGTTTCCAGTGTTCCTTTATGCAAATAAAAGCACATTCAAATCTGCATTTCATCCCCTTCCCTATTTTTGTCGCAAAAGTAAGTGTACCATGTACACCTACACCTCGATTTTGTCATGTACTATGTCCTAGAGATGTTTTCAGATCAGTTCCTACAGCTCCATGGTACGGATAGACCAGTCTTTTCACCCAGGATCTGCTGATGGATACTTGGGCTGTTCGCTTGGGAGTTTCTTACAAGTTCAAGGACCCCAAAATGCCAAAAGGCAGTGGGAGCCAACAGGTTAACGAGACTGACTATCTTCTTGTCCAAGGTCAGCTTTCATTTGTTACCAACAGAAGCCCCAGACTTTTCTCAGGTGTACTTCGGGGAGAGGGTCTCCTGCCATTCCCGCAGGGCTCAGAGATGACAAGGTAAAGGAAACACACAAACCTGCTCTCCACTGCGTGTGACCCTGCCCAGGTCATTCAGTCTAACCCTGACAGACGAAGATAACACCTGCCTGTCTTACCCCACGCGCTGTGGTGAGGCTCAAATGAAAGCGAGTATATGAAAATACTTTGAAAAATCATAAAATGTTATACAACAAATGGATGGTGATGCTACTCGGTAACATTTATAAAATGGAAAGGGATAAGTGAGAAGCTTAAGAAGCTTAAGAAGAAACAGGGTGAATTTAGGAAAGTCATGGTTTCCCACGAATCATGACAACTCCTTTAATATACTAGGACACATTTCAAGACCAGTGTCCCTAAAGTATGTAGGCAACAGCTACTGCGCTCCCTGATCCTATCTCCTGCCCAGCCCACACAAATTCCTCGCAGTCCAGTCCGCAGGGACACAGCAGGCAAGGGCTCTGCTAGTTGAGAAGCTACATTCTTCTCGTTTAAAACTGAAAACATCAGACCCAAACTGCCCACTCTTCACCCAGGCACTGTAGGCTACTGGTTTACACTCTCTCCCTACAGCAGAGCGAGTGAATTGGCCCAGACGTCATTCTAGCTCATGGGGGTGGCTAGCCCCCCCCCACTCAACACCTTCTCTGCCTTGGTTTACCTCCTGCACGCATGTGCGTATCTCAGCCCCTGAAGGGAAACAGAAATACTGCACTAAAGACACAGAAAGCCGGAATGTTTCCCTTCTGGGATGGGTGTACCATCCATATAGCACATAGGCTGTAATGGGATACATCTAGATCCTGTCAACCATCCCACTGACCGCGACAATTGAGAGAAGTAATGCTCGTCTGCTGCGTCCACTGGTATTGGTTCTGTTGAAGGAATATGGCCACGGAATGTTATCCCAGGAACCCGCCAGGCCTGACCTGGCTTAGCTGTCAATATCAAACAGGCTCAGGTGTTTCCAAGCGTGCTGTCAGAGAAGAAAGACACGCACATGCATCAAGGGAAGAGAAAAGGGGTGACGACTAGAGCTAGCAGTGGTTTGTCTCTGGGTGGGGTAGAGCAAGTCTCCAGAAAGAGAAGGAAATGGAGCCCCCCGAAACAGACAGGAGATCTTTGTTGCAAATAGCGTCGTTCTGGGTGAAGCTCTTTTGGGGGCTGATCATTTAATACTCTGCTTAACTATACATCTACTTCTGCCTTTGAACTGTAAATGTAGTCCTGAAAAAAACTGAGGAAAAAAAGTCAATTTTGTTTTTTATTTTTCTAAAATAAAACGAATACATGTGCAGTCAAGCCATGCATAAAGTGAAAAATTAGGCTGGGCTGGGTGGCTCACGCCTGTAATGCTAGCACTCTGGGAGGCCGAGGCGGGAGGATTGCTTGAGCTTAGGAGTTCAAGACCAGCCTGAGCAAGAGTGAGATCCCATCTCCACTAAAAATAGAAAAAATTAGTCAGGTGTGGTGGCACATGCCTGTAGTCCCAGCTACTTGGGAGGCTGAGGCAGGAGAATCGCTTGAGCCCAGGAGTTTGAGGTTGCTGTGAGGTATGATGACGCCACTGCACTGTACCCAGAGTGACAGAGCGAGACTCTGTCTCAACAAAAACAAAACAAAAACCAAAAAACAAAACAACAAAAAAGTGAAAAATTAAAATCCTCTTCTCTCCAGAAGCAAAACTGTTAAACCTTTATATATTCTTCAAGAAATTTTCTGATCATATACAAGTATATGTAGGTATTTTCTTTTCTAAACCCAAATGGAACTCACCTTTTAAATGCAACCAATTGTCTGTATTTAAGGGAATATTATAAATGTATTGTAAAGAGGACCATCATCTCCAAATTAAAATTGTTCTTTCGATTTTTATTGGATTCACATAAAACAAAGAACATTCACTTGTACCCAGAATATACTGTACTGTTCTGTAAGTCATAATTTAATATGCAGTGAGAATCCATGAAGGTGTCCGGCCAAAACTGACATTCCCAGCCGAAGCTGGGAGAGATTTTACATTCTTTTATTCTGGATGGATCCTGAATTCCAGATGTTGGGGTTAATTCTTCATACAATGGTACATTTACAAGAGGCACAAAACACTTACTGAGCTTTCAGGGCCACTGTCGGGGGCTTGCAGAATAGCTTCTTTGCAACCCAGCGAATTAATCTGATTCCTCTTTCTCCAGCCCACGCCTACCTTGGACTTAAATTTTCCAGGAGTAGTCCCCCCGCCCCCAGAATCCCCATGCCCTCCGTCCACAGAATTAAGGAGGTGGAAGAAATCAGAGTTCAGTGTGGAAAAACTTGTGCGCTAATCTGCTTAAGGCAGCTGTGCTTAGAAAAGTTCAGGCTGAAATGTTGTCTCATGTCTGTGTGGCTTTTCATGAACTTGGAAGATAAAGTTCTTCCAATTCACTTGGTTATCTCCCTTTATTTAATCAAGAAGTGCATGTTGCAGTATGTCTAGAAGGTAGAAAAAAAAAAAAAAGAAGTGCATGTTACTGCAGCTTGTGCCTTTTGCCTGTGTGTCTTGGGCTCCAGTTTTTTGTTTTTGTTGTTTTTTTTTAAAAAAAATAACTTCGGCTAGTCCCCCACTAACAGAGGATTCCATCAGAGGAAGCAACTCCACGCAGCTGGGGGCCTCCCCGCCACGCCAGCGTTGGCTTGTGACTTCTCCAGCGTTGCCAAGTTCCCCCACGAAGTGTTCTTGGGAAAGACGGTGGTTCGGAGTAACTTCCCTCAAATTTGGCAGAACGTTTTAAAAAGCCTAAAACTCGAACATTTCTGCTGGCTTCTTTTTTAGCTTCCTGACTTTTCGGTAACCCTTGATGGCCAGGACAGCCCCCAGGGCAAAGACCCCAATGCCCAGGGCAGCAAAGATTCCAGCTCCTATATCTCCCCCGTGGAAAGTGCAGCTGAAGCCACTGTAGCCTTTGCTCTGGTATAGCGCCTCCCTCTCCTTGCACACAGAGGAGCTGTAGGCATCGGAGAGGTACCGGAAGTAGAAGTACAAGGCTGGGATGTACCCCCCAGCGATGAGCACGTCCAACAAGCCTTCGATCACCAGCCACAGTGGACAATGCCACGGGACGCGCAGGACACCTGTGACGATCAGGAGGCAGGAAAAAGCCATGAGGGCTCCGCTGTAGGCCATTGCCCCGGTGACCGTGGGCAGCTTTAGCTGGTAGAACTGGACATCCAGCTGCTGGGCTTTCTCTCCGTCCGCACCATCGAAACCACTGTAAGCCCCTCCGTATTGGTAGTAGTAAATGCCCCCCAGGCTGGTGATGCCCGTGTAGCCCCCCGTGGAATTGTAAGACACAGCGCTGCAGGCCAGGATCAGCAAGTTCAGGAGAACCTCCAGCATTTGGCAGCAGGCTGCAAAAAAAGGGCGTGTTACCATGTCGAGAGCTGCTCTTTTGTACTCGGAGACTCTTCCACCTGGAGGGTCACCTTCCCCGCAGTAGCTCATCCTGCTGGCTCTGCCCCTGTGCAGGGCCTGAGCAGCCACGGCAGCGCAGTAGCATTAGAGGGTAGCAGGGAACTGTGGGTTCCAAAAATGGCGTTAGAAATACTACGGGCCGAGAGGAGTCACCATCAAAAGAGCAAAAGCAGCCTGCCCCAGCAGAGGTGCAGGAAGATGGTGGGAGAAACCAGGATAGTGAGCAGAAAGAAGGGCATCCTATACCCTGGCAAGAACATCCCAGCCCCTGCCTCTCACCACCAAAAAGACTAAAAAAGTTACCACTTCTTTATATATGTTTTGTGGCTATTCCAGTTTGTAAGAGGAGAGTTCTCCGAGTTTAACGGAAATCACAGAGCTTAAAAATATAATGTTAGAAAAAAGCATGGAAGTTATACATCAAAAGGTTAATGATGGTTTGCAGGTATTAGAGGAAAAATTAAGTAAAGCCATAATGCTTACCAAGTTTAAAAAAACTTATTTGTCTTACCATTCTTAGACTTTAACTTAGTAAATATGTCATAAAGTTTAATGCTGTTTTCTTTGGTTTCCCTAAAGAGTATATCTGAGCTGTGATATTTTCCCAGAGCTGGGTTCTTTTGGGACCCTTGGCTTCTTTATTGTGGATGGGAAAACTGGCTGCTTTCAGTTTATATTTATATTTATTGAACTATAACTTAGACACAAAAAAAAATGACCCATGTTAAGCATACAACCTGAAGAGTTTTGACAAATGTATATACCATGCCACCATCATCTAGACATAAAACATGCATTGTTAACCCAGAAATTTCCCTGGTAATGCTTTGCAGTCAGTTCCTCACCTGCCTTCTCAGCCAAGCCTGGTCTGCTTCCTCTCATTGGAAATTAGTTTTGCCTTTTCTAGGACGTCACGCAAATGGAATCCCACAGTTATGTGTAGGTACGTTTTGTGTCTGGCTCCTTTTGCTCAGCACGATACACACCTGGGTGTTTCCAAGCCGCAAACTGTACATGCTGGAACAGTGCTGGCTTCGGTGATGCTATGGGATCGATCTGTCAACATCTCCCTGGTTTTAGATAACCAGCTTTTACGCCTCGTTCCACTTGGGCTATTTACGAAGCTGTGCTCCATCTACACATTCTCTAATTGAAAAGATGCTCTCTCAAGCATTATTTTTATACTCTATAATTTTCTCCCAAAATGCAAATAGTGTTTGTTTTCTTTACTAACAAAAGTTACACTTACTTATTGTCTAAAAAGAAAATGTAGATAAAAAATATGATGTAAAAATTGTCTATAATCCAACCAACTAAAAAAAAAAAACACTGAGAACATTATATATTTTTTCTGAACTTTTCTACCATATATTTGTAATTTTTGTTGTTTGTTTGCTTTTAGGTAAGAACAGGGTCCTACTCCATCTACTACTGTGTAACTTATTCTTTCACCATGAATATAGTGTGACTGTTTTTCTAACTCAGAAAATACAAATACTTTTCTATCTAAGTAAATATAAATCTACTTCACAAGTTTAAAGGATTTCTAGATTACCACAATTTATTTGAGTCATTCCACTGTAAAGGACATACAGGCTTTTCCAGTGTTTTGCTATGTGGGAGAATTTCTTTCTTTGTTTTTTTTTAAAGAGACAGTCTCACTCTGTTTGGAATGCACTTGCAGGATCATAGGTCACTGCAGCCTCAAACTACTGGGGTCAAGTGATCTTCCTGCCTCAGCCTCCCGAGTGGCTGGGACCATACCTTCCTAACTGTTTTACTTTTTGTAGAGTCAGTGTCTCCCTATGTTGCCCAGGTTGTGATCCTCCTACCTCAGCCTCCCAAAGTGCTGGGATTACAGGTGTGAGCCACTGCAAGACCCTGTCTCTACTAAAAATAGAAAAAATTAGCCGGGCTACTTGGGAGGCTGAGGCAGACGGATCATTTGAGCCCAGGAGTTTGAGGTTGCTGTGAAGCTAGGCTGACACCACGGCACTCTAGCCAGAGCGACAGAGCGAGACTCTGTCTCCAAAAAAAAAAAAAAAAAAATCTTTGGGTGACCTTTATCCGGGCATTTGTTTCCTGCTTGAGACAAGTTCCTGGTGTTAATGCCTGTTTCTCTCAACACAATACTGCACTGTGTATTTATACAGGTTCCTGCACATCCAGGGTTCTTTACAAGCCCTCATTTGTGAGCTTCTGACTGTTGAACCAGACTTTCACTACCTTAACTTCGAAACCCAACCTCCAGGCTCAAAGCCAGACAGCCAGAAACAATCAGGCTAAATCGAGGTGTGTTTTCGTCAGAAGCCTCAAGCCCTGCCCTCTCCTCAAGGTAAAGCAGCCACAGAAGAAAAAAACATCACTCTGGAGAAACGTGTTGAGTAGCCCCTGGCTTATTCCTGTTATTTGTATCAACAAGAAAGGAAG
>CM052442.1:121754328-121778362 GCA_028533085.1 Varecia variegata | reverse complement strand
ATGTTTGAGGAGAAGCACAAGACATTCCTGCCTTGCTTGTTTTCAGGAAACAGGAGCCTCGTGCAGGTAAGAAACCCAAAGCGCTAGGAACCCAAAAGGGGTTCCAGCTCAGACCACCCCTTCTAGAACCACCAGCGACAGCACAGGTCAAACTGCCTCTAAAATGGCTCACCTCTGCCCGTGCACAAGTATTTGCATTTATGGCATTCCAGGAGTCCTTCCGCCTCTGACTGGTAATATTCCACTTCTTCTAGTCCAGGCCTGGGGTTCGAGGACAGATATCTCCCTGAAGTGTGTTCACTATAACCAGAAAGCATAGATGGCAGTTAGGGGGCTTCCAACCCAATAGCTCGTTCAGTATCAGAACTCTCCACTCCTCATGCTGCGTCCAAACATTAAAGAACACGCAGAACAGAAACAAAATTTGCAGCAGTATTGTATACTCCAGAGAATTCTCTGGTTTAGTGACTTCACAGGGCATCCAAACACTTGGCCCAACTCCGCTAACTAACCACGTGACGGATCCTGTAATCCCGTGCATGGAGCACGGCCTTTGACGCTGGTCTGCCCATCTGCGGGAGCTGTCTAGCCAGGTAGCTGTGGGCTGCCTTCCTTGTGAGCTTATGTTCCCAATTCAGCATGGACCAGGCTCTTCCAAAACAGTTGGCATGCACATGGCTCTGATGCCCAGGCTGGCATTCTCTTCCTGCCCTTCCTTTGGAAAGTGCTCTGTCAACAATAATTCTCCAGGTGTGTGGGTGCTATAGGCAGCTTCCGGCATGTTCCTATCATTTCTTCCTCTGCCAACCCTGGCATTTTCTGTTCCTTCTTTCTCACCTTTATGCAGCACATCCTGGGCTCTGTCTAAGATTCAACAGGGAGCTGCATTCTACTGGCTGGGCTCCAGAGATCTTTCAAGAACATCATGTCTGTTAGGATTGGAATTATTAAAATTTTTAGCATGCACTGGAGGCCCTTCTCATCTCTCTGCACTCACCACCTCACAGACCCAGCCATAGTGAACTGTCCCCTTGCCCCCAAAAGATGACCTGCTCTCTCCCATGCCTCAGAGTCACTGCAGAAGTTAGCCCTCTGCTTGGAACACCTTTCCCCCTCCTCCTCCCCCAGCTGTCCCCTTCTTCTCCAGAACTGAGCTTTGAGGTTATCTCCTCTAGAAGATTTTCCTGGGCCTGGTCAGAAGCCCAGCTTACAGCGGTGCTACAACTGGCTGGTTTATCTGCCGGTCTCCTGCACCACACTGTGAACACCCTGAAAGTGGATCTCTGTGGCCCACACCCCTGCATCTCGTCCATCAAATAAATGCTTACGTGGAGGAAAACCAGAAAGAAATTGCCCTTTGGTTTCAAACCACCAATGGGCTGTGAGCAAAAGAAGCAAATGCAAGAGTATTCCCTACATTTACTTTGGGGTGGGGGGAACTGGGACGCTGGTTTATAAGGAAACCTAAAAATGCAACTCTGGACACCCCCAGGTCATGCAGTTGCAGTGCAACGCGGCTTTAGTCTGGGAACAATAGCTACTGCCTATGACTGTATCTGGGCGCACCCTTTGTCCTGCTAGTTGGTTTTAGATAATGTAACATAAACTCAGGATAGTGGCTTTCCCGTTGTGTGGACACAACAGGGAGAGAGACTGGGCTCAGCCACCAAGTCCCATAGCAGAGGGGAGCCTGACTCCTCCTCAGAAAAGAGGCCAGGTTTCAAAAGCCAGAAGCAGTCATCACCCCAGTACCTGTCTGTCTCCTTGTTGGAGCCGGCAGGGGCAATATCCCATCTATTCACGTTCACAGCGCCCTGCGTGTCACCTGTGCATTCAGTAGACGGAAAAAAGACCAGCTTCCTGGTGCGTGCGTGCGTGCGTGCGTGCGTGCGTGTGTGTGTGTGTGTGTGAGAGAGAGAGAGAGAGAGAGAGAGAGAGAACCAGGCCCCTCTTATCTCCCCTTGCATCCCCAGCTCACACAATCTTCCAGAGCATTGGATGCTTCTCCTCCCAAGGGCTTATGGGAATTCTTTGTGCTCTACAAGGCAGGGGTGGCAAAGTTTGCTCGGTCAGGAGGGTGGGGTCTCAAACAATCCTGGGATTCCAGTGAGGCTGCCTAGAAAGACCTCACTGACAAGGGGGAAACCAATCCCCGCCCTTCCATGGGGCATTTTAGGTGGACTTAGTTAGTTCTTTGGCTAAAAGTGTAGTTTCTCCCACCTGTCTGCGTGGGAAATGCATCCACCCCCGCGGAGGGCGACACGTTCAACTATAAACTCTTCATTGGGCTGACTTCATTAGGCCCTGGCCACCAGGGAAGAGGACTTTGAAGTCGCGGAGGGCTGATTTTGGAACACAGGACAAGGTCTAAAGCCCCAAGGGGCAGTCCTGTGAGCAGGAGGGGGAGGGTCAGGGAGGAGCCTCGGGTTACCCCCACCTACCTAACCTCCTTCCCACGCCCTCTCTTTCCCGGACCGAGACCTGTCTTCCTCTTCACCTGCCCCGCCCTGCCACTGCTAACAGGGGTGGGTCCTGCTTTGTTAATCGGGTTCGGGTCACCACAAAGTTTTCCCTCCCTGCCAGGTCACTTCTGAGAGCGCACAAGGGGGAAATGGCATCTCTTTCTTTACACCGGTTTCCTAGGACAAGCAGTGCAGGCTGGCTTTCCACCCAGGCCCCCCGTGCCGAGGTGGCGGCGCCGCGCTCACAGCCCAGCCTCACCTTTCGGGTCGGTGGCGCCCGAGGTCCTCCTTCCACAGGGGCGGCGGCTCCGGGGCTACCCCTGGCGCGGGCCAGGGCTGCGGGGCTGCGTCCCAGGTCCGGTCCCGGGGTGCGTCCCGCGTCCGGCTTTGGCGGGACTCTTCCCAAACTCTTTGTTCACCTGCACGGTGGCCCGCGTCCCTGCGTCTGTCCTGGCGCGGGTCTCGGTCCCTCTCTCTATCCCGGTCCTCTCGCCGGTTCGCGTCCCTCCGCCCGTCCCTGTTTCTTTCCCTGTGCGGGTCCCGGGGTCTGTCCCGCGGTCGATCGGGGTGGCGGTCTCGGTCTGCGTGGGTGCGCCGGTCCGGGTCCCGCTCTCTCGGCCGGGCCCTGGGCTCTCGAGTCCCCGACGTATCTTCCATGGCCGGGTTTCGCCCGGGAACGACCGGAGGGCAACAACCAACCACAAGTTTCCCAGGCAGGTGGCCGAGCCCGGGGGCGGGGCAGGGCAGGACGGGCCGCTCACCTGTGCGCACGCGCGCTAGCCGGGCGGCCAGCCTGGGGAGCGCGCACCTGAGCGCACCGGCAGGGGGCGCCCCTGTGCGCACCTTGGGGGCCGGCGGGACAGGGGCCGGGGGGTAGGTGTGTTGGGGCGGGGATTGGGGTATTGTTTCTCTAAACCAGGGGCGGGGACAACCGACGGTCGTGGCCCATCCGCCCCGAAGTATCCCCTTGGTGACACCACAAGGTGGGTGGCCTAGGGAAGCCAACTCTGGCCACCTGCCATGGCTCAACTTATACAGAACCTTGGATTTGTTTTCCCAGAGCGTACCGCCATCCACTCGCTCATCCATCCATGCACCCATCCATCCACCCACTCACCCATCCACACACCTATCCACCCCATCCATCCACCCACATATCCACCCAGCCACCCACACATCCACTGTCCCTTTCTCCCTCTCTCTCCTGCTATCCTTACACAGCTATACTGTAGGGAGCTTGAGGCCAATTCATCTATTGCAACAGTCTGGGACTTAAAAAATGTTTTTTAAAGTGGGGAACCACACAAAATTAGCAGCTTTTTATTTTGCCAAGTAAGGATATTTAAAAACTTATAAAATTGCCATCTGTTGTTTAATTCTTTCAACAAATATGTATGAGCACATTTTAGCAGTGCTGGAGATACAGTGGGAACTCTCCTTGCACGGTGCTTCTGCTCTGGTGTGTGGTCATTCCTTGGAATGAAAGAGGACAATGTCTAAAAGATAACGGGAAGGGCAGGTTTCTTTATAGAAATCTGAGAAGATGACATTAGAAGTGAGTCCCGGATGATAAAGAGGCAGCCTTGGGAATGGCTGAGAAAACATTCCAGAAAGAGAGAAGCCTGAGTCATGCAGAAGTCACAGTGAGTGGCAGGGCAGGAGATGAGGCTGAGTGAGTGGAACAGGCAGATGGAGTAGAGTCTCCATGGTGGGGAGTCTGCATTTTTATTCTAAGACCAATGGAGGACATTGAAGGGTTTTGAGCAGGAGAGTGACTTGCTCTGATTTACATTTTAAAAAGATCACTCTGGCATCTGAGGAGAATGGACCAGAGGGGCCAGGAATGGAGGGAAGAGATGAGTTAGGAAGCTACAGAAGGAACCCAGCTAAGCAGTGGTGGTGGCAGCCATGGAGTTAGTGAGAAGTGGACAGATCCAGGTTGTTGTGTTGGAGACAAACTCATAGGACGGATCGGATGTGGGGAATGGGTGGGAGGGAGAAGCAGGTGGGGTGGTGGTGGGATTGTTACTGAGATGGGGAAGACTGGAGAAAACTGGGTTCGGGGGGAAACCGGAGAGTTCCATTGTGACGTGTTAAATTTGAGATGGCTACGATTCATCCAAGTGTGGGTGTCCAGTTGCAGATGGGCCTGTGAATCTGCTGTGTAGGGAGAGGGCTGGGCTGGAGACACCCTGTGGGCATAAAGGAGCTCGCCAGAGGCAGGAGGGAGGTAGGCTGGAGAAGACTCTGGACAGAATCCCTGGGAGACCCTACCGTTTAGAGCTCAGACAAAAGAGGACTAAGAAGAAACGATGAGTGAGGTGGAGGGAAACCGGAAGAGCGGGGGAGACCTGACACCAACCTACCAACCTGCATCCCACAGAAGTGCTGCTGTGGGCTCCACAGACGGTCTTCCCAGGACGCAGAGGATGAGGCCAAATTTTAGGACCTTCCACAGGTATTTATTGAGCAAAGCCCTGTTCTGATCCCTGGCAACGCTGGCTGTAGAGGACGCCTGGTGAACAAGCAGGGTGGTTTGGGAGGTGGCACAGTCCTTCTCCCAGACCTTCCCTCTGTGCCTCTGGAACCCTCTTTCTGAATAAACAAACCCTCATATCAGCTCACCTTTTCATTTCATTCCTCTTTGTTTTGTATCTCTATCTTGATATATAAATTATCATTTTGCCGCATTTATTCCTTGTCTCTCTCTGTATAGATTTAAACTTTTTTTTTTTATTTTTTTTTTTGAGACAGAGTCTTGCTCTGTTGCACAGGCTACAGTGAGTGCCATGGCATCAGCCTAGCTCACAGCAACCTCAAACTCCTGGGCTTAAGGATCCTACTGCCTCAGCCTCCCGAGTAGCTGGGACTACAGGCATGCGCCACCATGCCTGGCTAATTTTTTCTATATATATTTTTAGTTGGCCAGATCATTTAGAGACGGGGTCTCGCTCAGGCTGGTCTCGAACTCTTGACCTCTAGCGATCCTCCTGCCTTGGCCTCCCAAAGTGTAAACTTTTTTATAAATGAAACATTTAAGTGTAATTTCCAGACTCATGACTCTTCCTCCTAAATACTTCGACATGTATCTCCAAAGAACAATGTTCCCCTGCATAGTCACATTACAATGATCACAATCCCAAAATTTAGCATTGATACCATATTATCAAATATACACTATACATCTAAATTCCCCTATTGTCTCAATAATGTCCTTTATGTTTACTTCCCACCTTTAAGTCCAAGGATTCAATGAAGGATTATTCATGGCATATGAATAATGTCATAGTCATGTGTCTGTAGTCTCCTTCAACCTATAACAGTTTATCAACCTTTTTTTCTTCTTTCACAGCATTGACACTTTGGACAATTGACACAATTATTTTTTCAGACTGACTGTCACCTTGAGCTTGTCTGATTGTTTTCTTTTTTTTTATTGTTTTCTTATGATTAAATTCAGGTTCAACATTTTTGAAAAGCAAACTAAAATAAGTGATGTTGTATCCTTTTTGGTACCTCCTATCACGAGACACAAGCTGTGTTTGTCTCATTATGTGATGTGACGTTAAATTTGATCACTTGGACAGGGTAGTGTCTGCCACATTCTCCCTTTTCAAAGCACCATTTCCCATTTTTGTATTTAATAACTTCCAGACTCTATGTTTCCCCACAACCTTTCTTGCCTAAATCAATTATTACAATATTGGTTTCAAAATTGTAGTTTCTAATTCTACCAATCCTTCTGTTTTTATAAATTTATTGACATTTTTCTATAAAGAATAGTTTTCCCTTCTGTTTATTGTGATCACCCCACAGAAATAGTTTGGACATCCCCACCCAAAATTTGGTTCCAATACTGAGACTGATGCCAAAAACGTACCAAGGGGGTATAAAAATGTTTATTACTGACATAATGAGGCTTTCTGGGGATAGCAGGGCAGGCTCCCCTGTAGGTCTGAAAATGACTGGAGAAAGCAGGAGGGGTGACTGGCTTTGGGGTTTTACCACGGTTAGAGTAGCACTGGAGTTCTTGTATGTGGTCTGGAACCTGCATGATGTGAACTTCCTGTCAGTGCCAAGGACATACCTGGCACACCTGGGCTGTCTTATTAGCTCACCCACATGTGGGATAAAAAGGGAAGGGGAGCGTGGGGCTTCAGGGCTGTCAGCAATTAGGCATCAAAAATGGAGGCAAACTATTATATTTATCTCTGTAGACTCATCATTTTTTCCTAATAATGTGTTATAATCTAGTAATGTTTTTGTTTGTTTTTCTGATACTTAAAATTGCCCAAACTTGGAGAGTGGGAATCCCTTTGAGTTGCTTGTGTTCTTTTGACATCAGAGTTGTCCTGATATGCCTGTCAGTTTTGGGACTTCAGCTTGTAAGTCCCGGACTGTTGCAATAGATGAACTGGCATCAAGCTCCCTACAGTATAGCTGTGTAAGGATAGCACGAGAGAGAGGGATAGTGGATGAGTGGATGGATGAGTGGATGAATGGGTAGATGTGTGGGTGGATGGGTGGGTGGATGGGTGGGTGGATGGGAGAGTGAGTAGATGGATGGATGGTGGGTGGCTCGATGGATGAATGGGTGGATACGTGGTGGATGGGTGGATGAATGGGTGAATACATGGGTAGATGGATGGGTGGATGGGTGAGTGGGTGGATGGGTGGGCGGATGGTTTTGGGCACATGCAATGGCATTTGGGGGCAGAGACTTTGCTTTCCCCATCTAGTTCGTACAGTGGTTTCACTCAGCCTGCCCCTGTGAAGGAGACAGGCCTTCAGGTATGTGGATCAAGGGGAAATCCTTGCATATTACCTGTGTGATCTCCTGACTGTCCTCCCCTTCTGGAACATCCTTTGTTTGTTGTCAGTCCCCAGACTCCAGCTCTGGTGGCAGAGGGGACTTCTGGCTGGGTGGAGTTAGTTCCCGGGCAGGGGCTCTGCCCTGGAAAGGAAGCCTGCAGGGAGGAAAGCGCTGGCCATCAGGGGGCAGCACAGGCTCGGGCTGGGACCACCCAGCCACTCTGGCAGGAGGCACCAGGGCCCACATGGTGCCCCTCTTCCTCAGTCTGAGTATTTCCTCGCACATCTCAGTCTGGGTGATTAGAATTCTCATCACAGATGTGATAGAATGCCTGGAGTTCAAGTTCAATATTTCCTGAACTTTGCATTCAATACATAGGTGAGCTTGGGAAGTTTCTCAACCTCTCTGTGCCCGAATGCAGTGGGCAATGACTGTAAACTTGTGAGAGACTGCCACAGCCGTCCAACTACACTACATCTGAGTTCCTGACCTACAGAAACTGTGAGAGATGATAAATGTTTATTGTTGTTGCAAGCCTTTAAGTTTTGAGGAAATTTGTTTTGCAGCAATAGATAACTAACCCAGATGGAGACATTATTCACTGAGTAAGTGAATTCTGGGGGAGAACTAGGTTTCATGGAAGAATATAATGAATGTGGTTTTGGACACTATGGCACAGACAAGTGGGATGCTCCTCTTGGGACCTTAGCAAACTACTTTTCCCAGCCCCTTTTTACTTAGGTAGGGCCAGATAACTATTTCTTGCCAATAAAATGTAAGGGGAAGTGATATGTGTCACTGTCAGTTTGAGACCATTAAGAATGATTGTGTCTTCTCTGTGTTCACATTCTGCCTTCTGTGCCTCACCTCTCCCCAAAACAAGACATCGTTGAGACTGTGTGTTGAAAATGGAAAGAACCACGTCATGGAAGGAGCCTGGATCCTGAATCACCACTTGGAAGAAAGCTGATCAGGAGAATGCCCAATTATGAGCACCTGCTTTCAACTTTGTGTGATTGAGAAATAAACATTAATTGCATTAAGCCACCAGATGAGATTGTTACAGCAACTAGTGCTAATTGGCTTGACTAATAAGACTGCTAAGTTTTGAGTTACCTTTGCGCTATCAGTCATAGAGGAGGCGGTTGTAAGTACTAGATGGTTGGAAGAAGCTGGAAAAATATCTTGACTATCATCAGAGGTCCCCAAGCTTTGGGGAGCTTCCATTCTTAGCTATCGTGTTACCAAAATGCACATGACATATACATCAACACATCCAATAATTTAAAGTAAGTTTTATATATTAATACTTTGGAGTTTTAGTTGCTGCTTCCTGTTTCAGTCTATGGTTTTGCTCTGGCTTTTAAGACATTTGAGAGCTATTGTATAATACAATTTACTAAGTGCCCAGGTCAACATCACTCATGATAAAGGTGATTTCTTGAGGGTTTCTTTCTGCTCACATATTAGTGGGTAAGATAGATCTAGAGCCAGACTACCTGGGTTTGAATCTCAGACCTGGTAGATTTGTGAACTTGAGCAGGCTAGTTAGTCTTTCTGGACCTAAGTTTCCTCCAATAAAATGAAAAGTTTTCCTCCATTGAAAATGAGCATAATCATACAACTGAGTCATAGGGTGGTTGTAAGAATTAAATGACTTATACGTAAAACACCTAGAATTGGGACTGGCATATAATTCTATATAAGTGTTAGCTGTCATTTTTATTTTGTCTTGTATCACTTTACATCTCAAACCTTCCCACGGGAGGAGAAAACACAAGCATGAAAAATATATATATATTTTTTTTTTAAAGAGAAGGGAAAATCATGATGGACATGGCTTGAAGATGCATGGAGAAGGACAGCTGGAAGTTGGGGCTCTACTGCTGTGCTGGAATTTTCTTCTGATCCTGCCTCCAAGTCATGGTCTGCAGCTGAGAATTGTCACCCAGGGCTAACAAGATAAAATATGTGAGTTTGCCCAAATTGTCATTTTCATCAGTTGGGATGTGTATTTTGGTATGATTATTTGATGCTTGTAAGTCAATTTTACAACATATTTGTACATGTTATACACATTTATACATACTTTTTTATGATTAAAAAATTGTGACCTGTGAATGTGTTCATATTTTAACTCCCTCTCAGAAATAAACATCCACCTCTTGCTTAAATTGGACTGTTTAAGTACTCCGTTGTGCATGGAACTGTTCAACACTGTATAAAACAAGTTAAACAAATATGGCCCCTGCCCTCAGGAATATGCAACATGAAAAGAAACAGAGATATTCACTTTCCCAGAGTCCACACGTTGACAAAAGCACAAGCTGGTAACACCCTGATCAAATATTTTTAAGACCCATATGTATTACACGTAATAATTCTTACTGTTATAAGAGTGGGAACACACTGGTGGCCAAAAATTAATAGAACAACAAAAGTCAGTAACTTTTCTAAGCAAGTATATTGGTTGCATTGGTAGACTGGTCTTGTATAAACTTTCTTGAGAAAACACTGATATATGTACATGTGTGTACATATAAATACTCATTTATCTATTTTTTAAAGAAACGTAGAGGCCGGGCGCGGTGGCTCACGCCTGTAATCCTAGCATTCTGGGAGGCCGAGGCGGGTGGATTGTTTGAGCTCAGGAGTTCGAGACCAGCCTGAGCAAGAGCGAGACCCCGTCTCTACTAAAAATAGAAAGAAATTATCTGGCCAACTAAAATATATACAGAAAAAATTAGCCAGGCATGGTGGCGCATGCCTGTAGTCCCAGCTACCTGGGAGGCTGAGGCAGAAGCATCGCTTGAGCCCAGGAGTTTGAGGTTGCTGTGAGCTAGGCTGATGCCACGGCACTCACTCTAGCCTGGGCAACAAAGCAAGACTCTGTCTCAAAAAAAAAAGAAAAAAGAAACGTAGACAAGGGCTCCTGGGAGACCCCAGAACAGCTGGCATTCACATTCCTCATAGTTATTGATTATTGCTCTGACATCAGGTACTACTCTGCTGCACATTCTGTGGGCTTGTGTATGGGGAACTTTGCAGGATCAAACTCTGGTCACTCTTTTTTGGTTCTTTCCTCACTTCCCACGTCCCTGGGTGGCCCATAGTTCTTCCCCATCTCATTTACCAGGATTTAGCCTTGACTTGGCCACCTGATTCGCATTTGCAGGGGCATGGGGACGGGATGGGGGAGACTAGATCTAAGTCTGTGGCACACGCAATAATGTGCAACACTGAAGTCATCAAGCCCAACATTTCTCAATATTTGTTCTGGCAGACAGAGGGAACCAGAGCTGATCTCTTGTTTCAGGGAACCAAAAATCATGTTGTAAAGACAGAGGAATGGGTTTTTAATCATAAAAGTGTGCTGGATTTTGTCAAATGCTTTTTCGGCATATATTGAGAGAATAATATGGTCTTTGTTCTTGCTTTTGTTTATGTGATGAACTGCATTTATAGATTTGTGTATGTTGAACCAGCCTTGCATCTCTGGGATAAGACAAAACTGGATATCCACATGAAGAAGATTGAAACTAGATCCTCACCTCCCACCTCTCACAAAAATCAACTCACGATGGATAACAGAGTTAAACCTAAGGCATGAAACCTTAAGAATTCTGGAAGAAAATGTCAGGAAGACTCTTTCAAACATCGGCCTAGGCAAAGAATTTATGAAGAAGACCCCCAAAGCAATCACAGCAGCAACAAAAATAAACAGTGGGACCTGATCAAATTAAACAGCCAAGGAAACTATCATTAGAGTGACTAGACAACCCACAGAATGGGAGAAAATATTTGCTTTCTACACATCCGATAAAGGGCTGGTAACCTGAATCTATATAGAACTTAAGAAAATCAAAAACAAAAAAATCAACCCCATCAATAAATGGGCAAAGGACATGAACAGAAAATTTTCAAAAGAAGACAGACTAATGGCCAGCAAACATATAAAAAAGTGCTCAACATCTCTAATCATTAGGGAAATGCAAATCAAAACCACAATGAGATATCACTTAACTCCAGTGAGAATGGCCATTATCAAAAAGTCCCAAAACAACAAATGCTGGCATGAATGTGGAGAGATTGGAACACTGTTATACTACTAATGGGACTGCAAATTAGTACAACCCCTGTGGAAAGTAATTTGGACATACCTCAAAGAGCTAAAAATAGAAACACCATTTGATCCAGCAATCCCACTACTAGGCATCTATCGAAAGGAAAAAAAGACATTCTACAATAAAGACATCGGCACTTGAATGTTTACAGCAGCACCATTCACAATTACAAAGATGTGGAAACAACCCAAGTGCCCATCAATACATGAGTGGATTAATAAAATGTGGTATGTGTATACCATGGAGTACTACTCAACTACAAAAAACAATGGTGATCTAGCATCTCTCATATCATCTTGTATAGAGATTGAGCCCATCCTCCAAAGTGAGGTACCACAAGGGTGGAAAACATGCACCACATGTACTCGCCATCAAATTGGTACTAACTGACCAACACTAAAGTGCTCATATGGTAGTAATACGCACCGGGTGCTGGTCAGGGGCAGGGTGGGAGAGAGGTAAACCCACAACTAATGGAAGCGGAACCCCCATAATATCCTGAATAAATTTAAAAAAAATTAAAAAGAGAGGGGAATGAAAATGACTACACCCACCCTCAGGTCTAGAGGGCAGGAGGTTTGCAGGGCAGTAAGTTCAGGCTTCCTTTGCTCATCCACTTGGCAAATTGCAACTCCTCCCGCAAGTTTCAACTCGAGGCTCGACTAAGTCCCTTCTCTTCCCCTAGGCTCATTCTGAAGCTTTTGCAGACCTCCATGGTGACATCATTGGATTACCACCCTCGCCTCTCTGCGCTGGGATGTGCCTTAGGTAGCTCTCCCCAGCACCTAGCACAGTGCTTGTCATGTTATGCGTCAATAAAACAAAAGCCAACCAGAGCAGGTTGCCTCTGCCTTACTTTTGACTCTTAATATGCATCGGTCAGAAAATAGAATAGCCTAATTCACTGGGGGTGAAGGAGGGTCACTTTTTGGTCGCAAAAGTTAAGGATTTTTGTTGCTTTATTAATTTCTGAAATACCACTTAATGACTGTACCATCAACAGAAGACAGGATATTTTAGCGGCTATGAGGCAGTGGAACACACTGGATAAGAATGTGGATGCCGGCCGGGCGAGGTGGCTCACGCCTGTAATCCTAGCACTTGGGAGGCCGAGGCGGGTGGATCGCTTGAGGTCAGGAGTTCGAGACCAGCCTGAGCAAGAGCGAGACTCCGTCTCTACTAAAAATAGAAAGAAATTATCTGGCCAACTAAAAATATATATAGAAAAAATTTAGCCAGGCATGGTGGCGTATGCCTGTAGTCTCAGCTACTCGGGAGGCTGAGGCAGTAGGATCGCTTAAGCCCAGGAGTTTGAGGTTGCTGTGAGCTAGGCTGACGCCATGGCACTCACTCTAGCCCGGGCAACAAAAGCGAGACTCTGTCTCAAAAAAAAAAAAAAAAAGAATGTGGATGCCTGAGGGGAGTTTTGACTCTGTCATTTAGTAGCTGTGTGACCTTGAGCAAGTTCCTTAACCTTTCTATGTCTGGGTTTCCTCATTTGCAAAACAGGCTTAACCGCCTCCTGGTGGTGTAAGAATTAGATGAATTCATGTATGTAAAGTGTTTAGGACTTGAGAAAGTGCCAAGAATAGAGAGGTGCTCAATCCATCTTTGTTGATGAATAAAATTATTATTTTAAAATTCTCAGTTCATTATTAAAGACGACGATATTTAAACATCCTTCTTTTTTCTTCTTTCAATTGCCTATTTTTATGTTCTGGTTAGGCTAGGTATTGAAAAGTATCACTTTCTGGGTTATTATTGCCAGTTTATAATAGATTCTCATCCTTACAAAATATTAAACAAAATTTGAAGAGTTAATACAAGTAAAGAGCTTTGAACAAGTGCTGATAAATATTAGCTAGTATTATATTATTATTAATTTGTTCATTCAGCATATATTTTTTGAGCATCTTTCATATGCTAGGCACCAAGGATATGCCAGGGAACAAAGACAAAAATCCTGTCCTCATGGAATCAACATTCTAATGGGCAAATAGACAATCTATATATTGAGTATATAAAATGCATACCATATTTTACTGATTGTAAGACATGCATTTTCACATGTTATTATCTCATAAGTTGGGATGCATCTTATGACTGGTAGCATTTTACAGTTATTATTGTTGGCCTTTTTCTTTTGTATGGAAAATGATGTTACATGTGTCAATCGGTAACATCTTAGATTCAATGTACTATGATAGCCTGTTAGACATATTCAGTGATATGGAAAAATAAGGCAGAGAAGAAGATAGGGAACTTGGGGAGGTTTGCAACTTAAATGTGGTACGCCTCTGCCTCTTTTTATGTTATGCATTTTAGAAATCAAAGTCCAAAATTATAAAGTCATAATTTAAAAACATTATTAGTGCTAAATACAGTGTGTTATCCTGGAACAGAAAAGGACATTCGTGGAAAAACTGGTGAAATCTGAATGGAGTCTGTGGTCTAATTAATAGTGCTGTGCCAATGTTAATTTCTTAATTTCTATGGTTCTAGAAGACATTAACATTAGTGTGAGATGGGTGAAGGGTATACAGAAATTGGCTGTACTATCTTTACAACTTTTCCGTTTATCTAAGTTTCTCCCCAAATAAAAAGTTTAAGAAAAAAATGTTATTAAGATACTTAATCCACTCTGTTAACCAAGAAATAACTGACTGGTTTGGTTACAGTTTCTTTGTAAGATATTTTACCCAGTAGGTACAGTCATGCATGCAAACAGTTCTGGATGTCAGGGCCAGAGAGTAGAGAAAATAGAGTTTCCTGAACTAGAAATAACATCAGCTACCATTTATTAAACACTTACAACATGCCCTGCATTGTTTTAAGTGCTTCATGCGTGTTAACTTACCAAATCTCACAATAACCCTATGAAGTCAATACTATCATTATCCCTATTTTTACCAGCTAGGAAACTGAAGCACAGAGAGATTGAGTAATTTACCCAATTTACGCAGCTAGGAAATGAGAGAACTGTGATCCACATTTAGCTGGAGCAATGGCCTTCAAGGGGAGATGAACTTGACTTGTTCTAGGACCCGAAAGACTGGTGTGGCTGAGCTTGGAGAGTTGGGGGAAAACGATAGGATATGATGTGCAAGCAGTTGTTGGGGGCCAGGTCACGCAGAGTCCTGTGGAAAGCTTGGATTTTATTCCAAGTCCAAGGAGAAGCCATGCGAAGGTTTGAAGGAGGAGTGTGAAGTTTGAGATCTTTCTGTTTACGAAACACAGAGAACAGGCTCAGAGGCCGCAACCCAGCTGAGTTACACTGCAATGGCGATGAGGACAGGGATTTTGTGTCCCCTAACTTGGTTCTGTTCCATGCTGCTTGCAAACATTCCCCGATCACTAGACTCTTAATGGCAAAACCACGCCAACCTGGTGTCTTCCTGATACTGAATAGGTTTTGTTCACAAAGGATAGTTACCTAAAAGGAGCAACAAGCCACTCTCCAACTGATGTCATTCCCCTGTTTCTAAAAAATTAGTTTGAAGGATCAGATATGGGACTGAGATTCAGGGGCACCTTCCTCAGCACAGGTGTTTTGTTTTGGCTTTCATGTGAGGTGCTGTTTTATTGTTTATTTTTAAAAATTAAGGTATAATTTACAAATTATAAAATTCACTATTTTTGTGTACAGTTCTGCAGTTTTTGTCAAGTGTGTATAGTGTATATAGTCATATAACCAGCACCACAATCAAGATATACAACAGTTCCTTCATCCTCCAAAATTGCCCCATGCCTTTTTCGAGCCACACACCCCCAGCCACTGAGAAACCACCGATCTGTTTTCTAGCCCAATAATTTTGCCTTCTCTAGAATATCCTGTAAATGAAATAATTATGTCTGTAGCCTTTTGAGCCTGGCTTCTTTTACTTAGCCTAAGGCATCTGAGGTTCACTCATGTTGATGGGTGTATTGGTAGTTTGTTCCTTTTTATTGCTTCGTAGTATTCCATTTTATGGATGTACCAGAATTCGTTTATTCATTCACCAGCTGAAGTACATTTAGGCTGTTTCCAGTTTTTGACGATTACAAATAAAGCCACTATAAACATTCACATACAGGTTTCTGTGTGAATGTAAGTTTTTATCTCTTTTCCTAGGAGTGAGA
Organism: Varecia variegata; assembly: GCA_028533085.1. Classification (NCBI taxonomy): domain Eukaryota; kingdom Metazoa; phylum Chordata; class Mammalia; order Primates; family Lemuridae; genus Varecia; species Varecia variegata. Next base: position 121,762,844 of record CM052442.1, on the reverse strand, counting down.
TTCTTTTCTTGGGAGTGGGTTGTACCGTTAGTGTATGGATAACCTTATAAGAAACTTGCAAATTGTTTTCTAATCCAGAGAACGTATCTTAAAGGAGAAAACAAAGAAAGCTGTTATCTTTATGGAACTCTCAAGAAAGCCACCAGCATCACAATGATGAACAAATTTGGTTGTAAAGGATCATCAAATATTACCTGAAGGGACATTAAAGTGCTTTTCTTTTTCCTTCATCTGTGACCCTGCTCTGCCAGGGGTACCCCAGGGGTTCTCACTTCACAGGGACGTTGAGGACCGTTACAGCACAGGAGGAATCTATGCTCAGCATTTGCCTTCCAAAGAGGATTCTCGAAGTCCATTTTACAGATAATGGTTGTGAAAGTCAGAGCTTTTGATTCTCTTTGCTTTAGGAACGGAAGGAAAAAGGCTTTTGGCAAATCAATGGACCGACAGGGCACAGTGTATATGCAATGGATTGAAAGGACAGACAAGAGGAAAAACTGGAACCACCCTGACTAAGGAGGGGGCTGAGGCTGGGAGGCGGGGAGGGGACGGAGGAGCCGGGAGCCTGTTTTTCTCCCATCCTTCCCGAACCCGAGCATGGCTTCCCACCTTAGAGACCGGACTTGGACAGTCATTAAACGGCCCGATGTGGACAACTAGCTGTTCAACAGCCAGTGACACTCACTAAGCCCAGGATACAGAAGTGGGCCCAGAACACGGGGTGGAGAGGGAGGAGAAGAAAGGAGGCCACCTCTGCTTGGATGGGAGAAGCCCAGACCAAGCAACACGCCCAAGATGACTTCCTCCCGCGCTTCGATACCCGACGGCGGCCCAGTTCACTCTTGCTGCACTTGCTTAGGAGGGAAGTCCTATAATCCAGCAGCCAGCTAGGCTAGAAATTATTTCTACAACAAGAGTGGGATGGTAAAAAATTAATAAATGAATAGCTTTCGGTTTATTCATTGTTTCTCTCTCCCGCAGGAACGTCCGCTCCATGAAAGCAGGGCTTCATCTACTTCCTTCTCTGCCGTGTCCCCAGCACTCACAACAGAGCCTGGCTCATGAATGCTTATTGCACCAGTATATTAATGAAACGCGGATGTGGAAGAGCTTTCAGTGACAAGTTCCACCCCTCCAGGCTTGGCTTGGTTCACACCTGAATCCTCATACCCTACCTTACTCTTTCTCATGCTGTCCCCACCACTTCTCCCACTGACAGGGATCTGTACTCCGTGGGCCTCTTCTCAAGCCTGGAGACCCCGCTGCATCTCTTCTCTGTTTTGCCTGTGGTCCTGAGGGAACTCGATGTTCCCAGACTTGGGTAATTCCCTGTGATTTGGCCCCAGCGATGGTCCTCTCCCCTCCGCAGATCCCAGCAGTGCATCTGGGAAAAGTTTGCTCAGTTGCATCATCTCTGGTGCTTGTTTCCAGGCAGAGTAGGGAAGGGTTGACCTTAAGGCCTCTCTGGGGGATGGCGGGTGGCAAGACCTTTTAACCTTTGGAGCACTGTGTGCTTCTTGGCTGAGTGAATTCTTCAGAACTGCAGACCGTAGAGATCTACTCAGAACTTCCCGCAGCAGAGAAGCCAGGTTCAGCCCCTGCCTTGTGTGGAAGGCAGACCCTGTGTTACCCACTGAGGCACAGGGCAGGGGATGCTTAGCTGTGTTGTGCTACCCCAGATACTCTTCCTCAGGGAAAGTCCTGTCTTGTAGCTCACAACTCTCACTGCAGGGAGAAATGTAGGCCCGGAGTAAAAAGCTAAAGGACAGGACTCCTGAGCCCAGGGATCCCAGAAAGGTCAGTAAGAGAGAGAAAGATTAGATCTTTATAAGAAGAGCTGGACTCTGTTTTGGTTACCACTATGCATGAAATCTTTCCAAGAAGGACAAGGAATAAAACACAAGGGTTGACCAATTACAGGTCCTTTGAGGAAGCTACAAAAAGACTGATTTGTTTAGCCTGAAAAAGAAAAAAAAAATGATGCTTTTTTGAGAGTATGAACAGTTTAATGTGCAGCAGAATGGCCTGTCCTACTACATCTGCTCTTGAAAGTGACTTGTAAAAAGAAGTCCTGCAATAGGTGACTGAGGTCTTGTGTTTAAAATAGCATGGGTGGAGACCCATGTATGCAGGGGGACTTCAAGCTGATGGCTTTCTGGGGTTATTCTAACCCTTATAGGATTCTGTGATTCACAGTAGAAGTTAGGGGTGAGATTTTGGTTGTCAGACACTTTTGCTTGTGGTCTATGTGGTCCCAGAAGGAAACAGACGGTGCCTGCACACTAGGCAATTTGAAGAGAGTTTAATAAAGGGACCATATGCAAAGGTATTCTGGCATAAAATAATTTACTTGTGGTTCCAAGTGTTGACTGGGAATAGCTGGGTGGATCTTGCTTGGGATATTTCTCATGCAGTGACAGTCATCTTGGTCTGGTGTCATCTGAAGGTTCAGATGGGCTGGACATCCAGGGTAGCTCCCTCACTTGCCTGTCTGGCACCTTAGTGCTTCTCTCTGTGTCCTCTCTCTCCAGCAGAGTAAACTGGGCTTCTTACATGGGGGCTCAGGGTCCCAAGAGCAAGAAGCCAACCTATGTCCAGAACTGTCACAGCAACACTTACCCCAACTTCCACTGGCCAAAGCAGTCACAGGGCACACCCAGATTCAAGAGAGTAGAGAAACAGACTCTACCTCTCAGTGGAGTCCTGGCAAGTTTGCACTGCTGAGGGACACGTGGGATGGACGTATTGTTGCAACTATATTTGGAGACTAAAGTCTGCCAGAAAAGGTGTGAGCAGGAATTAGAGCAACCAACAGGGGAGTTGGCCCCAGTGAGGCCTCATGAAATAAGGGGAGAAACTGATTCCAAGAACCCAGAGAGGGCGGCTGTATGGAGATATGGAGACAGTCTCATGATAGCAGCTGTGGCCTTCAGAAGATGCAACCCGACAAGAAGGGAGCCGGAGGTAAAGCGTTAATCACTCAATGGAAATGAAAGAGAGAAGGGAGCCAGAGGATTAATCGCGCAACTTTGCACACATCCCCTTCGAATCTCCTGATGGGGGTTCAGGCAAGTCAGCCCCCAGGAGCAAGGATGAGGGTGGGGAAGGGCAAAGAATGGGCTTAAAGGCAAACACGAGACATCTAGCATAACATCAGATAACGACATGTCTAAGATATGTTACGAGTGGGCAAGAAAAAGGTTCAGGACCCAAATTGCTTGTTATTGGACTGGAAGACAAATTGCCTAATTTTGAGCAGCTTGAAGGATTTCTAAATGCCCCGGTGTGTTGGAAAACAGTTCAAGCCTTGTCCTTTGGCAAGAAGATGCTGCTATAGCTACTGATCACTTTATCCATAAGCACAATCCGCCAGTCCTCCCCTTCCCTGCCACGTCTCTAGCTTCAACGTCCACTACTCCCCTCTTACGCGTAGCGCACCCCCACTTTCCGCAAGCCCCTAGCCCGTTACTATTTTCACAGCTTGCAATCTCTCTCCCTCCTCTCTTCTGGCCAAATCTTCATCTTTCCAGCTCAAATAATGCTACTTCTTCAGTGATGATCTCCTTAACCCCTACCCTCACCCAAGCTCTTCTCTCCCATGGCACTTGTTCTAATGGCAATTTATATTTATTTGCATAGTGATTTGCTTCATGTCTATCTCTATCACTGGACTCTAAGTTCCATGGCAGCAGAGTCTGTTTCTGTCCCCTGGACCCCTGTGTCTGTAGGACACACAGCAATGCTAAACACACGTGTGAGTCAATTACTGCCTGCTTGTGGTGGAAAACTCAGCAACGGTTTCTATAAAGGTGGTCTCTTGGTGTTTTCGTGTGTCTGTTTTTAAGCTATAGCCACTGTTTGGTTATAAACAAAATGTGGTATATCCAGTGTGAATAATGGAAACTATTCAGTGATAAAAAAGAATGAAGTACTGATACATGCCACAACATGGGTGAACCTTGGGGGCATCGTGCTGAGTGAAAGAAGTCAGACACAAAAGACCACATATTGTATGATTCCATTTTTTATGAAGTGTCCAGAATAGACAGATCCATAGAGACGAAAAGTAGATTAGTGGTTGCCAGGGGTTGGGGGGAGGGAGGAATGGGAGTAACTCCTAATGGGTACAGGGTATAGGGTTTCCTTTTGGGGTGATAACAATGTTCTGAAATTAGGTGGTGGTGATGGTTGTACCACTTTGTGAATATACTAAAATCCAGAGGATTGTACTCTTGAAAAGGATGAATTTTATGGCATGTGAATTATATCTCAATTTTAAAAACCACAATCAACTGATGTATTACTACAGAAATAATGGGGTATTGTGGTCAAGAGTTAGGATGATGGGTTGCAGCATGGTTTGGACTCTAGATTATTCTGACTGTCAGAATGGCAAGAACGCAGAACCACTTCCCAAGTATCTAGGTGTATTTGCTTAATGGTGCCTTCAGTGAGTACAAATGATACTCTTTCTTGTTGAATGATAAGAACTGAAGGAACGCAAATGAAGGAACACCAAGTTCCAGCTACATAAAAATGACTGAGTTAATGAGCATGGTTTAAATGGTTGTGCAAAGCACAAAACAAACAGGATGGTGCTATTTGCTAAGCTCCCCGAGAGAGGTAGCCAGCAAGTACCTCAATCAGCAAACAGATGGAGATTCTATTTCTTTTTTAACCTTTAGAGCTCTGATGTGCAGTGAATGGCCGTAACTTTAAAAGCTCAACTGGTATTTCCAAAATCCATGACCCCTTCTGACCATGAGAAAAATAGCAGAAAAACCTAAATTGAGGAACATTCTACATCAAAACCGCCAAGGTTATGAAAAACAAGGGAAGTCTGAGAAACTGTAACAGACCAGAGGAGACTAAGGAGACAGGACCCCTAAATATAATGTGATATTGTGGATGTGATCCTGGAACAGAAAAAAGATGTTAGTGGAAAAACTCGTGAAATGTGAATAAAGTGTGGAGTTTAGTTAATATTCACAGGCCAGTGTTTGTTTCCTAGTTGTGACTAAGAATGTACTATGGTCATGTAATATGTTAAAAAAGGGAGAAACAGGGTGAGGAGTATGTGGGAGCTGGCTGCTATCTTTGCAACTTTTCTGTAAATCTAAAACTCTTTTAAATAAAAAGTTTAATTAAAAAAAAATGAAAGCTCAACCAGGCTTACTTCTCTGTTCTGACAGCCTTCTAGCTCATAGGGTTTGTGTGTTTGTGAGAGAGAGAGAAAGAAAGACAATTATCATGAGATAATTGAGATAATGAATGTGGGATCAGACCCCAAACTCTCTATAAATGTAAGGCATTATAACTTATCCAAGTCCAACCTAGCTTCCTAATCCCTCCTAAATCTCTCACCCCACCATCTATAAATACAATAAATACGCAAGGACTTTGGTTTCCCTTTAATCGCCACTTCTTCTACCATACTTTTCCCTCTGGTTTCTGTGCTATTCATTGCCAAGTGGCCAACAAGTTTGGAGCATGGCTTGTATAAAGTGCTGTGCCATCCATAAAGGAGGACATTGAGAGCATACGGAATGTTTCCTATTGTGCACTTTTTAGGGAGTTTACAGTCCACTAGGGAAGTTAGAACATATCCATTCCTCTGTTCCCAATAGATGAGTAATGACTGATTATGATTCAGGATGGAAAGATACAAAATAACTAATGAGGAAATGAGCAATGGAAGGCGAGTGAATGGTCCATGCTTAATCCACATAGTTAATTCATTATTTTCTTACGGTTTCCCTAGCTGGCTCTCTCTTCATGTTTTCTTTTTTTTTAATATTCCTTACGGAGGAAAGGACTGTGCTTCCCAACTCACTTTGTCCACTAAAGAGAGGTAGCCTTGTGTAGTGAGATCTAGAGCCAGATTGAGATGCTTGAACTCCAACTCTCCGCTGATTACCTGTGTGACTCAGCGTTCACCTGTGAAGTGGAAATGAAAGAGACTCTGCTTTTAGGATCAATGTGAAGATTATATGACTCGATTCCGGCACAGGGTGTCCAATCATGCTATGGTCACGCCACTGCACTCTAGCTTGGCCAACAGTGAGACCCTGTCTCAAAGTAAATAAATAAATAAATAAATAAATAAATAAAATGGTTAAGATGATAAATTTAATGTTAATGCATTTTTTACAATTCTAAAAATTTTAAAAATACTTTTGAAAATGGCAAAGCATAGTTCGATACTTAAGAAAAAAGTTAATGAAAGTTGTTGTTCGGTTTCTGAATGAAAAATCTTAACCGTGGCTGGTTGGTGTAGCCTTTTGTGCGTGTTTCTAGTTTATTGGGCTCTGTCTGCTAGGTGAAATTCACCTGGTGTCAGGAAAGATTCCTAAGTAGAGCTGGGTCCTGTCATTTGTCCTCTGTCCGGTTTCTCTTGAGGGAAAACATTAGCTACAGAAGAGGGGTGTTATCAAAACTTGTTTGCTTTGTCTGTTTTTCCTTCTGACTTAGGTTCAGTTGTCGCCTGCTGAAGCAGCGATGAGGGTGTGTCCTTGCGGACGACCTTCTGACACAGCAGCCCTTGCCCCCTGCACACACCCCCTCGGCCCCACAGATTTTGCGTCAGTGGCACTATTTGCAGGACTACCGGCCAAAATCCTGTGCTGCTTGCTGTCCTTTGACCTGTAAACCTGCATCTGAGCCAGGCAGGTTGAGTCAGAGGAGACTGCGCCAGTGATCTCAGAGCAGCTGTTTTGTTGCCTTGCAGTTGCTTCCTAGGCTGAAGTCTCAGCTAAGAAAAAGATGAATCCCCCCCGTAGAGAGAGACAGGTGAGGGACACGAATAGACAATTCACAAATGCAAAGAGCTGATAAACACGAAAAATGACCACCCTCCCTAATATAGACTGGACAGAAATAACACTACCACTTTAATACCATTTCCCCTCATCGATCAATTTGGCAAAGATTTTTTTTTAGAAAATAATTCCCAGGGTTTGCAAACAGTTACTGATAGAAGGTAATTGGCCTTCCTTAAAGCAACCTGGCAGTGTGTATGAAGAACTGTAAAAATGTTCATTCTGGAATAGAATACTCAAGAATATTCTAGAATAAAGTATGCCATAAACAAATTCAGGGAGATACAGGAATTTAGTGCAAGGTAAAAGTAACATTTCAAATTAGTAAGAAGAGAGACTTCCATTTCTGACAATATTAAGGACAGGATAACCTGGAAAATCTTCAGTTACAAAAATATCTAGAAATATTGGATAAAATACAACAAAATGACTACGCCCCAAAGATAAAAAGGGAACACCCCAGGGGCCAAACAAATGAGGAAGAACTGAAAATAGAGACATAGATGGGCTGACGCTGCTCTGGTTTAGGAGGGATTAACAATTGAATAATCTAAGGGTCTTGTTTTAATGCCCTTAAGGTAGAGACAGGACACCACTGTTACAGGCTGTAGGGGGAGTGAGTTACAGGCTGATTGTCATAGATAGCTGGAACCCTTGAAAATCTAGACCTTGAGTGACACCAATCAGTCACAATAGCCTTCTGACTTTGAGACTATCCCATCCTTGCTTGATCTAACTCATTTGAAGGTCAATATCAAGAACTGTCTTAACCTCTGACAGAGATTCTCCGATTGGCCAAACTTTAGTCAGGTTCCTAGACCCTCCTTTAGGCCCATATGTGCACTTCCTTAAAAAAATACAGTTTTTTTAAAAAATTTAAAAATTTTTAAAATTATTTATTTACTTATTAAATAAAATCCAGTTTTAGCAAAGAACCCTGCCAAGTCATTTTATCAAGAACCTTCTACTCTTGACGTCTGATCGGGTTCCTCATCCTCCACCATCCTCTAAATGATGTCTGATCATCCTGACCTTCTTCAGCAAGGTCTTCATGTTAGGTCAAGTTAGCAGAATCCCTCTGACTCTGGATTCTTAGTCATTTTCCATCCACTGACCCCCGCCAGCCTGCTCCATGGCTATAAATCCCCACTTGCCCATGCTGGATTCGGAGTTGAGCCCAATCTCTCTTCCTCACTGCAAAATCCCATTGTAGTGGTCCCTCTACCTACTGCAGTGGTCGTGAATAAAGGACCTACTTCACTATTATTTAACATATATCATTGAATCATTTTTCTTTAACATCTCTGAGTCCCTGTCCACCTGGAGAACCCTTATAGGAACACTTAGTTGGTTCCCTGTGTCATCGCTCAAGCAGGATATCTTGTCCCGACAGGTAGTCAGGTAGTCTGAACTCCAAGAGATTATCAAAATAAGATGTATTGTCTCTTCTTTCTATAGTCTATCAATGATCGATTTGGTAGGTCTATCAGTATTTGGAATGTGATTCCACTTCTGGGAAACTGTCCCTCAAATAATAGGGTACCTATGAAACTTCCCAATCAATCATAAATGTACAAGGACATTCAATTCAATATGCTTTATTTGTAATAGAAAAACAACTGGAAGCTGGCCCATGTCCTGTGAGAGTATAATAGCTAAACATTATGTAGCCATTAAGAAGAATGAAGTTTATCTGTG
>CM052442.1:121701981-121753828 GCA_028533085.1 Varecia variegata | reverse complement strand
AGCGATCCACCCGCCTCGGCCTCCCAGAGTGCTAGGATTACAGGCGTGAGCCACCACGCCCGGCCACTTTTTACTTTATATAGCTCTGTACTGTTAAAATTTTAATAGATTGTGTTGTAACAAAAAAAGATTTAATACAAATGACCAACTGTCGTCAGAACTACCTCCTGGCAGTCCTTACAACATCTCACAAAATGCCCAGAAAGAGTTAACACAGAGACTTCCAGGTGTTTGAAGTGAGGACAAATTCCTGATTTGAGGGTGGTGGGCGGGGTTTTTAGGGCTAAGAAGCAGCAAGGAGCTGGGAGGGGAGGGGAGGGGGCACGGAGGGGCTGGTTGCTGCTCGGCTCTCACACCCAGCCAATAGCATGAAAGTCTCAGGCCCAACGCCCAGTCGTGGAGACTATTTCAGGAGTCAGCCTTTGCATCTGGGTTCATTGTCACTGCAACTTGTCAAAGAAGGACGAAGTGAGCTTCTAGGTTTGGCTGCTTGGAGGCTGCTTCTCCCTCACTCGGAAGGTAAAGACCTCAAGCCTTAGCGATCTGGGGGTTGTGATTGGGTGGGGCATTTGGTTTTTTCATTTTGGTCTATTGACTTCTTTTCAGCCCAGGGCCATAAGATGTATATGGGATAGGGCTTTACTTTTATTAACAATAATATTAACACTAAATTTCTAACAAGGTGGAGTGGTTCTTCCCGGTTCTCTGCAGAGGGCAAGACGCAGAATGTTGAAGCATTAGGGAGACTCTTTCTTGGAGAGGGTTTGCATGGAAAGGAGGGAGCACCTATGCTTTGATGGTTTTAACGATTTTCATGTTGTTTCTCCCTGGTTTCATTTAGAGCATGGTTAAGCTTTAACAGGGATTACATTGCTCATAGCCAATCCCACTTACCATAGATAAGGACTCAACTGAATGCGCTCTGCTAACATTGTAGAGTGGGTTTCGTTCTTGCTTTAGTTTTCATCTTAGCAAAGAGTCTTAAAATTCCCCTCATTCATAGTAAAGCTACTTTACAAGAGAAAGTAGGGGGGGAAAAAAAAAGAAAGGAAGAATGTGGAAAGAGATACCCACTGAAGTCACCTTGATGTTTAGGTCCAAATGTAGCATAGCACCCTGTTCCCAACATCATGGAGACCTCCTTCTTTGCCTTGTAGACTTCGCTAGTGATGGACCCAAACGTGATTCAGATGAATGGCAACGGCAACCTCCCCTCAGTTCGGGATGTGCATGTCAACTTCAGCGGGAGAAGCTCCGTGCCGGGAAAAATGAAAAGCAGGAAGGCCAGATGGTGCGTGAGGCCATCAGACATGTCCAACAACACTTTTAATCCCATCCGGGCCATTGTAGACAGCATGAAGGTGAAGCCAAATCCAAACAAAACCATGATTTCTCTGTCAATTGGTGAGTTGGGGACACAAGACTGAAAGGCTGTCATTATCCCCATGCCACTTCCATTCTCCCAGGTTGGTTGGAGAAGATGAGAGTGGAGGGTGAGTCTAGTGCTGGATATGGGAGGGTAACCTCTTGGTGGTTCTTTTTGTTTTTTTCCTCCCATGAAAAGGGGATCCAACTGTGTTTGGAAACCTGCCTACAGACCCTGAAGTTACTCAAGCAATGAAAGAGGCCATGGACTCAGGGAAATATAATGGTTATGCCCCAGCCATTGGTAAGTTCCTCCATTGGTAAGACTCTATACCTGGTGGCTTCCAAATCTTTAGTGCTCTTATAATAGGACTAAACTTCTAGCAATTCTCTTCACTTTCCTGATGCAAAATTCCTAAGGAGAGGCTAAGATTAAATGGCCCTTTGGGTTTTGGGAAAGGAGTCTCAGGAGGCTTAATCATAAGGCATCGAAGTCCAACTTCTTTCCTGGCTTCCTTTGGCATACTGGCATTTCCCCTTGAGGCTCCCAAATATACCTATTTCTTAAACAATGCTTCTATCCTATCCTCACAAATTCTAGTATGAAGGACTTGAGTCTGGCTGGAGCTGCTTGCTAACTGAGTCCTCTAGCTCCTAAATTAATTTTCTTATTGCTCTTTGTAAATAGCTTCTTTGCTTTATTTCTTCTCTATTTATTTAAGGCTTATCTTCATTACATCCTGATCATTTTGAAATGTAATTGTAGCTGTTTAAGATGAAAGAGGTGAAAAACCTGTAGTCCCAGCTACTTGGGAAGCTGAGCCAGGAGGCTCGCTAACGGGCTATCATATTGAAGGATAAAAGGTTGTTTCTGATAGAAATTACCCCTATTTAGCTTTAATTATTTTCTTCTATTAAAAATTTCTACCCTAAAGATCTTGGCAAAATAAGTGATTCTTTGAACTTTGTTTCAGTGTTGCACATTTTTTTTCCTTGTGTATATGTGTACATAGAAACATATTCTTAATGTAGAATAAAAACCCAGTTTCATGCTATAATTGTATTTTAAAAACACTTCAAAGAGATATCAGGGACATGGTTTTTAGGGTGATTGCTTACATTTTATAAAGTTTCATACAGTAAAAAACAAAATCATGACCAAAAGTTAGACTATAAAAAATGTTTGTGCCGGGCGCGGTGGCTCACGCCACCTGTAATCCTAGCACTCTGGGAGGCCGAGGCGGGCAGATTGTTTGAGCTCAGGAGTTTGAGACCAGCCTGAGCCACAGCAAGAGCGAGACCCCGTCTCTACTAAAAATAGAAAGAAATCATATGGACAGCTTAAAATATATATATAGAAAAATGAGCCGGGCATGGTGGCACATGCCTGTAGTCCCAGCTACTTGGGAGGCTGAGGCAGGAGGATCACTTCGGCCCAGGTGTTTGAGGTTGCTGTGAGCTAAGCTGATGCCATGGCACTCTAGCTCAGGCGACGGAGCGAGACTCTGTCTCGAAAAAAAAAAAAATGTTTGTAATGATTTTAATATCCAAAATATTAGGAAACTGATTCAACCTGAAAAAGCGAAACCAAGTCTCCATTTCACAAATGTTCAAAGGATCTAAACATTTTTATGCCAAAGGAAATATGTCTAGAAAAGTGTTCTTTCTCATTAACAATTAAGGAAGTGCTGCTTTACGTAATTTCAAGAGATCCATTCATATCTATTAACAAACATTATGAAATAGTGCCTCTAGCTTTGCTAACTTGTTTTTTTGGACAAAAGTTTTTAAAAATACTATAACAGGCATGAAACTGCCAACACTTCAAGCTTGTAAACCAACATTTGGAAATACTGTACAGGAAAATAATTCAAAAGAAAAAATTTCTACAAAAATACTTATAGGAATGTTATATAATGTAAAAAACTTAGACCACATGTATCAAATGCATTGATTATAACTTTTAAAAAAATATAGCCCTTAAAAGAGATTTAGAAATAATATAAATCCTTTATTTTACATAGAATAAAACATAATCACAGGAGTCAAGACAGTGCAGAGTATTTTATAGCTTGGTGAGGTCTTTCTTCTTAACTGTTTATACATTTGAGTTTATACTAAAATTGTAAAATAAAAAGTGAATCTCCTTTATCTACAGTGGCTGAGAGCTAAACTAAACAGAATGTCCTCTGAGCAGGGGCGGAAGGCAGACTGAAGCTCACGTTGACCCTCTGGGGCACAGCTGTCAGTTGAGGAATGAAAACTCCACCTTCCACTTTCTACTTTTCTTTCAGGCTACCTTGCCAGTCGAGAGGAGATAGCTTCTTATTACCACTGTCCTGAGGCACCGCTGGAAGCTAAGGTGAGCCTTATACAAGGTACCAGCTCTGAGGCAATTTGAGGCAAACTATATCCCCTTTCCTTGTTTCTTTTCCACAAGGAGTAAGAGTTTCAAGAGGGAAAAAGCGGAAGATAATTCCCCTTTAGCAATTTGAAGACTTCTAATACCGTTGGGGTCACTGATCAGTGATTACATTTAATGTCATTATGGTATGATAACGACATCACCTACAACTTATGTGGTGTCTGTCTGAAGGAGGCTCAAAGAACCCAGAAATTGCCTATATTTCATTGTCTGCAAAGGATCATTTGAGAATAATTCATAAACACCAAACCATTACATTTTTAAATTTTACCAAGAAGTTGTTTTCTTATTTGTAGCTTTTCTCATTCACCGTAAGGTCATTGAGACAGAAAGATAGAGGCAGCATGGCATATTGGATTGATAGCAGTTCCAAGTTTAAATGATGCCCTTCCCTCTATAGTCTACTGTGTGGGGTCAACATTTTCTAACATAAGAGGTGTTATTTATTTTCTAACATAAGAGGTGTCCTTTATTTTCTAACATAAAAGATGTATTTCAGAGAAGAGACAGGCCTCAAATCTCTGGCCAAAAGTAAACAAATAACCAAGTGAAAAAAGTCTAAGTTCAGTGGGGTCTCTCATGGAAGTTTGCTGAATTATGGCCAATCTGTCCTTTTAAAAGTGATTTGTTTATTAAGAGGCCAACAGTTTTTAACAAGTTAGATATGGACATATATGCATGTATTAATTTCCTTCGGATTTGGCTTAGTGCAGTCCCTATTACTTAGAACTTGTTAAAGTAAGTTCGTTATTGTTCCCAACTCATCCATCCAACAAGTTCTTTTCTCCTGTTGCTGTTGGAACTCCTAATGAAATTAACCTTTCATTTTCTTCACAGGATGTCATTCTGACAAGTGGCTGCAGTCAGGCTATTGAACTTTGTTTAGCTGTGTTGGCCAACCCAGGGCAAAACATCCTGGTTCCAAGACCGGGTTTCTCTCTCTATAGGACTTTGGCTGAATCTATGGGAATTGAGGTCAAACTCTACAACTTGGTGGTAAATAACTTTTTAATTTTATTTTTTATTTATTTATTTTTATTTTTATTTTTTTACTTTGTAAGTGTGACCCAGGAAACTTTTTAATTTTAGACTCAAGTGCTCAATTACTACCCTGTAAAAATGTATGACCACTACCTCTGGAGAGGGAGGTCTGAAAGTGGATGGCTGAGGCCAAAGACACATTTTAGTATTTACATTGCATTCTTGGGTTAAGTGAGTATTTCCCCTAAATTTTCCAGAGTCATCTTAGCCTCACTCTTTCTTCCTCTTTAGCCAGAGAAGTCTTGGGAAATTGACCTGAAACAACTGGAATCTCTGATTGATGAAAAGACAGCTTGTCTCATTGTCAATAATCCATCAAACCCCTGTGGGTCAGTGTTCAGTAAAAGTCATCTTCAGAAGATTCTAGCAGGTAAGTCTGGCAGACTTCAGAGGAGGAGATGGGGACATAATCCTTTAGCTCTTTCGTGGAATGACAACAACAACAAAAAAAGCCCTTCCCTAAATTCCAAGCATGTGATGGAGGTAGAGGGATTCCACCGGCATCTCCAGTCAATAGTGCGCCATAGGAGTGGTAGGACTTGCCTAAAAGAAGGAGAAAAAGAAGAAATACTTGCCTTTTCACCACTCCCATCATGTAGAAGGAGAGGGTTGACTTATCTAGTTAATTAAATGGCAAATTTAGGCTCTGTGTCCTGGAAGATTACTGGAAGAATTTTTTTTTTGGTGTTTTTTTTTTTTGTTTGTTTGTTTTTGAGGCAGAGTCTCACTCTGTTGCCTGGGCTAGAGTGCTGTGGCATCAGTCTAGCTCACAGCAACCTCAAACTCCTGGGCTTAAGCAAGCCTACTGCCTCAGCCTCCCGAGTAGCTGGGATTACAGGCATGTGCCACCATGCCTGGCTAATTTTTTTTTTTTCTATATATTTTTAGTTGTCCAGCTAATTTCTTTCTATTTTTAGTAGAGACAGAGTCTCGCTCTTGCTCAGGCTCTTGCTCAGGCTGGTCTCGAACTCCTGAGCTCAAACAATCCTCCTGTCTTGGCCTCCCAGTGTGCTGGGATTACAGGCGTGAGCCACCGCGCCTGGCCAGATTATCAGAAGAATTTACAGTTCTTAAAGAGGAAGACAAAACACACAAACAGGAAATACAAAGCACAAGAAGACCAGGTGAATATTAGGTGATAAAGCAATTCTCATGGAAAATAGTTTCAGCATGTTTCTCTTATCTTCAGTGGCTGCAAGGCAGTGTGTCCCCATCTTAGCTGATGAGATCTACGGAGACATGGTGAGTCTTGGTCTGGATATATCACTATGATATTCTTAATCCCATAAATTATTTTATGGGATATTTAGAGGTAGAAACCAGAATAATCAGAAGCAACTCCTTTCAGTACAGCAAATCAGCATCACTGCAATTTTAACAATATAAACAGCTTAGCCAGTTTTCCAAAACACTTTTCAAAGCACTCTGGAATTCCAAAGATTCTTGGAATTCATTTGGTTGCAAAACCTGATTTGACGTGACATAAAGGTATCTGTAGATTTTATATATCCCACTTATGGATCTATATATTTGTTAAGACTGTAGGGGAAGTGGCAGAAATGTTAATATTCTTGATTGTGGGTACCACCCTAGACTGCGCTGGGAGTGTTACATAAAGTATGGTAAATGTGCTACATGGTCTTTCTAAAGTCCAAACCATTCTGCATTCTGCAACATATCTGGGGCCAGGAATTTTGGATAAGGGATTGGGGGCCCATATTTTATTTTTATATCTGTAACTTTAATAGTCACTGATTTCACAGAGCCAGCTTCTTGGAGTTATACATATTACTGTGCAAGGGTCAGTTTCCTCACTGTAGGCTTCCTTTAATCTAGACCAGACACCAAATTAAATGTCTTTGGATAACGTCCCCTGAAGCCTCTTAGAACCTCAATCATGCTTCAGGGTAGGAATGAGCCATTAACCCGGGGCCCCGTCCCTAGTGATATAAGGAAAAGGTTGGGAGGCATGGGATCTGGGATTCCAGAGGGAAGTAAACAAGAAAGCAACCAGCACCTCTTCTCTTCAGGTGTTTGCGGATTGCAAATACGAACCGCTGGCCAACCTTAGCAACAATGTCCCCATCCTGTCCTGTGGAGGGCTGGCCAAGCGCTGGCTGGTTCCAGGCTGGAGGTTGGGCTGGATTCTCATCCATGACCGAAGAGACATTTTTGGCAATGAGGTGAGAATAACGTGGCAAAATAGTATGGGTAATTTAGGGTATGCATTTGCTTTGTGAGTGACAAGGTAGGTTTTTCCTCCAACTTTTTTCTTCTTGGCAGTCACACAGCAGATGTGTGGCAGAGCTGGGCTACAAACCCAGGTGGTCTAAGAAGGCCACTAGGCACCATTACTTCCCAAGATTAAAAATCTGATAGAAAGAAAGGTGAGAGCAAGAATCCCCCAAATAGGGATGCTTAAGAAAAACTAAATATTCCTTGGGCGAATTTTAGATCCGAGCTGGGCTGGTGAAGCTGAGTCAGCGGATACTGGGACCCTGTACCATTGTCCAGGGAGCTCTGAAAAGCATCCTGCGTCGCACCCCCGCAGAGTTCTACCACAACACTCTAAGCTTCCTCAAGGTAAGGGCAGCCCATGTGCGGCCTTCCACCTGGGGAGTCTGGGAGTTGGAGGATGCCACCAGTGGAATTAGGAATAATTGGTTCTAATTTCTGGAGCACTGTTCCAATATGGAGCTTCCGTATCAAGAGGTATCATCAGTGTAACTATCCACCTATACATTTCTCTCACTTCTGGAAAATCACTCTGCTCCTGGCCAAAAACTTCAAGTGATGGAGCTTTTTCTTGTTGACTCCTTGTGCCAGAAGATCAAAACTAGGTTCCTGGCCTTCAACCTATTTTTGAGGACTTGGTATTTCTTTTACTTTTCTTCTTTTCTTTAAGTAAGAGAAAAGTCATCAAGTTTATTTTAACATGTATACATGGGAACCCTCAGAAAATGAAGATTCCGGTATTTCTTTTACTGAAATTTTGATCCTTGATTTCTGTCTGCCTCCTCTTGTAGTCCAATGCTGATCTCTGCTATGGGGCACTGGCTGCCATCCCCGGACTCCGGCCAGTCCGCCCTTTTGGGGCTATGTACCTCATGGTAAGTATGCAGATGGCAGGCACTAGATCTATGCATGTTATAGAGCAAATGGAAGCCAGTCGGTAGGACTGCCACCATTCACAAAGACAACCGGCTAGGATGCTGAGCCAGGTTAGGAACTGTCCTATTCTGAATTTTCCCACTGATGTAATTTAACCTTGGTGCTCATAAAACTCTTAAAATGACTTAATTCTTCAGTACAGAGAATCATTTAATATATAGATACAGGAAATATATAAGATATAAATAAGAGGCTTTTCATACCATTGTAGTTCTCAACTGGGAGTGATACTGTTTCCCTAGGGAGTTTTGTTTGTTTTCAGAATGACTTGCGGGTGCCATTACCATTTTGTGGGCCAGGAATGCTAAGTATCCTGCAATGGGTCGGGGCAGCGGGGTAGGGGGGTGGACAGTGCCATGCAATAAAGAATTGCCTAGCCCGACTGCTAATAGTGTCTCTTTTGAGAAACATTGGCATTCTATTTCCAGCTTTCATTTCTTGGCATCCAGGAAGGAACTCTTCAATAAACTAAAATATTAATATAAATATATCCTCTCTTCCCTGAGAAAAATTCCATGAGTTCGTAAGTGCTAGACCACTCTTAGTTATTGGTGGTAGAGTTCCAAGGTATCTTTTAAAGTAGACCATACCTTAATTTTTAGCATAGGAAATTGGGCTGTTTCCTCTCCTTCTGATCAGTATGTCTCTCCCTCCTATTATTGGTATAGGTTGGAATTGAGATAGAACACTTCCCAGAATTTAAGAATGATGTGGAGTTCACAGAGCAGTTACTTGCTGAGCAATCCGTCCACTGCCTCCCATCAACAGTGAGTGCTTGTGTCTCTCTCAGGACAGTCTCAACAGTTTCTATAGCCCTGGGAGTTTTCTCTGACCTGGTTTTTAGCTTGACTTTCTCTCCTCCAACAAAGCGTATTCTCATTTGATAAGATTCAAACTGATAGGTCTCATGGCCTCTATTTAAAATTTGTTTCTCTCCCATCATTATCCCATGCATACTGGGAAGAACAGTTGTAAACAAACATTCTAGGTGGGAGGAAATCAAGCTTGTCCCAGAAGTCCCTTTTAAGATGAGTTAACTCAGTTACTAACTTAGCACCACAGTGATGGGGAATGAATGAACTGATGGCCCTGACAAAATGGCATCACTGCTTCTTGCCGATTAGAGCCCTGGCCATTTTAGAGTGGTCTTAGTACCAGATTCAATTGCTCTGAAAATAAGAGGCTCTTATTTTTGCAGTGCTTCGAGTATATGAATTTTTTCCGAGTGGTAATCACAGTCCCCGAGGTGATGATGTTGGAGGCTTGCAGCCGGATCCAGGAGTTCTGTGAGCAGCATTACCACTGCGCTGAAGGGAGCCAGGAGGAGTGTGATAAATAGGCCCTCATCTATTCTCCTGAGGATGTGTCCCACCCGGGGAGGGCTGGATTGGGCCTTGCTGTTCCTCAGGGAGTCAGGTGGCCCTACTGGGAGAGGGGCCTCAACAGCACCGTGTCAAGTATTCAGGATTGCGCCTGCTTTTCCCATGACGTTCACATGCACGCTGAATCCAAGATTCTCCTCCCCCTCTGCTCTGCTGGAGTGACTCACTAATTCATTAATCTGCCCCCCTCCCATGTGATTTCCTCATTTTTCCCTGAGAGTACCAGGTGAACAAAGTTTACCAGAAAGCAGTTGAGACCAGAAAAACGAGCTCAGAATGAGAGAAGCAAAAGATTGAGAGAACTTGTACCCTCCACCATTTCCTCGTACACTAAGTAAGAACACACTCTCTCCAGTCAGCTCTGAAGCCCAACTCTGTTACTGCCTCGCTTCAGGTACACCTCACTTTATGCAATGGAATTATAACTGGAAAGAAGTTGGGGACACACATATTTGGTTAATTATATTCTAAACATATTAGGCAAAGTTGCTATTTGAGGGATCCCTGACAGAAACCTTTTTGTTGATGTTTTTGTAAAGAATTATTTTGTGAGGCAAATAAATATCCCTAATTGATCAACTTCCTAAATTTAGATTTGTGTGCATAGGGCTTCCTTAAAGTGAGGGCACATCTGTATTAGAAAAAGGAGGAATCAGAGAACCTTCCAGAAAGACTGCAGTGTAAGGGCTAGAAATATCCTCACTGTTATGGAATGATTACTTTTGCTGTAATGTTAATATTGATTTATTAATATGTTATATTATCTTTTCATATGTTTTTTAAGAAACATTTATATTGACAAGGTCCTTTATTTTGCCAAGGGCATAAATTATTGTTTTTCTTCTTTTTTTTTAAATAAATTTTACCAAGTATGCTCTTCTGTGATGTGTTTTCTATCCCCACGCGCTGCTCAGTGTGACTGCTGCATTACCCACTCGGTTTCATTTATTTCTCTGTAAATGTTCTGACATTTGGAGTTACTTAAGAACCACAATTCCTAAAATATTTTATTTGGGAGCTCAACTTCTGACTTCCTACTTACAAACAAGGCAAACTCAGGGGCAACAAATTACCACCTCTGGCCTTTGTCTTTACACTTTCAACTTTTTTGGATCCCCAGCCTCTAGTTCCAAATTCCTACCTTTGCCTAGATCCACTACCACTCACTAGGGAACAAAGTTGAACTGATTCAGCTTGACCCAGCAAATGAAGGGTATCCTAGACCCTCTTTCAACATGAGCTTTTTGTCTGTGAATCCTCCTAAGCCCAGTTGCCTGTTTAATTTTTTCTTACCACCTCCCTTAGAGGAGGGAGCCTGATGTTATCTTGCAAGGTTGGGGACAGGAATATACCACAATCAGTCTGAAGATTCCTCACCAAGGGAAGTTCTCCTTATTGAGGAGAGGAACTTTAGGTCTCAACCCTGTGAATCACACCCAAATAATTTCCTTTACAAAAATAAACAACAAATGTCCCCTTCCAATCTAAGTTTGAGTTCAGTGAGCTGACACTAAAGTTTACCTTTTAATTTTCCTCAGCAAATCCAAAATGAATATACAGTCATTGAGATGATAAAGATTTCAGTTTCCTGTATGTTACCACTGCTGATAATTTTCCAAAAACGCCTGGCTCTTTTCCTTTTCTTCCATCCAAGCCCCAAAAGATTTCTATCCAGAAATAAACAGGAATACTTGGTGGTTTTAGCTAAGACGTTTTAGCTTCACACATGACAGAATTCTACTCACACCTTTTAAGTTTCCGAATTTCCTTGGTATCTACATTTTGATAAATTAGCCAAATGAACAAACTTTTTAAAAATAATACACGTGCAATGGACAAATTTCAAACGACAGAACCAAACATCACCCTCCTTTCTCATCCCTGCCCTTCAGCACCCAGTTTCTTCTCCCCTGAGGGAATCAGTTATCAGTTGCTGGTTCGTACTTCAAGATTATTCTGTGCACACGCAAGCGTCTGTTTCTGAACTTTTCCTTTTTCAAAATCAGCTACCACTAAACTTTACAATTCTGTGCCCTATGGAAGTCATAGGAGGTATGATATTTCTGAGGTGTCCATCACGTCCCGGGTGTCTCCAGATAAAAAGGAACCCCCGGCCGGGGACCGCTTCCAAACAAACTTAAAATTCCTGAGAGAGAGACAACTGCCAACTGCTTTGCGGATGGTGGTGTCTGAGCGTCTTGAGATAACAAAAAGAACACATAAAAAGGTCGGAGGTGAGGGCTCAAAGCTGCGAATTCACCCGTCTTTCTATGTCGGAGCACCGCCTACCGGGTAACTGGTGAGTATCGCAGACGCGATGTGATGCCACAGAATGTCGCACCGTAGCCCACAGCATCCATCAGCTCCCGGACTCCGGGAGACGCACAGCTGCGCGGGCGCGGATGCGCGGTGGGGCTGCGCTGCTCAGGGCGCATGCGCGGGCGCGGGCTGCTCATGCGCGGGTGCGGGGTTCCAGGCACCGAATCTGAACGGGCCGGGAGTGACTTGTCCATCTCAGTGGCTCCAGCTTTTTCTTCAGGAATTCCATTTTGTTTCTTCCCTCAGCGTCATCTCCCAGACTCGCTCCCCGTTTCGAGTTTCTCTTCCTCCTTTGGCCCCGATTTGGGCCGTATCTAGTGGAAGGCTCCCAGGAAGTTCACAGATCATCCCTGGGCGTTGTAAACACCTGTTAATCCTTTCCCAGCTCTAGGCCAGCCCTGGCAAGTCCGATGAGTTGTGAAGCAGAGCAGAAAATCCCTTTAGCTGGTGTCAGTTTCCAATAGTATGCCTGCCCCTGGAACTTTTCTCCAGAGAATCGTATCCCTCACGGTCCTGAGTGCCTGCCGTTAGGGTCTCTACTCAGCCAAAAAAAAAAAAATTGAACCCGCTTTTCCGTACGCGCTTGTCAAAGACACAGCCAGACACTAAAATGGTAAGGACAGATTTTAATCCGTAATTTACTATTGGGATAGGGAAGAGTTCAGCACAGACTGCACACGATTTGTGTGCAGAGGTGACAGCCTTTTAAAGGGAGAAGGAGGGAATAGGGAGACGGGTGAGGGAGTGCTCACTGGAGTCAGGGAAGTGAAAATTTACAAAAAGTGGAAAGAGGGGTTGGTCCTTGTGAAACCCATCTGGGTTTGTTAAGTGGTGGTTGTGGAAGTTAGCCTTCAACCCTCCCTCGGGGGCTGGGAAGCAAGGATCCATCTTCAGGTGCTGGCCGGAACAGTGAATTCCTTTGGCTGCCTGAGCCTTTTCAGGCAGGCACTTTAAGGGGGTTAGGGTCATTCTAGGGATATGGAGTTTTGCTGTTAGGAACTATTAGTATTTTGTTCAGATATGTTGAGGCCGAGTTGAGAAACAGCTCAAAGAAGCCTGGCTAGAGTTTGGTCAAGGAGAGAATCTTTGTCACTCTACATGCTCTGCACATTACTGTACAAATCCAAATGTTCTCTATGGGCCAAATTGTTTCACAGCACTTTCTGAGGAGACAGTCAATGCTGACATTTCAGATTGAAGAATATTATGTAGGAGGCGATGCCCAGTATCTCAAAGAAAACAATCAGCAGAAAAACTAACGTGTGTGTCATAATTTTTGTCAATGTTTAAACACAGGAAAGAATTCTTGCTCATTATTTGATAACCAAAATTCTATGTATTTTTACACGATGTCCCATTTAAAAAGTAAATCCACAAATGTAGTCCCTTTGCCAGTACATGTATTAAAACTGGAACAATACAAAAAAGACTAGCATGGTACTAGCAAACCAAATTCAACAGTACATTAAAAGGATCATTCACCATGACCAAGTGGGGTCTATTCCTGAGATACAAGGATGATTCAACATATAAAAATCAATATACCACATTAACAGAATGAAGTACAAAAACCACATGATCATCTTAACTGTTGCAGAAAAATTAGTTGACAAGATTTGACACCCTTTTGTGATAGAAACCCTCAACAAACTAGGAATAGAAGGAAACTGCCTCAACATAATAAAGGCCATCTATGAAAAGCCAACATCTAACATCATACTCAATGGTGAAAGACTGAAAACTTTTCTGCTAAGATCAGAAATATGCCCACTCTCATCACTTCTATTCAACATAGTATTGGAAGTGGTAACTACAGCAATTAGGAAAAAGAAATAAAAGGCATCTGAATTAGAAAGGAAGAAGTAAAATTATCTCTGTTCACAAATGACATGATCTTATGTGTAAAAAACCCTAAAGATTCCACACACAAAACTCATTAGAACTAATAACTGAATTCAGCAAAGTTGTAGGATATAAAATCGATATGCAGAAATCAGTTATTTTTCTATATGCTATCAATGAATGATCCAAAAATAAAATTAAGAAACAATTCCATTTACAATGGCATCAAAAAGAATAAAATACTTAGGAATAAACCTAATCAAAGAGGGAAAACTTTGTACAATGAAAACTATAAAATATTGCTGAAAGAAATTAAAGAAGACAAAAATAAGTGGAAAGACATCCCACACTCATGGATTGGAAGACTTAATGTTGTAATGATGTCCATACTACCCTAGGCGATCTACAGATTCAACACAATCTGTATCAAAATAGCAATGGCATTTTTTTACAAAATAGAAAAAAATCATCCTGAAATTCATATGGAATCTCAAGGGACCCTGATCAGCCAAAATAATTTTGAAAAGGAAGAAGAAAGTTGAAGATGCCACACTTCCTGATTTCAAAAGACATTACAAAGCCACAGTAATCAGAACAGTGTGGTACTGCCATAAAGACAGACAAATGGACCAATGGACTAGAATAGCCCAGAAATAAACCCTCATACATATAGTCAAATGATCTTTGACAAGGGTACCAAGACCACTCAATGGGGACAGGACAATGTCTTCAACAAATGGTTTCAGGAAAAGTAGATATCCATATTTAAAAGAACGAAGTTGGACCCTTATTTTATACAATATAAAAAATTAACTCAAAATAGATTAAAGCCTTAAACATAAGACCCCAAGCCATAAAACTCCTAGAAGAAAACATGGGAGAAAAGCTTCATGACAGATTTGGCAGTGGTTTCTTGGATATGATACTAAAAGCACAGGGAACAAAAGCAAAAATAGACAAATGAGACTACATTAAACTTAAAAACTTTTGTGCATCAAAGGATACAATCAACAAAATGAAAACACAACCTATGGAATGGGAGAAAATATTTGCAAACATACATCTGATAAGGGATTAACATCTAGAATATATAAAGAACTCCTGCCCCCCTCCTCCCTCTCCCTTCAGTTATATAGTATTCTGTAGTATGGTTATACCATAATTTTTGCCCATCACTAAAGGATTGGTTAATAGATAATTGCTTAATAAATAAATTATGGTATACTTTGTTTTGTAGCTTTGGAGAACACCAGGAGAGAAGCCCAAGGGCAGAGCAGCTTGCCCAAGAAGCAGTGGCAGCAGATGTGGAGGCTGCCCAGCAGAGGCCTGCCTGGAGGGAGAATGAGAGCACCCGCCAGGTGAGAGCATGGGCCATCCTCCAACACTAGTGGGAATGGCATGGCTGCTGGGGGAAATGCAGTGCTAGAAAGCAGTGAGAATGACACTAGGCTCTCCCCCAGTTTACTACTTCTCCCTCTCTCTCCTCACTCAGCCTCTCCACTGCTCATTTCTAGTGTTTCTGCATCAACTGCTGCCTTCTCTTTAAGAATCATTGAGTTCCAAAAGTTCCCATCTGTGAAATGTCTCCCTTTCTGATGCCATCTTAACCATTCTTCAGTAACCATGAGTTGATGACTCCCAAATGTGCATCTCTAGTCTAGACCTCTCTTCTTTTTTTTTTTTTTTTTTTTTTTTGAGACAGGGTCTTGCTTTGTCGCTCAGGTAGTGGCATGATCATAGCTCACTATAACCTCAAACTCCTGGGCTCAAGCAATCCTCCTGCCTCAGCCTCCCGAGTAGCTAGGACTACAGGCGTGCACCACCATGGCTGGCCAATTTTTCCATTTTTTTGCAGAGACAGGGACTTACTATGTTGCTCAGTCTTGAACTCCTGGGCTCAAGCAGTCCTCCTGCTGTGGCCTCCCAAAGTGCTAGGATTACAGGCACGAGCCACTGTGGCTGGCCTGGACCTCTCTTCTGAACTTCAGATTTGCACATCCAACTGCCTTCTCCCATCTTCATTTGGAGGTCTGAAATTCATCATTTCCAAGATCTTGTTCCTATCTGCCTAAATCTGGTGTTCTTCCATTGAGTGTTCCTTGTCTCAGGAAATGGCCTCTCCATCTAATTGTACAAGCTAGAAACCTAAGAAGCATCTTTGACACCTCCTTCTCCTGCATTCCGCCATATCAAATCCTCACAAAAATCCCTTGGATCTGGCCCCTTCTGTCTGCACTGCAGACTCTAATCCAAGTTACCACTGGCTACCTCAATTAACTGGTCTAACCACATCCATTCTGCTCACCCACAATAGAGCCATCTTCTCAGCATTGTAGCCAAAGTGATTTTTTTTAAAATCTCAAATCTGATTTCGTGACCCACTTTGACCCTCTAGTAACTTCACAAAGCTTTTTATATGGACCAAAATCCCTAGTGTGGCCCCCAAGTGCCTACATGATCAGGCCCTGCCCTCTTTCTTCCATTCTCATCCTGCACCACACACCTGCCAGCTCTTGGGGCTTTCCTACTGTAAGGCTGTGCTGCCTCCTGCCTTTGCTTACACTCTTCCCTCTGCCTGTATCATTAACTCCTACTCATTCTTCAAAGTGCAACTCGGGGAAATCTTCTGCTGACCTTTTGCTTTGGTCTACTTCCTTTTCTTTGTTGGTTTTTATCTTACTTTGTTATTGTACATATTCCTTTGAGTGGTTCCAACATTCGATTAATGTCTGTTTCCTTCACTAGACTATAAACTCCCTGTGCCCAGGGACTGCCTGTTCTTGCCTCTCATTGTCACCCAGCAATTAATTTTGCATAAATGAATGACTGACGATGCCGTGACAACAGTGAGGGTGCCTCTTTACCACCCTTAGCCACTGCCATCCCCTTGGAGACACTGCAGGCCACAGTCCCGTCTCTTGCTTCCTGGGTGTTCTGCAGAGGAATAACCATCCACCAGCCAAGAGCTCATGCTCTGGACGCAGACATATCTGGGCCCATTTTGGTTCTGCCATTTACCAGCTGTGGCTTCTTAGCCCCTTTACCTCTTCCAACCTTGGCTTTCCTGTCTTTAAAAGAGGGTTACCACTTACCTCCTAAGGGATTTATTGTGCGGTTTTTTTTACTATTCTTTCAAGCATATCATCTAATTCACTGTCCAATTTCAAATTTCCTAATTGTTTCCTCAGTAGTCCTTTTCAGTCTTTCTTTTTTGAATCTAGGATCCAAAACACACCCATTGCATTTCCATGTCATATATCTTTAGTCTCCTTTAATTTAAACACAGCTTACCTGACTTTTAAAAAACTTCTTGTCTTTCATGATATTGACAGTTTTGAAGAGTCCAGGCTAGTCACCTGGTGGAATGTCCCGCGTTCAACATTTGACTGTTGCCTCTTGATTAGATTCAGGTTAAACGTTTTTGGCCAAAAGGGTATCAATGACGAGGTGTACTTCCCAATGCACTCCACCAGAGGGCACTCAATACCAGTTTAATCCCATGATTGGCACTGCTGATTCACTCACTGGGTTAAGGTGGAGTCACAGAGCTGGGTACACAGGTTCCCGACTACACTTTCCCTCCACAAGTGCCTCTTGGTGGAACTGGTAATTATAATTGACTTCAGACTACTTAAAAAAATATTTTATTATAAAAACTTTCAAGTATACACAAAAATAGAGTAGTATAATGAATTTCAAGTTATCATCATCCAGTAACAACAATTACCAGCATTTTTTTTTTTAAGGAACAGGGTCTCACTCTGTCACCCAGGTTCAACTGCAGTGGTGCGATCACAGCTCCCTGCAACCTCGAGCATCCTCCAGACTCAGCCTCCCGCCTCAGCCTCTTGAGTAGCTGGTGCCACCAGCTACTCCCGGTTAATTTTTAATTTTTTTTGTAGAGATGGAGTCTTGCTATGTTGCCCAGGCTGGTCTCAAATTCCTGGCCTCAAATGTTCTTCCTGCCTTGGCCTCCTCAAATTCTGGGATTACAGGCATGAGCCACTGTGCCTGGCCTCCTTTTTTTTCTGCTATATTTTAAACAAATCCAAGACCTCATAGAATTTCACCCATAAATACTTTTGTATGCATCCTTAACAAAACTTTAAATTTTTTAATGTTTTTATATACAACCATAATGCACTTGTAACACCTAAAAAAATTAAAAATAATGCCTTAATGTCATCTAATAACCAAACCATATTCATTACTTTTGAGTTCTATGCTTTGAGCCCCTCTTCTTTTTCCTAGCACACAAGTTCCTGAATTCTACAGGGGGCATTTGGGAAAACATTTTACTTATGAGTTCTGCTCGTTCCGCTGGTCCAGTTTGGCAGGTGAGTGCTAGTGGTAGATGCATGTTGTTGGGGATACTAGGCAGTAGTTCAGTAACCCAGAAATTATTGTAGTTTTTCTCAAATTGCACAAAGATCACCTGGGGGTCACGTGAAACTGTAAATTCTGATTCCGTAGTTCTGGAGTGGATCTGAAATTCTTCATTTCCCAACAAGCTTGTTGTGATTTTCCTCTAATTTGGTCTTGGGGTCTCCCTGGGGAGTGGGTATAAACTCCAGCCCTACCCTGACAGGGCTCCAGCGGAAGTTTACAGTGTGCCTTTTACAGGATGCTTCTTTGTCCTGGCATGTGGCCTAATGCCTAAGTGTCTGCCCCATGACCAGATGTCCCTCTCACAGGAAGTTTGTTTATACTGACAGACGTCATTGTGGCTCTTTCTTGTCTGGCCTGTGTCCAGTTTATTCCTACCAAGGAATTCCTACCAAGATAGCCACTGTCTAGGAGAGCCCTGACCAGGAGGAGAGTTAGGTTTAGGTGTGTCGATCAGGTGAGACACAGAGGAGGTAGCACAACAAAACACATGAAATAACAGAAGCAGTTTTGCTTACTTACAGATCCTACAGGGAAGAGGGTGGCATGCCTTGCAGGGCCAATGGGAAGCAGGGAATTGTCCTGGACATGTATGCAACCAGCAGGGAGGGAGCGAGACAGAGAGAGAGAGCAAGCGAGGGACCTGTGGGCCAAAGCTTTTATTGGTGTCTAGGGTATTACCTAAGTAGGTTTCCCTTGGGGAGTTCTAATTGGTGTGTTTAGAGTGGGCAGACATGAGCTCCCTGGGGTCACACTCTGCCTGAGAGGTGGTCACTAGGGCGTCTCTGCACAGTCCATGCAGCATGTGGTGTCAGTGGGGCCAGTCAAGGAGGTTGTATCCAGCTGTCCCCTAGGGAGGCGGTCACCAGGAAGCAGTTGTACAGGGCAGATATCTGGATGGACCACTTTGAGGAACTGGGAGGAGGCAGAGAAGAGGAAACAGTATCTTGGGTGACTGAGCCCTGCTTTTGGTGTGAGAAAGTCCAACTTATATTTAAAATGGGTGCTGAGGCAACATAAAATTATAAGAATTCACTACAAAGCTGCTAGGTAATGCCAGCGATGCTGGTCTGCAGAACATGCTCTGAGTAGCACAGTGTTCATGGAAAGTGAAACCTTGATATTTTGCATATATATGATAAGAAGGACACATCTGATAAGAAGAAACAGGTTAACAATACCTGAAGTCCCTTCTTGCACTTAAATTGTTTGCCCTTTGGTTTTAACCTGTAGCAGCTGCAGAAGTAACTAAGCACAAAGACTCCACTCCTGCACCTGGGAAGCAAAAAAGCAAGCTTGAATTGAAAAAAAAAAAAAGACAAACTTGAAACCATCTAAAAACCTGTGTTAGGTTAGTTCTGATAATTCTGTGTAATCAACAGTCCCAGTGTCTAGTTCCATGCATCCGAAGCACTGCCCAGACTGTCATAGACTTTGTTCTTACCTTTTTTCCCCCCATATTTGGTTCTTCAGACAGGCAGATGGTCGTTAAAAGCACACAGAAACCAATCTAGGGAGGTGATGCCCAGGAATTTGTAACTCTAGTAAGCATCCGAGGAGCTGGATGCCTAGGCACATAACTGCTTTGGGAGTTATTTGTAGTCCTATGAAATGGGAGGAATGGTTGGAAAATTTTAAACAGTTTGTTCATGCTTTAATCTTAGAGTTATCGTGTTGGTGCGGAATTTGGCCAGTCAGCCATCAAATATTTATTGTGCATGTACTATGTGGACAATAAGATGGAAACATTCTAGTGGTAGGAGAAACAAAATAAACATGCAAACAAGTAACTAAGGTAATTTCAAGTACTGAGATGTGCTATAAAGAATTGTAAAAGAATTAGAACAGGCGGGGTGCGGTGGCTCACGCCTGTAATCCTAGCACTCTGGGAGGCCGAGACGGGTGGATTGTTTGAGCTCAGGAGTTCAAGACCAGCCCGAGCAAGAGCGAGACCCTGTCTCTACTAAAAATAGAAAGAAATTATCTGGCCAACTAAAATATATATATAGAAAAAAAAAATTAGCCGGGCATGGTGGCGCATGCCTGTAGTCCCAGCTACCTGGGAGGCTGAGGCAATAGGATCGCTTAAAGCCCAGGAGTTTGAGGTTGCTGTGAGCTAGGCTGACGCCACGGCACTCACTCTAGCCCAGGCAACAAAGCGAGACTCTGTCTCAAAAAAAAAAAAAAAAAAAAAGAGAACAGACCGGAGTTTCCCTTGCTTCAATCTTTACCTCCTTTCTTTTTGTCTCTCTCTCCTGTTCCTGTTTAAAATCTCCCCTTTCCCTGATCTTCAAATGGCATTAGACAGCTCTTGAAAGAACTGTTTTAATAGCTGCCAAAATCAGATCTCACCAACAATCACAAGAAAGAGGAATGCAAAACTCAACATATCCCACTCATTTCAACTTCAATGTTTGGCAGCAACAGTTACAGATAAAGAAAATTGCAACTTGGGACAATACCATAGCCACAAACCCCTCTCTTCTTGCCCTGTACAACCTCAGTCCTGCTTTGGCCAGGGAGTTACCTAATATATTTGTTTATTATTATTAGCAGTCACTTTGCACCCTAACTCCCACTCTTACCCCAAGCCCTAGGCAATCACTAGTCTATTTTCTGTCTCTATGAATTCTCCTACTCTGGACATTTCATATAAATGGATACAAACAATATGTGGTCTTTTGTGGCTAGGTTTTCTCATCTAGCATAATGTTTTTAGAGTTTATGCATGTTGTAGCATGTATCAGTACTTCATCTTTTTAAATGGCAGAATCATATTACATTGTATCTATTGTTTATCTATTTATCAGTTGATGAACATTTGAGTTGCTTCCACTTTTTGGCTATTATAAATAATGTTTCTATGAACATTCATGAACAACACTGTGTGAATAGATGTTTTCATTTCTCTTAGGAATATACCTAGGAGTGGAGTTGCTGTGTGATATGGTAATTCTATGTTTAACCTTTTGAGAAACTGCCAAATACTTATTATATGTCTTTTTTATTTCAACTATACTAGTGGTTATCTCATTGTGGTTTTGATATGCATTTCCCTAATGACTAATTACATTGAGCATCTTTTCATGTGCATGTTGGCCATATGTATGTCTTCTTTGGAGAAATGTCTATTCATATTCTTTGCCTATTTTTAAATTGGGTTATGTGTCTTTTTATTATTGAATTGTAACAGTTCTTTATATATTCAGGATACAAGTTCCTTATTGGATATATGATTTGCAGATATTTTCTCAGTTCTGTGGGTTGTCTTTTCACTTCCTTGAAAGTGTCCTTGGAAGCACAAAAGCTTTTAATTTTTATTATTTTGGTGTAATATCTAAGAAACCATTTTCCTAACCCAAGGTTATGAAGATTTACTTAGTCATGACATGAACTTCCCCACATTTTCTCTCAAATAAAGTGAGTCCCCTTAGAAAGAGCCATTGAGCTCTCTGTTATTATTTCCTCCCTGTCCCCCTGTACAGAATCTCTGTGCCACTGTGCCAGAGTGGGGGGGGGCAGGGACTGTGGTCCACTTCTGAAGTGGCACACCTGCCTTGCTCCACAGATGGAGCACTGGATGTACATGGCAGCCCCTAGTCTTTTCAGCTTGCTCCTCCTGCCATGGAACCTATGAATGAGCTAGGGGGAAGGCAGTTGGGACTCAATATTCTCAGCCTTCTGTGCCTAGATAGAGCTCTGCAATACAAGGGTGGGGACTAGGTTTTGGAAAGGAGCCCTAATCTAGTCCCTTGCCTGGAGAAGAGCTTCTGAATGGAAGGTGAACTATGGGGGGAGGGGCAGGTGAGAAGAGGCAGGAAACCAGTTAGGAGGCTCTTGTAGAAGTTCAGGTGACATTTGAGGTTGGTTTGGATTAACACTGTAGCAGTAGAGATGGTGAGAAGTGGTCTGATTCAGAGTATAGTTTGGAATTTGGGCTGATAGGACTTGCTGATGGATAGAATGTGGAGGGTGAGAGAAAGAATCAAAGATGACTCTATTCCCCCAAGCCATTCCTTTAACCATACTTTGCCGTTATGAGAGCGGAGAGGCAATAAACTATAAACCAGAAACTTTCTTCTTGGAAATTTGGCCAAAACCAGATTATAAAGCAATCAGTCAGCACATATTTGCTAAATGCTTGTAGGTGGCAATTGATTAGTTCATATGCTACATGGTATGAACACGAACAGCTCTTCAGAGAACCAGCATAATCTGCAGCCTTGCTTGCTACAGTAATATTACTATTAAAAATATAAGCCAACTTAGTTTTTTGAACCTCTGTATTACCCCTCCCCACTTGCCACCCCACTTGACCTAGCACTTCTGAGCTATGGCTTTAAGATTCAACTTCCCTTATTTCTCTTAAACAGGAAACTTTTAAATGTTGGCTCTGTTTTATATTATCACATTTATCTTTAAATGTGTCACTGTGTTTCTCAGAATAGAAGGTTCTGTGATTGGTTAAATGTGCCTTTTCCCCCCTAAATATTATAAAAAGAATGAACCCTTTACATATAATGTGATGAGATCAAGGTCTTCCTTCATTGAACAAATATTTATTGAGTGCCTACCATGTGCCAGGAACTGTGCTAGGAGTTGATTATACCACAGTGAATAACACAGTCCTTTCCTCACAGAGCTCAGTCAAAGAACATGTAAATTGGTCAGTTTATTACAGTATGATGAATGCTGTGACAGTAGAAAACTCAGCAGTGGCATCCAACAAAGCGTTGGGAGGTCGTGCCAGGAAAAACTTCCATAGATGTTTTAGTTTAGACCTGAGGGATGAAAAAATGAGCCAGAGAAGTTAGTGTGGGGCAGGGAGTAGGGTATTTCAGGTTGGAGAAATAGCACGATCTAAGATCCAAAGGAAGATGTGTGTATGGTATCTTGGTGAAACTACAAATATGAGGTGGGTGGAAAGAACAGTCTAAGAGGGAATGATAAGCGAGGGACACCAGTGTCAGATCAGGAAAGGCTTCTAAACTACATGAAGAAATTTGGACTTTCTGAATTTTTAATACAGTGTAGATACTGGATTGAAGTGGGTAGGTTGGAGGCAAGAAGATCAGTCCATCGTTCAGGAAAGAGTTGATGGTGGCATGAACAAAGCAGGGAAGAAGAGGTTGGGGGAAAAGAGATGCAGATGAACTGAAGAAACTCCAACCAGGTAGAACCTACAGTTGCTGGTGGAAGAAGTCAAGGGCGAAGTCCAGGTTTTTGATATGGCAACAGGTTAAAAGGTGGGAAAGAGACCCAGAATAGATAAGGAAGTTTGGCATGGTCTGAGATGGAGGAGAGGAAAATCATGAGTGAAGTATTTGGACACTGAATCTGGGGGTCTTCTCAGGTGTCAAATCAGTGATTGGATATGCAGATCTGGAACTCAGAGAAGTCTGAGCTGGAGATATACATTTGCAGGTCATCTACATATAAGTGGTGTTTGAACTCGCGGGGCTGGATGAGACAGTCTAGAGAGAAAGCATATGGTGAGGAAAAAGATCTGTGCCTGAGCCTTGAGAAACTCCAACGTTTAATAGGTAGGTAGAGGAGACTATTCTACAAAAAACTGAGAATGGCCAGCGAAGTAGGAGGGAAACTGGGATATAGTGGTTCAAGGAGAAAGTTGTCCATAATTGTTGGTCAATTCTTGCTGAGAGTTCAGGCAAAGTGAAGACCGGGAAATGTTTGTTGGAGTGAGTGAGCAACATAGAAGTCAATTTTAGTTGTTAGCTAGAGCTGGTTCAGTGGAAGGATGGGGGTGAAAGCCAGATTGGAGTGGGTTGAAGAGGAAGAGGAAGGTGAGAAAATACAGCCAATGAATGCAGATGACTCTTTAGAGCAGTCCAGCTGTGCAGGTGAGGAGGGACAGGCTGGTGGTTGGATAAGGATACGGGAATGAGAGAGTTTCTTCAAGAAGGGAGAGAACTGAATAAGTTAAAAAGCCAAAGAGAAGGATTTAGTTGAAGAGAAGTTAAGTTTGGAGAGAGGAAGTGAATAATAAAAACATACAGTTCTTGAGAAGGTGGGAGGGGATGGAATATAAAGCCCTGATGACGGGACTAGCCTTCGACAGGAGATGAGACAACATCTACACCAGAGCACGACAGACAGGGCAGACAGGCGGAAGGGGGTTTAGACATTGGGCACTGGGAAGTCGAGAAGTTCACATCTGATGGCTTGACTTTTCTCTGGGAAGGACGGGAAGGTATGTGGTCAGAAGATGGGGAAGTTCTGTGGAGAGAGGGAAAGGGTTGCAGGTAAGGATTGAGGGGATTCGTACATCGAAGTGGGTGACTATAAATTCCATGTGAAATAAGCTTCCCTCGTGTGTGACCTTCCCCATTCAGCACTGGCCTGCCAGGGCTTGGGGGCAGGTGAGGAGAAAGCAGGGTGTGAGGTCCATCCAGGTTTATGATTGCTGAGCAACATGGAACTCAATTTTTGTTGTTAGCCGGAGCTGGTTCTGCATTCCCCACACTGCTCTTTCTCAAAACACCGTCCTGACAGATTTTAACAGGTATATTGAGAAAAAAAGCCCCACACCTTCCCTGGTCCAATAAGTTTGGGAGAACCACTATACACTCTACTCCCTTCTCAATATGCACACGAACACATTTGAGGTTCTGAGGGTCTTACATTTAGAAACCCCAGTTAAATTTAATATGATCAACTTTTTCAAGCTTATTTGCATCCAGATTGCTTCATGTGTGTGCATGTGTGTGTTCCACCTGTTAAGGTCTCATAGTTTAGTTTACGATGAATCATAAGAGGACAGGGCCCTTTTCTCCTTCTCTTTTGGCATTTTTACATTGTCTGTAGTTAGCCATTTAAATCCATGCCGATTTAGAGTGGAGCAATAACTAACTCTGAAATGCACCTCATCCCTTACGAAGGGTAGCTCTTGTGTGCCAACTGCACTTATCAATTCCTGCCACTAACTTAAAAAGCAAACAATAAACTAGCTTCCTTATTGTTCTGCCAGGACCATAATAAGCCAACTCGACAACTGGCCAGGAAAGCAGGGCCAATGACCATCCCAACCGTTAGGGTTGGGGTAGTGGGGTTGGGGCGGGGGTGGGGGAGGGCAGCAGTCAGAGTTACTTGTACAATTTTTTTTTTTACTAATAATAACCAAGATTTTCATAGGCCTTTACAGTTTGAAAATTGCTCTCATATGTGTGATTTACTTAATCACATTTAATTATTGTGGAGCAAGGAACATAGTTTGAAGGCAAGTTGAGGAAAAAAGAGGGTCTGGGAAAGGAGCTAAAACTATTAGGGACAGTGGAGTAACTCATGCGTTCTCTGTGGAGGTGACATTACCACTGAGGGGTCAAATTTGGTTCTTGGGGGGCAAAAGCCCTTAGATATTACAATGGTTTGTAGTCCTCCAAAGGGCCATCGTACATAAACAAATGACAGTGTATTTGTGATATTAAAATTTCACAGGAGAGGTGGTGGTGGTGATTAGGGAAAAAAATGTCTCAAAAGGCTTGCTGGAGTGGCAATGTGGTGGGCAGTGATAATGAAAAAAAGGTTGAGAAACGCTGGCTTAGATCCTGTGGTGCCTGCAGAGCTTTCTGACATTCATGAATGATCCCCCTGTTCCCAGACACGTTAGGCATGTTTGTCCAGCACAATTGCTTCCGGCTTCATTTGTTCTGCCCATTTTACCTGAAGCCCTAAATGACCATGTTTTGCCCTTTTAAATACTTTTCTCTTCTGGCCCCAGCTGCCTGAATTAGGGTGGCCACAGGCCGTGCCCAAGGAAGGCACAGAATGACCAGTGAGTGACTGGTCCCAGGAGGTCTGGTTGCACTTCATTTCCTGTCCTCACACTGTTCTCTCTTCACCTCCTGGTATGCAGCTCTGTGTTTTTATAACATCTACTCTGCCACTCTCTTCTCGAGATGGCTACCAAAAGAGTGGACACCAAAAAAGCCCTGGTTATGACATTTCCCCATTCAGGACATTTGGGCTGGTGGCACACCCACTTGAAGGAGACTGAACGAGATGGAAGACAAATCCATCTGAATCACCAACTCTTTGCCCTTATCCCTGGTTGATGTAGAGTAGGGTTTCTCAACAGCCACACTACTGACATTTCGGACCAGAGAATTCTTTGTTGTAGGAAACTGTCCTGTGAATTGTAGGATGTTTAGATGCTAGTAGCATCACACCCCCAATTCCCCAGCTATGATAATCAAAAATGTCTCCAGAGAAATACATGCAATATTTAGCAATTAAAATATAAAAATGTTTCCAGACATTGCCCAGTGTTCCCCAGGGGACAAAACTGCCTCTGGTTGAGAACCACTGATGTAAAGATCTAGAAGATCAGAAAGTATCAATCTCCTAATCATATAAAAATGATCAGAAGTGCCATAAGGGTTTGAGATCAGAAATGGTGACATGCCTTGTTACCATGATATTCACAGATAACTCAAGGGAACTGAGACATGGAGATGTTGAGGAACTTTCCTGAGGTCCCCTTGCTGGTGATAGCGGAGCCACCCAGGCAGCATGGTTCCAGTGCCCAAGTGCTCATGAGCACGTGACCTGTCATGCTGTCCTTACTGTACCGTCTGTACTCCTTTATTATTAACACACTACCAAGCACACAGTAGGTTCTCATTAGACTCTTATCGAGTCTGTCCATATTGACGCTGGCATTTACTGGGGCACTCTGCTCCCAGATCTCTGCATGGTATGCTCCCTTACTTCAAGGGTCTCTGCTCCAGTCTCACTTTCTCAGGCAAGACATCTCTTGTCACCTCTGTGGAACAGCACCCTCCTTCACCCCCAAGTCCCTTCCTCTGCTTTATTCTTCCTTATATTAATAGTACTGAGCATCTGACATATGGTCGTTCATTGTTTGCTCCCCCCTCCCGACAGACTAAAATGTCTTTTGTATGAAAGGAGGGGCTTTGCCTGTTGTAGTCACAGCTGTATCGGTAGCACCTACATTCCTTGGCATATAGTAGATGCCCATTAAACGTGTGGAATGAATGAAGACACCCTTTAGCTGCATGCTAGAGTCTAATCTCCTTACTCTGGTCTTGGTTCCTCATTTTCCTCAATACTGCATCTAAAAATTAACCTTTCTCTGAATGACCAGGGACGTTTAAGCAGAAGAGGGGCATGGTCCTCGACAGAAGGGCCAAAGTACTGGGGATCCCCAACTAATGCCTATCAGAGGCTTATGTTAACTGGCCTGGGGCGCTCACAACGTTCATTTTTAATTTTGCTTTATTGGTCTGTGGAAGTAAGTCAAAAGAGTCATGATTATATACATAGTCAGTGAAATTAATTTATATTTAGCTTGGATTTAAATCACATAGTAAATTAAAAACTACTTTTTGAGAAACATATTACGGAAAATACAATGGCACATTTTTGTGCAAAATTATCGGAAGTCGATTCTACCTCTCCCTAACCACCATTCATAAGTTGAAAAAGAATACAGGTTTAATTGAAATGTATCAAAAACTTAGCATTTTCTCTCATTATATACAAAGTGAAGCCACATGGTAACTATAAATAGAAACACAGTTAAATTACAGTTGAAACTCCTTTGTTTCAAAACTATTCCTTTCTGACCCTCCAAAAAATTTATTTTGAACTTTTGGGACTCCTTTCTTTGGACCCTTCCAAAACTGTCGGGCTTGGAGTAGTTCCCAGTTTGGCTTTTTGTAAAGACATCGATTGCTGACCTGCAATTAGGCATTTCAGGCTATGTTTACTCTAGACTTGAGAGAGCTCATTAGCCCTGAGAAATTTAGATCATATTCATCCATGATCTAAGTTTAAACATATTCTTCCACCCTTTGCAACTTAAGAGGCTAAGGAAGCAAAGAAATGCCTTTCTATTGCTGGGGCTTGGGGATGGAACAGATGTCTCCAAATCAGAAAGGAGGACTAGCAGAACACCATCTTCTACACTGGTTCTCAGTTCCCCAAACTCCCCATATCTCACAATTGAGTGTACTGTCACTCATCCTGAATCCCAGTGCCAGCCACCTGAACACATCACTTGTCAAAAACTGTGCCATTGTTCACTGAAGTCTTGTTCAACACTGGGTCAGATTTTTAAAAAGGTCATGTATCATGATTTTATACTACACAGTCTTATGCATATAAAAATGCCACAATAATGTTGTTATATATTCTTTAAACTTTTTTGGATGGGGGTGGGGGTGGGTTGAAGTTAGGGATAAGATAAAGTTAGGGATAAATAAAAATGAATTAGACCAGAGCTGTCCAATAGAACTTTTGCAGTCAAGGGAAGGATCTATCTCTGTACCATCCAATACAGTAGCTGCCAGGCACACATGGCCACTGAGCGACTGAGGAACTGAATTTTTATTTAATTTTAATTAATTTAAATCTAAACAGCTACTGGTGGCTAGTGGCTATTCTATTGGAGAGCACAGACAGGCTCTCCTTTAAGAGTGTGGTTCCTGGATGCTGGGCTTCCTTGGACTTCTGGAACTTGGAATATAGGAAACTTAAACCTGTTGTAAAGTGGCTCCTAAATAAGATCCCAAGACTTCCATGTGGCTAGTCTCTTTTCTTATTTTGGAGAATGACAAGCAGGCATCACATAGAGATGGTTTCTAAGGAGGTTGCTAACTTTAAAACAACTTAGGCAGGGGCAGAGATGGTCAAGTCTATCACTCACTGTTCCCTCGGTCACACCGTCATCTGCTGCTCTGGCCTTATTTTCAATGCTGGGGAAATTTTACTGTCACAGTGTTTTGGAAAGTCAGTAGAATCAATTGCCTGGGAGATCCTACACTCTGGAGGAGTTCCTAGAGTGGCTTGGATTTGGACATTAGAATAAATTAGCGCCTTTAAAGCCACATGTAAATGAACTTCAGCCGACCCTGCTGGGAAAGGTAGCTACTCAAGTATCTCAGATGGTGGAGAAGCTCAGGCCCTGCTTAGCATAATCGAGTGGGGGAATTCTGATCTGACATTGAGGAAGTTTTATGGAGTGAGAAGCATGCCAAAAGGTGGGGAAAAAAAGGAAAGAGAAACTGACAGGATCTCTCAGGTTTGGACAAAGTGAGATATTAAAAAAGTCAGGGCTCAGAGGTCCACGGAGTTCCAGACATATATGGACCTTCTTCCTATTCTTTCCAACCTGAGGAAAACCACCTTTCCAACAGGTGGCAGAAGCGGCATACATACTCTGCATGTGCTGAAAAGTCACCTGTCTTGGAGCAAGGAGGTGAGCAGTGTTGCTGCCCAGTGCAGGGTGAGGGTAGCTTGATGAACATACAGAATCCCAGCCCCCACACTAGGGGATTCTGATTGCGGCACATTTGGGCTAGCGCATGGAAATCTGCATTTTTAACAGATGATTCTGATGTACAACTAGGTGAGGGGCTCCTGCCAAGACTGGGAGAAACAACTTTTCTTACTAAGGGAGGTGATTAGGAGGTAAATAGCACCAGTCACACTAGAACTGGGGTCCTTTGGCTGAGGGCTCAGAGTACAAGAGCTCTGCCCAGACCCCAGGGTGATGCATATGGCATTATTACAACTTATGCCTCACACAACAAAGAGATGCTTCAGTTCCTGGTTTTCTACTTTCTACCAATTCTTAAGAGGACATAGACAGTTCATCACCTGATACCAAACATTGTCTTAGCAATTTTTTTTTATATGCAGGTAACAGATAATAGCAAAGGTATAAAAAAATCCATAAAGATGATTGTATGAGTTCTTAGGTTTGGATCCCATGAGTGTTTGCTCCTAGTAATGAGAAATCACAAAAGGGGACATTCCAAACAGAATCTTATTTTGGAATTTTAATATTAATGGATAGCAGCCTCAGAGGTCAAAGTCTTCTATGTGATAGGAAAATGCTGAGGGGAAATGATTTTCAAATCAGGCCCATCATCTTAAAAGCTTATTCTGCTGTCCAGAGATTCTGTTTCATGTTTGTTCATGGTAACCCATAGCTGTGACGGGCAGGCTCACAGGTAAGCACCCAGCCCTGTGTCCGCTTCCTTCCTTAAAGCCACTGGGGACCCTGAGGGCTCAGAGTTCACATCTCTGTGGAATGTGCTGGGGAGCTCTTTGGTGACAGACTCATTTCCCTGGTTTTTACTGTCTCTTCACTTTTCCACTGGGTAAGATGTGGACAGGGAGGTTTATGGATTTACTCCACTGATACTGCTTGGGGCCCAACAGGCCTCCAGGCCACAAAGTCTCCCAAGTAGGCACAGATAGGAACTCAGGAAGAGGAGAAAGGCAGTACCCCTGTCACACTGCTGGGATGTGCTGCCCACATGAGGTTCCTGAGTCTCTTTCCTAGGCCCGAGTATAGACACAAAGATTCTTCTGCTTGAGTGTGTGTGGGCACAACTCATGCTCAACGCAGACAAAGTAAAGGCTCAGAAGCATTCAGAGAAGGTGGATGAGGCTGGGACCTCATTCAGAGAGGGTGGATGAGGCTGAGTAGTTTCGCTCAAACATGGTCCAGGTAGACAGAAGATCCAGTGACAGGTTTCTCTGCTCTTGTTCAGAGCTGATGTGGCGGTAGCCCAGCAAATTCATAGTATCACCACAGACTTTTTGTAGTCTAGAAACCTTTTCGAAAGTCAAAGTCCAGCGCCAAGCCTGAGAGACA
The DNA here is from genome assembly GCA_028533085.1 of Varecia variegata. NCBI lineage: Eukaryota > Metazoa > Chordata > Mammalia > Primates > Lemuridae > Varecia > Varecia variegata. The sequence continues at coordinate 121,723,251 of CM052442.1, read as the reverse complement.
TTGAGGGCGTTCCTGGCATTTGTGTGGAAGGCATGCTGACCCATGCCCTTGCCTCGGGTGATATTGTGCACCCAGGTCTGGAGATGGGGAAAGAATTTCAACCCCGCGTATTCATACATTCGGGACGTCTGGGTCAGAGGGTCCCGGGCAAGGTCCTCATAGCGCATGAGCAGGTAGCGTTGCTGCAGGGCTTCGGGCAAGGACTGGATGGCCTTGTAGATCTCCAGCTGGCTTTGGCAGATGACCTGCATTATGTGGTAGGGCTGGTCCTCCCTCTTGAGTTTGTACCTACTCTGCCCCAGCACAATGCGACTGTCAATCATGAGTTCTCCCTCAGTTCGTTCTCGGGAACGGAACACAGCCCGGGGGTCCCGAACCAGGTGCACAATGTGTAGGTTGAGGGAAGGGTCTGTCAGCAGCGGGTAGAGGGAATGCAGGTCGAAGAAGCGCACCTCCTTGAGCACCACATGGCTGTAGGAGTGGCAGGCCTTATCCACCACCTCAAATGGCTGTCGAAAGCACAGGGGTTTGCAGTGAGCCTGTGGGATGATCTTGTTCCGTGGGAAGGCGTTGCAGGCAGGCGGAGAACACAGGGCTCGGCTGTCATCCCACTGGAAGAGGCTGGACTGTCTCCGGGGACCAGGTTTCATGTAGGCATCAAAGACACTCATGTCACACAGAAAGACTGACCGTATCAGGTCCCGCACAGCCATGTGCAGTCTCTGGGCAGTGCTGTCTCTGAAGGACATCCACACATGCCAGGCAGGCTCCATCAGGTAGAAGACATCTGGGTGCTGCCCAAAAAGCTGCCCCACAAAAGAAGAGCCAGAGCGCCATGAAGACAGGACCAGCACGTGCATTTGCTTAGACTCCTCCTTCCTGGGCAGGGGGCTGACACTGGGGCTGACACTGTGGCTGTACGTATGGAAGAACAGAATGAAGATCACTATCTGGAAAAGCAGGAGCAGCAGGAGCTTTGCTTTTTTGGGAAATGTCATTGTGCCAAAGTAGATGACCTTTAAGGAACAAGCAGAAGAGGCTGAGTTAGGCTGCTGTTGTAGTGTCTGCCTTCCATTCCCTTTCTAGACAAAGCCACCAGCCCCCTGACCCCCACCAAGGAACAAGATAGAAAGTCAGAACATTGCTGCAACCAATTGCACACATCTCTCTCCAAATCAATTCCTGTCCCTTACAGTTAGGGTGTCAATAAGCTCTATTGATTTTAGGGGCTTTCATTCTTCCCTCCTGGTCTTTCTTGTCCATTGGACTCAGCTGTATTTAATCAATATAGGGGAAATATCTTCACCATGGCACCCTGGTGATGAGCATGAATGCACATGGGCCATGTGGGCAAAGCTTAACCCCAGTCTGGTCCAAGTCTTGGTCGAATGCCTTGTGATTCCTCCAGAAACTAAGGTAGATAAGCTACCTAGTGAGGAACTGCCTCGAGGCCATTGCTCATAGCACCCCCCATCTTGAGGGAGACTACCTCAAAGCCATTTCTTCTCCCTTTCCCCCTTTTCAATTAAGCACAGGACTTTCCACTTCAGTCCCCCCAAGGATAGGGCTACAGGCTAAAAAACACAGCCCGTGGCAAAGTCAATATCTCATGGCACCTATCGTCTGGTCTCCTCTGATTTGGTCCCATCCTGTGGGACTAGGAACATGGGGAGCTGATCCAGTGCTGGCCTGTGTCTGTGTAGGTCACAAACAACTGGAATCTATTTGAGCTGAATCATTGTCTCCTTACCTGCTGACTCTATGCAAGGGTGGCAAGCCCACCTAAGAGTTTCAGGCCTCAGAGCTACATCACTATCAGTAGTGACACTTGTGGCCTGTTGGCTACTGTGCTGCTGCTTGAGGACTACTTGGCCACTGCACACAACCTACTCAGGGCTGCTCAGTGTGGTTGGGCAAGTTGTGTATTGCACAACCCTAGGGAATGCCATCTCATCAAGAATTTAGAAATTTATTATAAAAAAACATTCTGTAGGTGACAGTAAAGTATCTTGGTCCAACAAAATAGGTATATTAAGGTGGTTTTCCAGTTGTTATATGTTAAATATCTAGAGAAAGGTGTTCCACTTCGTAATCCACACTAAGGCTCATACTGACTGGTGGCAACCTGGAACTTACTCCCTTCACAGTCAGGACTTGCTCTGTGTGAAAAGACTACAGTTTCCAGTGCCATGCTACAGTATTATTCCAAGATAAATGCTAAATTAACCCTCCTTCTCACATGACTTTGAATCATTTTGGGTGACTTCCTGACATAACTGTTGAGAGATATAATAGCTATTACACACAGTCTAAATATTAATAGTGGCAAGATGCTAATTTATATATTACTATGTACCCAAGAAAGTCTCTGTCCCATCTTTAATAAAAAAGAGAGACTATATTTCCAGACATTATTCGGAGCTGTATTTGGGGGGTCTGCTATTTTCCTGGTGGCCGGTCTTATCACCAGTTTTTTAAAAAAGTTTTTAATAGATAATAGTCACATGGTTCAAATTGTTTTGAAAAGTAGCTATAGACTCGGAATTTAAAATAAGGCTTTTAGGCTGGTTGCAGTGGCTCACACCTGTAATCCTAGCACTTTGGGAGGGTGAGGTGGGAAGATCGCTTGATACCAGGAGTTTGACACTGGCCTGAGCAAGAGTGAGACCCCATCTCTACAAAGAATAGAAAAGTTAGCCAGGTGCGGTGGCACACAACTGTAGTCCCAGCTACTTGGGCTGAGGCAGGAGGATCACTTCAGCCCAGGAGTTTGAGGCTGCAGTGAGCTATAGATGCCACTGTATTCCAGGCTGGGCAACAGAGCAAGACCCTGTCTCAAAAAAAAGTAAACAAAAGCAAAATAAAATAAAATAAGGCTTTCCTAAGATTCCACATGCAGGAAGGAAAACAGAGGGGTGTTTGCCAGCCTGCATCCCAGACTTACACATCCCAGGTCTTTAACATCTATGACAGGGAAGGGGAAACCTTATGACAAGCAGTGTGTCTGTGAAGAGCCTGTAGTCAGAAGCGAGAAAACTTACAGAGCTCTTTGTAAACAGGGTTAATGACATATCTTTAAAGGAGTCACAGTATTTTTTCCAGGAGAAAACCTAAGGATTTCTCTAGCTGCTAAATCAGTAACCTCTTCTCTGTTTACTAACAGCCAGTATTTATCTACTAGCTGGTGTTTTGTCTTCGGTATACAGTGAAAAGTCTACCTTCAACACCTGTCCTCCCTCTGCCCATTTCTCAACTTGTCCCAGATAGCAACTGAGTTCATTTTTTATGTGTCCTTTCAGTTGTTTTATGCTTCATGAATACACAAGAAAATTCAAATATATATGCATTCTTAATTTTTTCTCTCTTTAAAACACAAAAAATAGCAATTTATCCATACCATGTTGCAACCTTGCTTTTTTTTTTTTTTTTAACCTGTCACTGTGTCTTGGGTAGCTTTCCAGGGCAGTACATAAAGCATTTCCTCATTTCTTTTTACTTCATGGAATTATTGTATCGATATACCACAATTCATTTAACCAGTTTTCTCATTGATAGGCTTTTGGGTTGTTTCCGATCTTTCGCCATTTCAAAGACTTCAATAAAGACCTTCATGTTCACACACAATTGCACATGTATGTAAGATAAATGCCCAGTGGAATTGCTGAGTCCAAGAGTGTGTGCGTATGTAACTTTGGTATCTGTTGCCCAGGCAGCCTCCATACTGGCCATAAACCATTCTCTATGTCCAGAGCTCCAGAGGTATTAGAGAGTGGATTTCAGAGGAGAAATTGGGCAGCCACAGATGTGACTCTCAGAGCTGATAGCTTTCTTCCTGAGAAGGTAGAGCATGCTTTGCCAGCTCGTGGGCTTTCTTTGGAAGTCCCCTGAACCTTCTGGGAAGTGTATCATGACTCAAGCCAAACCTTGGGTGGCAGTGGCAGAAAAACCCCTTCTATTCCATTTGTAACAACAAAGCTTTTCCTCTGGATGTGCCAAAAAGATACAGTAAGGATCATCTCTCTTTCTTGGCCAAGAACCACTTCACTGTGTGGCAGGGAAATGTCAATGTGTGGTAATTCCTGCCTTGTAGTCTTGGCTCTGTAGATTAGAACAGGATCAGCTAAGATATGATCCTAGTTCTTAAAATTTGAGTCCAAGAGGAAATGATTAGAAACTAGGCTATTCTTGATAATGGCCCAAGGATATCCCCTAACCCTCCCTCAAAGACTGAAGAGATGAGTTAGGCAAGAGAACTTCTCCTAAGGGCAATGCAAATACGAGAAAAAGTTTGGAACAAAAGTAGGAAGCAATGGAGCAAAAGAGACAGGAAAATAAGAGAAGAACTTAACCTGTGTACAATTGTAAGGAAACTGTGACAGAATTTTATAAACAGGGCCTATAATCACTTCAGGAAAAAGCTAACATTTCCTAGGGATTAGGAAAGTAGACCTTTCACAGTTCCCCCCACCCTCCTTTCCTCCCTCCATCTGGCTTTCAGCCAATTCTGCGTCCTGTGCAGGTCTCCATGGCTCTGTGCCCTCCTAGCCTGCCAACTGCTTGTGGCCTCAAGCCCATTCCCTCCCTGAGCTGGAGCTGGGCCTCCTAAATCTGTCCCCAGTTGTTCTCAGGCTTTAGCTGTCCACAGTGCTCAGGAATTCCCTTGGAAACCCTCTGGCTTCTTTTTCTTTCCATGAGTACTTTCCCCAGCTAGAAAAAGTATGCTCTTATAAAGCAAGTCCTGTCCCTTGCCACTGGGATGTAGCACTTCCTGGACTAGGAAGTTTCCTTACAATTGTACATCATGGGGCTGATCATATAGCCAGGGAATACTTTAGGGTATGTCTTGGGCAAAGCTTATCTCTGCAAAGACTATAATCAGTAGTAGAGGCAGAGGCTCTTGAGGCCCTGGCAGAAGGGAGGTGATGTGAGTCACCAGTGTGCTCAATTGAAGGAGACCCTTCCCATTGCATCCTTGAATTCCACTCTCCTATTGCCAGAACTCCCAGTTGTTCCTGTCCAGCATGGCCTTTGACAGTAGCCTTTCTCTTCTCTCTCCCAGAATCTCTCCATCATTCACTGCTGCCCAAATCGATCTTAGCACACGTTTATCCCTCCTCTGCTTAAAATCCTCCAGTAACTTTCCAACATACACAGTATCAAATCAAAATCCCCAGGCCTTGCACCAATTGTCCTCCATGGTCTGGTCTTTGATTTCGGGTCAGTCTCCTTTTTAAGCACCTTAGGCTCCAGACCTAACTTTCAGTTCTTCCAGACTTGCCCTGTTATTTAAAAGCCCTGAGACATTTGCAAGACTGCCACTCTTCCTTCAAGAGTCTGTTCACGGGTCACCTTCTTCCCTAACAAATTTATTTCCCTTCCTCCCAGGATTTATTTGTTCCCCAAACTTTCCATTAACAGCCCACTCTATAGTAAATAGCTGTATATTAATGTCTCTTCCCACTGGGCTGCTACAACTTAGGGAACGACTATGTCATATCTTGCTGACAAGTACATAAGCATTTTACATGTGATCAGTGCTCATTAAACACCTCTTGAATAAATAAATAAGTCAGTAAGTAACTGCATGTAGGAAGAGGCATAGTCATTGCTAGAAAGCAGAAAACCAAATGAGCACCTGCAAGAATCTGAAACTTATCCTTTTCTAAAATGCACAGGGACAAGCTTTAGCATCAGTTATTAAAATTGAGGTGATTCTCTTGAGGATTGAGCACATAACCAATACTGTCTCAGTTGCAGGGAGCAAGCTATTAATAAAGTCAGAGGCTTAGGTTTGATGGTATGGTACAGTTAACCTTCAAAAAATAGTTTCTGCATTGTGCATGTATTAATTAAAACTGGATGGGGGAAGGCTATGAAAATGATTTTTAGAAAATATTTGTTAAAAAGAAATAAAAGCCCTATTGCAGGGCAACAGGCTATCTTCATCTAATTAGCTCAGTTACCAGTCACTAGGTAGACAAAGCAAAAGCAAAAAACAAAAGAAAACAAAACAAAACAAAACAAAAACCTCAGCAAATCCCATCTTCACCATCCCCCAAAATAACTTAAAAACATGTTGCCGCAGTGATGGGTAAGTGGTATCGCCTTAGAACACAAAGGACAGTCCATTGCTGAAGAGTAATGAGAACTTGAGGATCTTGAAAACATCGCCAAAGGGGTGGTGATAAGGGCGAGCCTATGTTAGGCACAGGGACCACCAAGGCACCAGGATGGGTGACCTCGTGCAGTGTCCTGTTACAGAGGGCTGAATTGTAGGTGTCTCCCAAATTGGTACTGTGCAGCCTTTTAGAAACAAAATGGGGAATGCTGAGAAAAAACAAACATACCAATTTAAGAAGCCTGGATTCCAGCCACTCAGAACATTCTTAACTTAGATTTCCCAGTGAGCTTGTGACCCTGCAACCAGAAATTAGAGATGACAAAAGATATCTTGCACAGAGAGATGCGGAGCTGGGTTGGGGAAACCAGCATCCTCACGAATGACCCATAGACCTGGGAAACCTGGGGAGTAAAGCACCTGGGCAAAGGTGCCCACATAACAAACTCTAACTAGACTGAGAGCACCAGGAGGACTGGACCAGGGTCCTTGCCAGTGCTGTGTCTCTAGTGCCAAGGACAGTGCCTGCCACATAGATGCTCAAGAAACATCAATCAACAAATGCCATGTGAACAAACTTTTGTAAAGTGTTTTTTTACTGTGGGAGGTACCCTTGTTGACCCAGAAAGGAAGATAGTGCAAGATACTATTTTTATCTTACGCATATAAAAGAATTTCAGTTCTACTTAGAAATCCAGACTTGTCCGAGGGCAAACAAGATAGAGGTCTCCTCTACCTTAGCTGATACGTTGGCCCCATAACTTAATCATATTTTACATCTGTGTGGTGTTCTACACTTTTCGAAGCCCTTTTAGGGGCAGTCATGAAAACTATCCAATTAGATATTTAGGACTGTGATGAGCCATTCCTTCATTTTTCAGAGCTTTAATTGATTGACGCATTGGGTATAACAGCCTTGCCTGCATTAGGTCCCAAGTCTGAAAGTTTTCAATGATCACACTACACCTCACCTGAGCTAGAGAAAATCTGCAGCTCATTGCAACTCCTGTCTTCCACTCCTCAGCAAAGAACAGAGGAGAAGCTGCAGCAAATACAGAGACTTGAGCTCCAAGGCCAGGATCTGAACAAATCAGATGCACCAGGGACTGTCTATAAAATATACATCAGTACAGTCCTATCCCTGTTCCAGGCTCTTTCAGACCCATTCAGAAATGGAGCCGTGGCAGGGCGCGGTGGCTCATGCCTGTAATCCTAGCACTCTGGAAGGCCGAGGCAGGTGGATCGTTTGAGTTCAGGAGTTCGAGACCAGCCTGAACAAGAGTGAGACCCCCGTCTCTACTAAAAATAGAAAGAAATTATATGGACAACTAAAAATATATATATAAATAATATTAGCTGGGCATGGTGGCGCATGCCTGTAGTCCCAGCTACTTGGGAGGCTGAGGCAGGAGGATTGCTTGAGCCCAGGAGTTTGAGGTTGCTGTGAGCTAGGCTGATGCCACGGCACTCTAGCCTGAGCAACAGAGTGAGACTGTCTCAAAAAAAAAAGAAAGAAAGAAAGAAATGGAGCCAGTGTGGGTTGGGGGATGCTGCTGATAAGCTTGTGTTTTTTCCCAAAGATTCCCCAGGTGATCTGATTCCTCCCCCCTCCAACAACCCCTCTGCCATGGAAACCCCCAGCTTAGCTGTCAGAGGTTATCTGATACTCTTGCTCCAGCAGCCTCGGGATAATGGTCTCCACTGGAGGTGTACACAGAGAAATTCTCTTCTTACCTTGTTATGGCTTAGGCTTCCCTGCTGCTTTTGAGAGGCTCACTGCTAGCCCGGCTGCACTTTTCTCCTCTGACTCACCAACTTCCCTCTTGGCTCTCTCCTCCTCCTTGATTTTGCATAACTGTCTCTACTCAGAACATATTTCACTGTCCTCCCCCTTTTGTCAAAAAAAAAAAAAAAGACCCACCTTGCAAAGACGGGCTTGAGAAAGCTCTCGCTCCCAGGAAGATGCGACATTAGCAGTTCTTACACTCAGGAGAATCCAGGGATGTGGAGACTACTCGCAGTGGGCAGGAGAAGCAAAGGAGGAAGTGATCCCTCCCTGACGGGGAGATATCCTGGAATGTTGACTTCTGGAAGACAGCTGTGAAGGTCAACTCCGTTAGGGCAGAGTGGGGGAAAAAAAGAGACCCTTGGAGAACTAGGAGATGAGATTGATGGGGAAATCTCATGACAGTTATAACTAGAATGCCCACAAGATCTTAAACCTGACTCTTAGATCTTATTCTCTTGTCTGAGGCGAAAATGTCAAAGTTATTTCTGCATCGCACCTGCCTGCTCGCCCCACCCTGGCTCTACTGAGATAACATTTCTCAGCCTCTGTGTCATAGTCAACATCTTCACCTTTCTTGCAAGAGGAAATAAATATTTTCTGGGAAGACATAAATGCACTGGTGTTTGTTTGGGGTGTGGTGGAAAAATCCCCCTTAAGAAAAAAAGAAATACGGAGGAATAGCCTCCACATATACTCGCCGTCAAATTGGCACTAACTGATCAACACTATGGTGCTCACACGGTAGTAATATTCTCCAGGGATTAGGGAGTTGTGAGGGGGTAAACTCACAACTAATGGACACGGTGTGCATTGTAGAGGGGAAGAGCAAGCCTCTAAACCTCACTTGGGTGAGGCAAAGACATAAAATGTAACCAAAACGTTTGTACCCTCATAATATCTTGAAATAAAAAAAAAGAAATAAGTCATCATTAAAGATTATGATTTCTTCCTAGCTGTGTGCCTTTGGGAAAATCACATACCCATTCTGAGCTACTGACATGGTTGTCATGGGTCTAAACAACAGGTGCACATGAATAAATGTAAACTGTGGTGTAGTATAGAAGCTACAGCCTTTCAAGTCAGAGATCTAGCTGGGCAACTCGCTTCATCTCTTTGAGTCCTAGAACATCAGTGTAAAATAAGGGTAACAATATCTACCTTATAGCTTTGGGGTGAATGTTAGGATTAATGTCTGTAAACCCCTAACACAATATTATGACAATAATAAGAGTTAAAAAGTGATAATTATTATTGAATAATAATACTTTTTTCTAACTCAGCTGCTGGCTCATTTCCCAGGCCTTGGAAGAGAGCGCAGGCAGGGAGTTAGCTGTTTGAGTTCTGGGATAATCTTTGCTGATTACTGTCAGCTGAGTCCCGGAAGGCTTCAGCATTGGTACAAATGACAAGAACCTGTGATGCTTGCCTGTCTTGATTTCAATTCTGTGGCCCTTCTTCCCCTCCTGTTTCTGGTAGAGAGAAGAGAGATTTCTTTTCTTCCAATGAGCAGAGATATAAAAGTTGTGCAGAGAGATAAAAGTTGAAGCACCAGTATGTCTTCTGGTGATCACACTGATCACCCATGTCTGTGTATTATACCTCTAAATAGCTGTCAAATTTGCCCCCTTATCTTTATATCAACAGCTATTGTCTTTGCTCTGGTTTTCAATGTTTCTTGCTTGAATTTCTGCCAACAGCCCTCCTAAACTATTCCCTTATCTCCAGTCCTACCTCCTCCAGCCTTCACTTTCTCCTGCTGCTAGAATGATGTATCTAGTGTGATCTGATCCTTATCACTTCCCTGATGAAAACACCACAGTGGAACTGATTATAGACAAAGTACAAATTCGTCGACATGCCATTAAGCATCTTTGAAGAGCTGGTGTCTCTCTATTCCCCATCATGATCTGCTTCATGAAATGAATTCCAAAGATACTTGTCAGGTGCCTGTTACCCACCAGGCTCTGCTTGAGGCACTGAAAACAGCAGTGGGCAAAAGAGACCAAATTCTCTGCCTTTGTGGAGCCTGCATTCTGTTGGGTGGGGACAGACACACAAACCGTGTAGTGTATCAGATGATGGAAAGTGCTATGAAGCAAAATAAGGAGAGAAGACAGTAGAGATTGCAGCTGGGGATAAGGGTTCTAATTTTAGATAGAGAACTCAGGGAAAGTAATATCTGGGCAAGGACCTGAAGGAGGTGAGGGCAAGAAAACAAAGAAAATGTCTGAGGAAAGACTATTCCAGGCAGAGAACAGCAAGTGCTGAGACACTAAGCCAGGAATCACAAGGAAAACAGTGTGACTGGCCAGATTAAGGGGGGAGAGAAATAAAAGAGAATGTGAGGGCTAATAGCAGGTGGGTGGGACAAATTGGGTAGCAGTGCTTTCATCCGTATTAGGGGAGTTTGGCTCCTACTTAGGGAAGAATGGGAAGCTATTGGAGGGTATGAATATAGGAATGACTTATATTCTAAAAGATCATTCTGGATACTGTGAGGAGAATAAACTAAAAGTGCATCAGGGCAGAAGCTGGGAGCTCAGCTAGGAGCCTGGGCAGGAGACCAAGGTAGCTTGGATCAGGGTGGTAGCAGTGGAGGAGGTAGTGGATTCTAAAATATGTGTTAAAACATACATTTTAGCGATAGAGTCAAATAATTCATGGGTGGATCTGATGTGGGGATGTTAGTAGCAGAGGAGTTAAGGCTGACTCAAGGATATGGTGCCATTTTCTGAAATGGGAAGAATTAGGTTTCGGGGGAGAAATCAGGAGTTTAATTTTGGACATGTCAAGTTCAAGATGCCTATTGGACATCCAGGCAGGCAGTTGGGTATATAAATCTAGAGTTCAAAGAGAGGTTTAGGCTGAAGATACACATTTGAGAGTCATCAACATAGAGATGGTATGACGAACCACGAGGCTGGATGAGAGTGCTCAGGAAGAGTGAGATGGTGAGAAGAGGACAAAGGAAACCAAGAAGGAGTCACCCGCAAGGTAGGAGGAAAACAAGGTTAGTGCGGTATCCTGGAAGCCAAGAAAAGAAAGGGTTTCAAGGAGAAAGGTGCAGTATACTGTGCCCAAATCTTCAGAAAGATTAAGAAGGACAGAGACTGCATATTGACCATTGGATACAGCAACATGGATATCATTAATGATCTTGACAAGAGGGCATTCTGTGGAGTCCTGAGCATGAAAATCTGATGAGAAGAAAGGAATTAGAGACAAGGAGGGTGGCCAACTCTTGATGGTGAAGGAGGAGAAAATGGAGGAGTTGGTCCAAAATCAGAGTGCACAACTATTTTAATTGGAGGGAAGGCAGTGTATGTGAGCACAGATGCAGGGAGGTGGGGAGATGATGTGCTGGGGATTTGTGGAAATTCTCTTCTTATTGCTTTTATTATCCCAGTGAGCTAGGGGACAAGGTTGTCAGCGAAGTCTGAGGATGGAGGAGGTGTTATGGGAAGTGTGAAGAGAGAGGGGATGGTATGGAATGGCCATCTGTGAGAATGGGTTAGTGACTGTGCTGGGGTAATTCAGATCAATGAGTGACATTGAAAGTCTTTTCAAGGGGAGTGGTCATAAATTTGAAGTGAGAGCAGTTAGCATAGGTGTGTGATTTTTTTCCAGCCATGTTCAGCTGCTGCACTTGCACAGGCACAAGTTGAGATTAGATTTAAGTAAGGCTTGTGATTTTTTTTTTTTTCAGAAAAGTACAATGCAGTGTTAGAGGGGCAAGGGAACCAAGGAGGCTACTCAAAGGAGTGATCATAATAATGGAATCTAAGCTGGATAAGAGGAGAAACAGGGACACAAGAGGTGTAGCTGAGCTAAGGTGGAGGACAAGCTGTCTGGAAGTGAGGGGGTCAAGGATTTGAGACCTGGGTGTTTTAGAAGGATCATCTATCAGGATATTGAGATCATGTAGAACTGTCCCAGGAGTAGGGTTGGAGAGTGACAGGGGCCATATGACTGTAATGAGGGTAATCTTAGCCTTGTCTCAACTGATGTTGGGAGAAAGCCACCTTTTATTTATGTATAATATATTTACCTTTTATCTGTGAATATCCAGCACCCAGCACAGTGCCTGGCACATAGAAGTGCTCAGTGGAAGCCTATGAAAGGAATGAATGAATGAACCTTTGTTCAACCTTTAGAAAGGAACTTACAGCTTTGTGCACAACAGGTGCAAATTCCCCATAACCGAACAGTGTAATCAAATGAACACACCCACAGAAAACCTGGTTCAGTAAGTTATGTGAAGCAGTTACATAAAGTAAACTGTCGTCACAGGTTAAAGTGCTTTACCACCTTGAGTATAATGGTCGTTTTTTAAACGTTAGGCAATTGATTTTATATTTTATTATGTTGTATAGATCAAAGATAATCTAAATCCCACAAGTGCATTTTAAAGGGTAGAGTGTAAATAAGTAGGTATGACTCAGACTTGATAGTCTTCCTATTATCTTCAGTACATACAATACTAAACCATTGTAACTTCTGATATTTCCTAAATAATGTCAAGAAACTTACATTGCTTTAAAGAAACATTATTTGCATTAATATAAAAAATAGAATTTCCACTAGGAGTCTGCAGAAGAAAAATGTCATATCTAGTAGCCTAGTCAAGTATGTGGGTGGGACAATGAGAATATTATCTTTATGAAAGGTCAGAGGTCACATGGTATGGCATGTTTTGGGGTACTGAGAAAACTACTTTTGCTGAAAAAGAGGGTTTCTGAAGAGAAATAGTGAAAAAAGACTGGGAGTGGAGGGCAGGATCGAGCTCAATTATGGAAGTCCATGAGTGTAAGGTTTGGGCATTTTAACATTGTCTTTTACTCAGCAGGGAATAGTTATGACTTTTGAGCAAGGGAATGACATAATAAATGAAGTGTTGGGTCAGTCTAGCTGCTAGATTCTAGCAGTATGGTGGGATGGTTTTTGCAGAAACACATTTAGTAGTCATGTCAAATAACACTAAAATACTACTATGCAGATGATGTACCCATTTATTTGAAATTCGCTTGTCTCCTTAAAGTCTATATTTATGCTAGGTGCAAATGCCCAAGGAATCATTTTAAGACGATAAGGGTTGCTACTCTCTTCCTGATAGTCATTTAGTCTGTTGCCCGTTGGGAGTCCATGAATCATTTGTTTTCTCTAGATATTGGGTGGTCCTCACTTTCTTTTGTTTTGCTTTTGATACCCTGGCTCCTGGTGGTCCAGTTCTATGAAAAAGTAATTATAGCCAGGGTTGGAGGTTAGAAGTAAGAATGAATGAGACTCTTGTAGCCAAACCCAGAATCAACATTGGAATAAACTGTTCTAAGCCTCCTTTCCGAGAACACAGCTCACCTGAGGTAGGGTAGCATTTACCTTTTGGGTGTGAGGATGTCAGTTTTCCCTTGAAGTGTGTTTTCATAGTCTGCCAGTTGGATGCCAGTTGCTTCATTGGCGTCACTATTTCTTTTTACTCAAGAGGAGCTTAGAGTCAGGAAGGATAAATAACTTTATCCAAACTCTTATGTCATGTTAGTGACAGAGCATGTCTTTTCATACTTGGTGCCTCTATACCTGCTGTTTCCTCTAGAATGTTCTCCTCCCCATCCCAATCCCATTCCATTTGACAACAATTCAGCTTTCTAAACCCTGTGCAGAGCCTTTCTGTGCAACCTTCCCTCCTCCCTATGCTCAGTACTGTCTCCTCCAAACTGCACCGCCTCTCCTCCCACGGTGCAGATGGCCATTCTTTCGATTGTACAAACCTGTCATTAGGCATGTGCGTTTACATCTGTGTCTCCCTATAGAAGTATAGAGGTCTTCCCTTTTGGGTCCCCTGCACCAATGTCTGGTACACAGTAGGTGCTCAGTTAATGTCAGATCCAAGGGGAGCTACTCTAAACGCAAAGAGGAAAATTCTACACTCTTGTAAAATCTAAGCAAAAGATAAAGGAGCAGCGCCTCAAACCCTCCCCACTTAGATTAATTTTTTTCTTTAAAATGTTTGGGAGACGAGGTTTCACAGCCTTCCCGCAGCTGGGGGGGGGGCGGGCGTGGGGATGAGGTGCGGCCCCCCAAGGGGGTTCACTACGCGGCCCAGTGTGGATCCCCGCGGTGCGCCCCGTCCCCGCGATCGTGACCCCGGCCCCGCCCCGCAGAGTGGGGTTGTGTTTCTCATGTGGGGTGCTCCCTTTCCGCTCCTCGCTGTCCTCCTTTTCTCACACTTCCTCCACCCTGGTCTTTGCTTTCTTACTTAAAGGAGATCCACCTTCCTCGCCACGTGCTCCTCCGCCCACCAACTCCCGGGACGGCCGGGCGGAGTCGCGAGCAGTGGGGCAGGAGGGGGCCTCCACCTCTGAACCCCAAAATGTTTACAATGGTTGTCACAGTCAGGGTTCCCGTAAGAAACAGAAGGCACTCTGAGTTGGAATTTAGGGGTGGGGACAAAAGTGACAGTTTACAGAAGTGTAAGCAGCATTAAAGAAACCAAGGAGAGAAGGGGAGGCACCCAGGGTCTAGCACCCCAAGGCCTTAGGGAGGAAGGAGAAGCTCTGTGAGCACCAGGGCTGTAGGAGAGGGGCTGGGAAGGAGCTGCCAGAACTCAGGTGATGTGAAGGGTGAGAGAGGGGAAGGAAACGCCCCCAAACCTCTCTCCTCCCACCCTCTGATTTCCTACGCGGGCTTCCTATTGACTGAATCCAGGGGAAAAGAAGCCCACAGGGGCAGTGCTGGGGCTCAGTCTCCCAGGACCCAGACGAGGGCAGAGAATGGATCTGGGGTTGGGAGCGGGGAGAAGGGCCCACGGGGAATAACCAGCCCAGTCAGGCCATGACTAGGCTGAGGTGAGCGAGATTGAGCAGCGCAGGTGTAGGGTTGGATTTTGCCTTTACTTAAAATTTAGGTATTGTGTCGTCATGGATTGTTTGCAACAATTTTGATTTTTAGAAAACATAACATGAAAATGTTATTTATCTTTATTACTGAAATTTTTTGCATACTGCACCCCCCCTATGTTTTGCACCTGAAAGAAATACAAAATTGCCTCACTCACTTAATCCTAATCTTAGCACTGAAGTGGTTCTTTCTGGACAGGAGGATCATGGGTGGTTTTTATCTTCTCATTTTTGCTCACCTGTATTTTCTAATTTTTTAAAAAAGTAAGCATGTATTTCTTATGTAATAAAAACACTTAAATGCAAAAATATCTTCTTGGGAAGTAGGAATCCTTTGTTCACACAGACCACTTGGAGAAAAATAAAATGTTTGTTGAATGAGTGTGTAAAAGAATGTGTATGTCAACTCCATCCCACATCATACCCATTCTCAAGCTCTGACTCAAATGTCACCTTCTCATAAAGTATTTCCTTATATCCCCAAGCACACGGGCATGCAGAGCCCTATGTGATTTGGCCACGCCACAGCCCAGCTCTTCCTGTTCCCCTTACATCTGCTATTCCTCACTCATGTGGCCCCGCTACCTTGGCCTCCTCCTCACTGCTGCTCCTGGCACACAGGAGGCAATAGATTAATATTTGTTGAATGATTGAATGGATGTGGCCTCTCCCTCTTTTGCATCATTCCGGAAAAAATCTGTTTTGTTCTGTAGGTGTGTATTTGTCTTATCTCCTCTACCATTAAGCAGCTCAGGCCATCTTACGCGTTGTTATATGACCCATGTGATGCCAGGCACAGTGCCTAGTATGTAGTAATAACAGATATTAACAATACTAGTAGGAAGAGCCATTGTTTGAGTGATTACTTTGGGCCAAGCACTGTATTAAACATTTACAGGTATCACCTCACTTATATTAATATTTTTAGGTGACTGTGAGGATGCCTACATTTATAGGAACCCACATGGTCGTAAAAGAGGCCTTCTAGTATTAGTCCTACTTTGCAGTTGAGGAATGTGAGGCTTAGAGAGGTTGGGTAACTCTCCCAAGGTTACATTACTAATAAGTGCCATTTTAGGAAATGCAACCCTAAATTATATCAGATCCAGAATTCTCAAAGTGTGATCCAGGAACCAGTGGGGTCTTTAAGACCCTTTCAGGGAGTCTGTAGGTACAAAACCATTTTCATAATAATACTAGGACATTGTTTACCTTCTTCATTCTCATGTGTGTGCAGTGGTTTTCCCAAGGCAACGTGTCATGTGTTATCACCTTGAATGTAGAAGCAGCAAGGAGAATCCAGCTGTCTTCTATGAAGCCAGACATTAAAGAGATTTTCAAAAATGCAAAATAATGCCAATCATTTCACTTTTTTTTTTGTTTTGGATAATAGTTTTTTCCTGTAAAACATTTATTTTAACATGTAATGTGTTGATTATTGTTATTTTTAAATAAATTAATATTTAAAAAATGAATTAATATTTTTAAGATATTAGTTTAAATTTCTAATATGGTAAATATTGGTAGATAGAATCCCATATAAACAAAAACTCTGTGGGGTTCTTAGTATCTTTCAGAGTATGAAGGGGCCCTGTAACCAAAATGCTTGAGAATAGGTGGATTAGATAGTATTTAAGTTCCCTCCCAGCTCTGACATTTAAGAGTTCTCTTGAGCAGTTTAGATCATATGTAACTGATCACTCTTAGTCTCCAGATTAGCTCCAGAAGGAGAGGCAGCCCTGGGGTCTGTCTTCATGCCTGGTCTTGACTGGTCTTGGTTACCCAGATTTATTATGTCTTAACTGCTCTGTGAACTTCTGGAAACACCTGTTCCGGTCTTGGGCTCACACATAGCTCCCAGTTATGATTTAGTACTTCCAGACTCATTATTCCATTCCTGTGGCCCCCACCCTCTTTTATGCTTTTGTGACGTGTCACTTTTTACCTTGACCCTTGAGTAGATCTTCCTCCCAACTTTCTATACTTAGTGTTAGAGAACAAAGGTTTTTACAATATCCAAACGCTTCCTGGACTATAGATGGGCCCTTAAATGGTTTATTTCATCTTGTGCTTGGTGAGTACAGAATTACAACACAGTTTATATTTTAAATTATTTCTCTTTGATTACCTCTGGGGTTTGGAACTGGGTGGCAGGAGAAAAGGATTAGGAGGGAAACTTAACTTTTATAATAGCTTCTGCATCACTAGCCAAAAATTAAATTAAATTAAAAATTTGCTCCAAGTGAAGCAAAACCAAAATATTTCCTGAAATGTAATTATTTTTAAGAACTTTCTTATTTAGCTGGCAGCACTCCTTTCAGAGGAGGATCGCCTTGCAGGGTGGATACGGAAGTAGAAATCATGTCATAGATCAAGGGACAGAGGGAATGAATGTGCAGTTTAGGGTGGAGACTGCCATTCGGAACTTCAGGTCTTTGTTTTTTCCCCCTCAGGTGTCTTATTCACAGTTTGGTGGAATAGACTAAGAATATTAATTGGCCTCCATTACTTTAGGAAAATGATTTTTATAAAATATGTGCTATAAACTTAGACATACAGTACTATAAACTTAGATATATAATACTATTTTTTATATATAGTATACATGTTGGGTATACTTCATACTTTCTATTTATTTGCTAGTGTTTAATTACTGAACCCTTTAGGTTCTGATTTTGCTGTTTTCTTGGTATTTTCCCATGCTGGTGCATTTGGAAAAAGAGGGTAAATGTAGGTGTTATTTCCAGCCAGGTCACTTACTTGCTGTGTGATCTTTGGTAAGTCTTGCCTTGGATCTCCATGACTCAGATCTGTCGCACAAAGGTAAGTTGGGAGGGAAACACAAGATCCAGGCAGCAAAGTCTTTGGTAAGTTAAAAGTACTATTCAAAACCAAAGTAATATTATTAACCATTTGTCATGCTTAATTCTCAAAATACCATGAGAAGGAACCAGAAAGCTAAGTATTGGTTGCACTTTCCAGGTTAGAACAAGAAGACTAAGGAATATTCTCAAATGTTAAGCAAGTCAGTGATCGAGCCTGCTACATCTGCCTTTTCCCAGCCCTTTGAGGAAATATCCTCAAAGCTAGAGGTCAGCGGGCAGTGGTCTTCAGAGTGGGAACAGCAGCATGGACAGTTCTATGGAAATCCAGTCCCAAATCCTCAACTTCATGTGTGGTCTTCTGAACACAGGTTCTGCTTTGGCAAGCCCATTTTATAATCTGCCCTTCTCTTGCTTTACAAAAGGAGTGAACACTCTTAACCTTCCCGGAATTGCTCCAGGGAGTCAAAACCTCTGGGGCACCAAACAAGGAACATTTTGAAGTATGGATTTCTGAAAAGGCTCCTTTAATAATTAATCAAAGGAGGAGGAAAAAAATCCTTACCTACACCTACCATTTGTCTTCCACTGTCTTGTACATTTTCCTATTAGAAGGAATTGGCCTGCAAAGGGAAATTCTGAATTGGATATTGTAGAGTAGGATAGTGGAGTAGAAGTCACTTCCCCTGTTCCATCTCTAGTTTGTTGTTGAAAAAAGCTTTTCTCATACCAAGATCCTCTTGAAAGCAAAGCAAACATCAAATCCCAAAGATGCAATTCCCATTACATATTTAAAGTAAACCATTCCATTCAGTACATTCTTAAGACTTGTCTTTTGTGGAAAGAGAAGTACTTGCAAATGGGCAGAAGTTGACAATGCCATTTCTTTTCAAGGAAACTGGAATGTGTTCTGGGACTAACAGATTATTCATGATATACTGGATAAACTTTCCAAGAAAAATTTTATGAGATTCCTTTCAAATTTTCAATGCATTGATCAATGAAGTAGTTAATAAGGTAGTTTTGTTTTGTTTTGTTTTTTTTTTGAGATAGAGTCTCACTCTGTTGCCCAGGCTAGAGTGCCACGGCATCAGCCTAGCTCACAGCAACCTCAAACTCCTGGGCTCAAGTGATCCTCCCGCCCTCAGCCTGCTGAGTAGCTGGGACTACAGGCATGCGCCACCATGCCCAGCTAATTTTTCCTATATATATTTTTAGTTGTCCAGATAATTTCTTTCTATTTTTAGTAGAGGTGGGTCTCGTTCTTGCTCAGGCTGGTCTCGAACTTCTGAGCTCAAACGATTCACCCGCCTTGGCCTCCCAGAGTGCTAGGATTACAGGTGTGAGCCACCGCACCCGGCCTAATAAGGTAGTTTTATCAAATCATGATATATTTATTCCAATAGTAATCAATCCTCATTTTTTTCTTATAAAATGTTTAATGATGCAAGTGCTAGACCAATTAGTGCAATATATACCTTTCTCTTTTACAGGAAAAGTTCAAACGAGATGTTTAGCAAAATTAGTAAAGTTGATTCTGATATTTGTACATCATTTTATTTATTGTCAAAAGCTGAATATCTGATTTTGGTAACATATATCAAAGGAATATCATATCTCCCGTCATATTGTTTTTTTTAGGAACAACACATTCTAAACCTACTCCGATCCTATTTCTTGCTTTGTAAATAACTTATTATGTTAGCTGCACATTACATTGGAGTGTTATAATTAAGTGATGGCAGGTCATGTAATTATCTTGTTTGATAAATTATTCTAAATGTGAATAAATTAATAAGAGCTACATTATTTGAATCTTGTCTGGTTTTAGTAATGTATCTTACAAGATGTGTTCCATAATTTATTTCTCAGTAATTTTTATAATAGTCCTCAAAAATACCTATTAACACATTGCTATAGTTTGGTTTGTTTGACCCCTACAAATGTGTTGATATTCGATCCCCAGTGTTGGAGGTGGGGCCTAATGGAAGGTGTTTAGGTCATGGGATGGGACGGATCCCTTATGAATGGCTTGCTGCCATCCTGACTGTATTGAGGGGGGTCTTACTTTACTAGTTCCCGAGAGATCTGATTGTTAAAAAGAGTCTGGCTCCCCTCTCTCTTGCTTCCTCTCCCTCCATGTGATTTCTGCACATACCAGCTCTGCTTCACCTTCCACCATGAGTGGAAGCAGTGTGAGGCCCTCACTAGATGCACATGCTGGCACCGTGCTTCTTGTACAGTCTGTAGAACTGTGAGCCAAATAAACCCTTTTCTTTATAAATTATCTAGCCTCAGGTGTTCCTTTATAGCAACACAAATGAACTAAGACACACATTTATTTGAATTTTATTTGCTTATTTTTATTTTTTAATTTGAATTTTAAAAGTCAGACAGAAATTAACTCTGATTACTTTTATTGGTTTGAAAATGAGGATCTGAGTTACCAATTAGGTTATATGGTGGGTATTTTTCATAGATGAAATGAGATAAATCTCCAAGGCTTTTACTAAAAATGTATTTAAAACATGGGCCAAGATAAAAATATTTTTATTGAAAAAATCTTGAATTGGTGATGTGTTTTGATGTTAATATTTTGATTTTTCAATATTTTCTGAATATATCAAACTAAACAAGGGGTATCTTCAGTGAAAGAATAACAGATATAATTGATTATAATTACATGATAAGTCTCAAAATTCATAATTATTTAGTATGATAATGATATTTTTGAAATTTTTGGACTATGCTAGTTTTCAGAAATTAAGGAATGAATGACTCTCATAACTAGGCAGAAAATTCTTTTACAGGTTTCCAGATATTTATTTTCACCAAAATTGAAGGAGGAACTTTTAATGAATGATGGGTCCAGGCAGTGATCATTAATGGCTGCTAAAACCATTAGATGAAAACCTGATAGTGAACTTCACAATGAGCTGATTCAGCTGATAACACTGAACCCACTGATAAATCCCATCACAAAAAGACACACAGACTTTATGTACCTCCAATGAAATAGGAAGTACACACACCACCTTTGAAGGATTCTTGCCAAGGTATAACATTTGAATCTGACCAAACCTTGAGATCTACATAGCAATTTTTAGAAAATACAAGAGTCAGAGTAACATGTTGAAGCAGGCAAAGAAGAAGCAATTAGCAAAATTCAGAATGTGGAAAACTCTACAGGACAAATGACCCAGGTTTTCAACAAATCAATTGCCAAGGGAAAGAAACATAGGGAGGAAGAATCTACAGATTAAAAGAAACTTAAGAACAATATCAGACGAGTACAACTTGTGGACCTTGTTAGGATTTTGAGTTTTAAAAAAACAACCTTAGGCCGGGCGCTGTGGCTCACGCCTGTAATCCTAGCACTTGGGAGGCCGAGGCGGGCGGATTGTTTGAGCTCAGGAGTTCGAGACCAGCCTGAGCAAGAGTGAGACCCTGTCTCTACTAAAAATAGAAAGAAATTATCTGGCCAACTAAAAATATATATAGAAAAAATTAGCTGGGCATGGTGGCGCATGCCTGTAGTCCCAGCTACCCGGGAGGCTGAGGCAGAAGGATCGCTTAAGCCCAGGAGTTTGAGGTTGCTGTGAGCTAGGCTGATGCCACGGCACTCACTCTAGCCCGGGCAACAAAGCG
>CM052442.1:121639051-121693410 GCA_028533085.1 Varecia variegata | reverse complement strand
CTAAGTGAAGTATCCCAAGAATGGAAAAATAAGCACCACATGTACTCAGCATCAAATTGGTTTCACTGATCATCACTTAAGAGCACATTTAGGAATAACATTAATTGGGTGTCAGGCAGATGTGGGGGGGAGGGGATGGGTGTTTACATACATAATGAGTGCGATGTGCACCGTCTAAGGGATGGGCATGCTTGAAACTCTGATTTGGGGGGAGGGGGGCCAAGGGCAATATACATAACGTAAGCTTTTGTACCCCCATAATATGCTGAAATAAAAAAAAAAGAATGGATATATTCTGAGCCAGATGAGCAGATTACTCATCCTATCTAGTTTGCATCTGTTGCTTTCCATCAGAAGAGTTTGGAAAACAAAGCCTGTGAATAACTTGAGACCCTAGCAAAGCCAGCTGAGCTTGTAGCTTATAGACAGCCTTTAAGGCAAACAAGGGACCTGAACTAATGAAAGATCTAAACACCACTAGAAGACCACAGGATTACATTATTGGTGGCAAGGTAATATCTACCATTGGCTGGAGGTTGCCTGTGGACTAAGTCCTGTGCTAGAAGATCTATTTACATGTCATCAATAAGAAGATATGTAAGTTAATAATATAATAATAATAATAATAGTAATAATAAAAAATAGGGCTGTCTTAAAGAACAAGCATGCCAAACTTCTGAAACATATTTTAAACCTAACTCTTATATATAAGGATTCACACATTTTGAGCATGTGCCTCTCTCACTGTGGCAGGAACTGTAGGTTGACTCACACAACACCCTTCCCATCTTGTTCCTACTATAGAAGCAACAAAGTGAAAAACTTGCCTTCCAGACTCCTCTGCTGTTAGGAGTAGCCAGGTGACACGATTTTGGCCATAAAGAATGTACGCTCTATGAGGATAAGGGTTTTTGTCTATTTAGTTCTCTGCTGGTCAAAACTCATCACATTATATGCTCTAAAAAAGTCCAGTCTATTGTACATTAGTTTTATCTCAATAATGTAAATAATTAAAGAGCAGTTTTTAAGGAAATTAAAAGGCAAATTACAAATTGGAAGAAAAAAATCTTGGCCTTGCAGGAAATTGAGGTGAGAATCCTGAGGCACTAAGATCCTACCCTTAAATTTCAGGTCAATTGCAGAGCTATCTGAAATTTATCCATCTGACACTAGATGTCATCATTGTGCTATGTAAATGTAGTTGTTGCTCAGGAGTGCTGTTTGATATTCAGGACTGGATCAGTTCTTCAAGTGGTTGAAAACTGTTAATTTTTCCCTTCTTGATGTCAGAATATGGTCTGATTCAACAATGACAGCACTAATAGGAATCATATAAGTTTTCCCAACAAATAAGATAATTTTGCCTAGTATGAGACCACATCAGCTTACATTATTAAAGAAACCAAATATGCAAAAAAGATTCAAGATACATTAGAAAAGACACAAAATCAAATGTTTAAGATGAATTAGGACATAACATTGCAAATCCCAAACTAGATGCAAACTTTGGATCTGCTTGTGAAGAAAATGAAAGGGAAAGACCTCAGGAATGAACAGTCTCAAGAGAAAAGTAGCTCAGAACACCATCAAAGACAATCAAGTAAAATCAGAAAAAGTAGGAGGACAGTTAATTACTACTCCAAGGCAACAGGCTTGGGGGAAAACAAATTGAAATGATACATTGAAAAAATCAATCAAGTTGGTGAAAAGCTTGAACAAAGGCACAATCAGTCGATGGAATTGGAAACCTTTGTGCTGAATGAGAAGGGGGAAGAGAACAGTGCTAGAAACAGTGTCTTTAGAAAACAAGCCACTGTATCAGGCACCCTGTCCTGGAAAAAAAAAAAAAAAAAACACCAGAAAACAAGCCACTGGAACCCAAAATCGGATTCCACACATGCTCACTCTACAGGTACTGCTAGTGTCTTCAAGGAGCCAATCTCTCTTGCAGTTTGTGGTTTATTTCCAGCATCCAAATCTGCACAAGATGGGAGGATGTAAAAGAACAAGATAAAAAACTTGAAAATCTAAAAGAAAATGCTAATGTATTTGAAGCTAAGAACAAAGAACTAAAAACCAAGGTGGCACTTTGGTCTGAAACTTGGAGGGGAACGGTATGTAATGAAATCTCTGCAAGTGAATAGAACAAAGGCTCTTCCTCCTATTTGGTGTTTAGCCTGCAGAAATGAGCAGGCAGATGATGATCTCATTATGATGTTCTTAATGGTCATTGTATCATTTTCCTTGAAAAATAAGGAAGCTTGTTAAATTGTTTCTCCTCCATATTTAGAACTAACCCGTCGTCAGAATTTATTACAAGGATGCGTCAACTCTTTGCAGGAAGATGATATTACAAGTAGTCAGCCAAGGAGTTCTTTCTCTAAAATTGTCATTCAACCCTACTAAGTACGTGGAGAAACCAAGTATTTAGGTTATTAAGTATGAAATGTCTGATTTCCTTAAGTACTGAGTTTGACAGTTGGTATCTCTGACATTTCACTCTGAAACTTGTTTTATTTTTATTGTGAAGGTACATCCTTATTCTTTCAAATGCACAGTTAGGCTTGTGATTATCTTTTGAAATTTTTTAAAGAGCAATTTTTGTGAAAAAATTCATGTTATTTTCAAATATGAGTTCCATCATGGAACCAGTACAGTGCACAAAGCTCGAAATATCAACGCAGGGTTTGGGAAGGATGTAGCTAATGAATGTACAGTACATCTATGGCTTGAGAACCATTGCTTATGAAAGCAATCATTTAGAGGGGAGCAAGGGCAAAACTCTGAAAGGCCTTGAATGTTGATTTAGATTCCAGGAGTAGTGGCAAACCCTTGAAGTTACAGTACAGGGGATTAAAGATGCCTTGAATGGTATTTTATCTCACTGGTTCATTTTATAGAAAACTGCTGCCCAGAGAGACAACGATCTTCTGGACCAGAATTCAGAGAGACCAAGAGTAAGGCGTCTAGGAAACAACCGGGACCATGTGGGCCTGTGGTGGTCGCAATTTTATCATAGATCCTTTCCAGACACATCAGCTGCTCCCGGGCAGAGGTGACCCATTTCGGGCCCCACCCAATGGTAGAATTATCAGGTGTGAGGTTCCTGACGAAAGAGGAAAGTGTGTAAAGGAACGAGGACGTCTTTCGGGGATGGACGATGCGATACACTAAAAGGCGCACAAGTTGCACTTTAGAAAGTCATACCAGCCGCGCGCCTGATGCACTTCCGGCCTCCTAGCGCCGCTCGTGCATGACGCACTTCCGGAATATCAGCGCCGTTGGCGAATGACGCATTTCCGGCCTCCTGTTTCCTCGTGGGCCTCCAGTCGAACGGTCCGAAGCGCGAGGGTTCCCACCAAGCTGGGCATCGGTCAGGCGGCGGGTGGGACGAGCTCGGCAGCTGAGGTCGAACCCTTGAGCCCGGTACTGCTTGGGGCCAAGCTCGAAGGAGGTAGCGGGGAAGGGAGTGCCTATGCAGCAGTGACCGCCTCGGACCTGCACCTGCTTTTCCCTGGAGGCCCCACAGCTGTAAGCTCCACTGCGCAAACCGCAGATGGAGAATAGCCACCCAGGGATGGGGAGAATGAGGAGAATCTATAGATGGCGCTGCCGGGCCATGAGAGGGGAGAGTCAAAGTCCCAAACCCAATTCCTACCCCCTAGAAGGCTGTCCACCCTTTTATTATAGAATGGGGAAACTTCCTAGCGGTGGGAGACTGAAGAGCTCCCTGAGCTCTGTCACCGAAGGCTGAGGCTTTAACCAAGGGTGTTGCAGTGTTTTGAAGATGCAGATTTGGAGACCTGCCCCTGTTGGAGGGTCCTAATTAACTAATTTGGTACAAGAAACCTTTTGTAACACACAGAATTTAGTGTCTCTGTAGTCTTTAATGATTCCTGAACTTTAGCAGGAAATACAGGGAAAACACGCATTGTGTATGAACTGTAGGGGAATGATTAGTGAGAAAAGACCTCACTTTAATTTGTTGCATTAGTAATTTGGGGATTTCTGTTTAGGGCAGTGTACTACATGGGTGCATAGGGTCCTGTTCTCAGTTTTAAAAGCAAGAACTCTGCACGTATTACAAACAGGAGATCTCCCATTTGTAAGGGCTATTCTAGGTAAAGACAATCACTCTATTCACAGGCTTACTTACCCTTGGGTTTATGGAATGTATCCCGATCTTTACCAAGATCATGTCATCAGTTTATTGATGCTTTTAAGAATATTATATTTTAACTTATTTATATTTATTGTGATAAATTTTGGTCTGACATCTGTTATCTTAAATGTCTTTAGTTTTTAATGCTTCCTGTTTTGTCCCTTTTGCAATATGGACTCTGTTTTCTTTGCTCTTTTATCATCCTTTGTTATTTTGAAAGATACATCTCCTGTTTTTTTCTTCTGGCGGTACCATTGAGATTTTTAAAAAATATTTCAGATGTAGAAAAACATAGGGAAGAATAAACACTTATGTACTTACCCTCAGCTTGATCATATCTAAATATTTTGTTATTATGGTTGTTTCATATGTTTTTAAGAACTAAAGCATTACAGATGAAGTCCCAGGTACAGATGGAGTTGAAGTCCCAATTGCGCTTCCCTCCCTGGCTCCAGAAGTAGTCACCATCTGAATTCTTAAATGATTGTGCCCATAGATGCTTTAAAACTTGTTATATATGTTTATTTTCATAAAAGCATGTAACATTATTTTGCATGTTTTGAATCTGTATAAATTGTATACTTCATGTATCCTTCTGCAGCCTACTTTTCAAATTCAACATTGTGGAATTGAGATTTAATGACATCAGTACACACAACTGAAATCGTTTATTTTTACTGATGTTTAGTATTACTATGTAAGGTAGTAATACTAATTACTATAATATAATGTACTATAATACCAATTACTATATCCTACTAAGTGTAGGATATAGTAATTGATTGAGCCATTGTCTTAATAATGGACATTTAGGTTGTTTGCAGTTTCTTTGACAAACTGATGCAGTGAAATTTGTTGTACAGCTTTTCTTGTGCATATGTGGAATAACTCTTTTTTTCTATGACATATACTTTGAAGTAGAATTACTGGGTCACATGTAGAGTGAGGGGAAGCACATTTCTGATGACGGAAAGAATGTGTAACTCGCAGTCAAGACCTGGTTTATATTTTTTACCTTGGCCATTTTCTTTTTGAGATATTATGCATTTCTGTTATAGTAGCTTCACCTCGTCATTGGAAAGTTGAGATGATTGGATCAATGATATTTAATGATTCTATGATCCTCTTGCTTTTGCAAAAGCAATAATTTTATTATTATTATTATTTTAGAGGCAGGGTCTTGCTCTGTCGCCCAGGTGGAAGTGCAGTGGCATTATCATAGTTCACTGCAGGTATACTTCCCAGTCGAGTTAACTTCAGAATATCTACATGGGAGAAAATCTTTCCACGTTGTTAATGCACAATTAATTGGACATTAAGGAATCTGTCATGAGAAGAAACATCAAATACGTATAGGGTGAGAGGGGCGATGCGTCGAGGAGCGACGCACTTCCGGAGCGCTGCCGCCGCCCACTTCTGGAGGTGAGTGCCAGTTGGGGAGATTTCGGTCTCGCAGAGTCGCCCACCCCGGGAGGAGGCTGCTTCTCTTGTTTCCCCGGGCCTCTGGGAGGCCGAACCCGGGAGGGAGCGGGCAGCGGCCTCCGGGCGGGAGAGCAGAGGTGATCTGCGGGGCAGCCCCACGCATTCCTTCACTCCCCGCTGCGGCCACAGTGGGAAATGGGGACTGGATGTGAGCTGTGCTGGAAAGTGTGGGCTGTGTGACAGACGACCCGGGCACAGAAGCCATGGGTTCATCCAGCCCGTTACCCTATCGAGCCCCTCCTATAAGTGCATTGTTGTTCTAGGTTCCTGGAATACAACCGAATGAGACAGATGCGTGAACTTTAAGCCCCATGGGAAAGTCAGTATTTATCAAGTCTGATCGTCGCTTAATAACACCATTGTTTCCAGGCAGAAGACCAACAACGTTCTTAACGTGCATAACGCTTGGCGTCTTGCCGCTGCAAAACAGCTTTTTATTTCTAGAACGTGTTCTAGTCCTTTTACTTCTACAACGTGTGGTTTCCTTCAGTAAAGATGCCTCTTTTGGCCTAATTTATTTTATTTTTAATTTTTAGAGACAACGTCTCACTCTGTCCCCCAAGCTGGAGTGCAGTGCCCTGAACATAGCTCACTGTAACCTCCAACTCCTGGCCTCAAATCATCCTCCTGCCTTAGACTCCCAAAGTGCTGGGATTACAGGCATGAGCCACTGTGCCAGCCTAATTACTCTTTTTAAATTTTCCTCCACTAGGACAATTCCCTCTGGTCTCTGTGGCACAATTTACCTTTTGGTGAATTTTTCAGACTGCCACATATTCCTTCCTAGCACTTAGCACAGTTATAACATTACAGTTGTTTGAGTGCAAGTTACACACGAACAAGAATTTTCCCAAATCTCTAGTGCCAGCCACATTGCTTGGCACAGAGTATGTCTCAATAAGTGATTTGTTGACTGAAAAGGCAAATGTATTTGAAATTATGTGAGATACTTGGTGTAAGAAAAGGGAATACATGCCCAGCAAATCTGAGTTCATTTGGATCCTGGATATGACTTCCAAATTGAGAACATAAGGGTGGTTAACCAGTTAAAGAGGGGCTGGTTAGGAAAGGCTGTTAGAGGCAGGAGAGATAGCAGGTATGAGGGTCCTGAATTGGGACCCAGTTGACCAAAACCATCACTTGGAGATAAATACTGAATTTAATTTTTATAAATTTTTCATTATGTGTATATATATATATATATATTTTTTTTTTCCTACATGCACTGATGTAGAAGGAGAGTTTTAGCTTTAAAACCCAGTGAGGGCCGGGCGCGGTGACTTACGCCTGTAATCCTAGCACTCTGGGAGGCCGAGGTGGGCAGATCGCTCGAGGTCAGGAGTTCAAGACCAGCCTGAGCGAGACCCCCATCTCTACTAAAAAAATAGAAAGAAATTATCTGGCCAACTAAAAATATATATAGAAAAAAAATAGCTGGGCATGGTGGCGCATGCCTGTAGTCTCAGCTACTTGGGAGGCTGAGGCAGTAGGATCGCTTAAGCCCAGGAGTTTGAGGTTGCTGTGAGCTAGGCTGATGCCACAGCACTCACTCTAGCCCGGGCAACAGAGCGAGACTATGTCTCAAAAAAAAAGAAACAAAACAAAAAAATACCCAGTGAGTGGTTTTGAGTGAGTGGTTTTGTAGATATTTATAAGTATACATAAATGATTTTTACACAATTGGATATTGAATTATATGTAGTTTTACAATCATTTTTTCACTTACTGCATTTGAATATTTTCCTATGTTGTGAGATATTCCACAACATGGTTTTTAATGTTTATCTTATTTTTCTCATTTATACCGAATAACTGCAGTAAATGCTCATGAGCTGAAATCTTTGAGCACATCTCAGATAAATTCCTCAAGTTAGAATTTTTAAAAATTGTTTTTAAAATTTGGGTGCTTAAATTTGAACAGTATTACATGTATATGGTAAGAAAAAGGATTGTCTTAGATTATATGGTAAAAAAAGAAATCTCCCTTACTACTTAGACTCTCAGTGCCACTCTCCAGAATTGACTACTAGTAACAGTTTTCTAAATGAGAGAAAATCATAGGTGCTGTTCTGACCTTGGCATTTGATACTTGATAGTATAGACAGGAACGTTTTTAAAGTGGGTATTTGTCTGAAGGAAAAGATTCAACATTTTAGACTCCCAACAGCAGATAATGGGAGTCTGGTTCTCTACGCTTTCTCCAGCATGAGGAATTATCACTTTTTTTCCCTAAAGTTCTCAACTTGATAGATAGAAAATTACATTGTATTGTTTTAATTTGATATCTTTATATGCTAGAAAGTAAACAGCTTTTCATATGTTTATTTGTCATTGATAGGTGGATTGACATCTTGCTGTGGATTGGATGTTTGTCTCCTCCAAACCTCATTTTAAATTTGATCCATGATAAAAGAGAGGGCCCTAATGGGAGGTGTTTGGGTTATGGGGGCAGATCTCTCATGAATAGAATAATGCCCTTCCTTGGGAGTGAGTGAGTTTTATTCTTTTAGTTCCTGAGAAAGCTGGTTGTTAAAAAGAGCCTGGAAACTCTCCCCCCACCCCTTTGCTTCATCTCTCACCATGTGATCTCTGTACATGCCAGCTCTGCTTCACCTCTTCCATGAATGGAAGCAGTCTGAGGTGCTCACCAGATGCAGAGGACCAATTTTGAACTTTCCAGTCATCAGAATCATGAGCCAAATAAACCTTTTTTTAAAATAAATTACCCATCCCCAAGTATTCCTTTATAGCAACACAAAATGGACTAAGACACTACTTATGACTTTTTTTTTCCTGGGATGATCACTTCATTTTTTCTTGTTGGCTTTGTAAGGATTTAGGATATTAACTATTTTTTCATATATTATAAATGTGGTTTCCCAGTTTGTCTTTGTTTTTTCCTTAGTTTTTTTTTTTTGTTTTTGCTTTTTAAATCAGAAGACCATCATTCTTCTAAGAGTAGATCTTCCAAATAGACAATCCTCCAAGAGTTTATCATCTTCTAAGAGTATCATTCTTCTAACATAGTCTATTATTCTAGGAGTTTCCTGTGCTTGTTTATAATTTGGCTTGTGACTTTACCACGGTCCTGGAACTGCTCTTGCTAGATGTCTGTGCACCCTGGGCTGGGTAATTCATCTTTATTTTCTTTTAGTCTTTTTTTGGTTTTGTTTTTTATGGTCAAAATGTTAATGCATTTGTAATTTATTTCAGTGTATAGTAGGAGATAAAGAGTCTAATTAAACATATTTTTCCTTAAATATTTAACAGATTGTCCCAGTGTCACTCATTGAATAACCTATCCCTTTTCCCCATTTATTTGGAATGCCATTTTTTGATGTACTTGACCTTGTGTAAGATGCATAAGACCTTATTAGGTCTTAGATTCTGATTCATTGTTGTATCTGTTCTTGTACCAGTCTGCTTTATTTGTTATACCTGTAGCATGTGGTATTGCAAGTCTTTTCTTTCCTGTTCTCCCACTTTTTTTTTTTTTTAAGAGACAGGGTCTCACTCTGTCACCCAGGTTACAGTGCAGTGGCACAATCATAGCTCTCTGCAGCCTCGACTCCTGGGCTCAAGCGATCCTCTCACCTCAGCATCCCAAGTAGCTAGGACTACAGGTACATGCCACCACGCCCAGCCTAATTTTTTTTTTAATTTTTTCATAGAGACAAGGTTGCACTATGTTGCCCAGTCCTGGCCTCAAGTGATCCTCCCACCTCAGCTTCCCAGAGTGCTGGGATTACAGGTATAAGCCACCATGTCCAGCCATGGCTATTCTTGGCAATTTATACTTCCATATCACCCTTGGAATCTTTATCAGGTTTCTAAATAAATTTCATTCATATTTTGGTTGAAAGTAATATTGGTTTACTGTTAAGAGTATGACCTTTGGGCCGGGCGAGGTGGCTCACGCCTGTAATCCTAGCACTTGGGAGGCCGAGGCGGGCGGATTGTTTGAGCTCAGGAGTTCGAGACCAGCCTGAGCAAGAGCGAGACCCCGTCTCTACTAAAAATAGAAAGAAATGATCTGGCCAACTAAAAATATATATAGAAAAAAAAAATTAGCCGGGCATGGTGGCACATGCCTGTAGTCCCAGCTACTCGGGAGGCTGAGGCAGTAGGATCGCTTGAGCCCAGGAGTTTGAGGTTGCTGTGAGCTAGGCTGACGCCATGGCACTCACTCTAGCCCGGGCAACAGAGTGAGACTCTGTCTCAAAAAAAAAAAAAAAAAAAAAAAAGAGTATGACCTTTGGAATCTGGGAAACTTGGTTTAAAAAAACCTAGATTTGACCATTTGTTTCTTGTGTGAACTTGGTAGTTTTTTAATCTCTTAGATTTTTATTTTTACTCATTGGTTTAAAGAAAGAAAAAAAAATCTCATTTAAAGCAATAGGGACTAAATGAGAAGACGTGTACATGCTCTTAGTAAAAAGAAGTTATTATTAAATTTGTAGATTAATTTGGAGGAAAGTTGACATTTACAAACAATTTAATATTGATTGTTTCCATCTGGGAACATGTTTTGCATTTTCATTTATTCACTTAATGTTTCTCTGTGCTATTTTATGATTTTCTTTATGTAAGTTTGGTACTTTTCTTGTTAACTTTATTCCTGGAATTTTTTTGTTTTGTTTTGGTTTGCTTTTATTTGAATACTTTTTTTGTCATACTGTATTGTCTTACCTAGGAGAGAAAGCATTCCCTAGTGTTTATGAATACAGATCTTGTAATCTAAGATGATTACTTACTTTGTAAGTCTCATTTCCTTGTATTGGTAAAATGAGGACAATAGTATTACTTTTATCCTAGTATTTTAATAAATGTAAAGTGCTAAACTCTGAGGCTGGCACATTGTAAGCTGTTGGTGACTGTTAGCTGTTCTTATTAGCAGCTAATATAGGTTTGCAAGTTTAAAGGAAAGACATGAACTGGGCAGGACTCACTCTTGGTTTCCTTTGCTTCTTCCTTCAGCCCCTTTTTTTGCCCAGAAGCCCAGAGAGAGGGAGCCCAGGTGATGGCAGTGATGCCCCTGAAAGCCCTGCACCGGGTGAGTAGTGGATCCTGTAGGTTAGCCTTATGGAGATCTGATTTGAAGGGAATGGGATGTGTGATACAAGGTGATGGGGACAATTCTGGCAAGCCCTGAGGCCAAAGCAGCAAGAAGGCCCCTGTTCATTCCCCCAGTGGGATTGGTTGCTGGAAGGGAGAGCTGATGGTGAGGGCTGAATAGCCAGGGACTCCAGGGCCCAGAGAGTGAGGGTTGGAGACAGCTGGACAGAGTGTCCTGGGCACCAGAGGTACAGCCTCTTGCACTCAGGCTCTCTGCTGGGCCGGAGGGTCTGCAGGCTTGGTAGCCCTTCCCATCCACACAGGGATTTGTGACAATAAGGGACTGCAGCTGGTGAAGTAGGGACCCAGGATAGGGTGAGAGTGATCGAGATCAGCAAGGTCACAAGGTTCTTGGCAAGTGGCAGCAGTGGGATGGCAGGAAGATACAAGAAAGAAGATACCATTTGTCCTCCCAAAAGAGGGTGGGGAAATTGGGTTCTAAGGATCAATGAAGGAAAGAATTGGTCCAGGAAGAGCATGTAATTATCTTTCTTGAGGGTCAGTATTGCTGGTTGAGGGAAGCGGCATGTTAGAATATGCAACTTGGTACTAGGTGACAGGAAATTTAATTTCAGATTAGATTTCCCATCAGCCCTTAATGGCATTGTGGCCTTGAGCTAGTCACTTAACCGCTTTATGTCTCAGCTGACTTCATCTGTCAGATGATGCTTGCCTAATTTTTAAAATTTTTGTAGAGACAGGGTCTTGCCATGTTGCCCAGGCTAGGCAACACAACCATTCATTCTCAGGTTAGGGAAAGAGATTTTGCTTTCAGTTCTGCAGACTGATGGATTGCTGAGTGCTGCTGGGGTTTCTGTGTCTTCTTGGAGCTTCTCTACCTCACATCTCAACATCCGTGATCTTTTCTCAAGTACCAGTCACAGATGGTGCACTCTCAGTGTGCTCCCTGCCCATATCATCCTGCCTGGTAGCCAGTCTCAACACAGCAGAGACACAATTCATTGTCTTCTTTACACCTTCTGCCTCTCCTGCATTTCCTACCAATTGCTGGTATCGCCATGTCACTATCCTGGTTACTATATTTAGAGTTTTGAGCCATTTTTGACTTTTCACTCTCCCTTGTCACTTTATCCATTCAGCCCAAGTCCTATTATTCCTTTCTCGGGACCCATTTGTCCCCTTATTTATTTATTTATTTTTTAATTTTTTTTTGAGACTGAGTCTGGCTCTATTTCCCGGACTACAGTGCAGTGGTGTCTTCATAGCTCACTGCAACCTCAGACTCCTGGGCTTAAGCCATCCTCCTGCCTCACCCTCCCGAGTAGCTGGGACTATAGGCACACCATGATGCCTGGCTAATTTTTAAATTTTTTGTAGAGACAGCATCTTGCCATGTTGCCCAGGCTGGTCTTGAACTCCTGGCCGCAAGCAAAGTACCTCAGCCTCCCAAAGTACTACGATTACAGGCATGAGTCACCATGTCCAGCGTGTCCCCTTGTTTGTAAGACTCTTCTTACAATTTTATCATCCCTATCCTGGGACATTGTCAGCAGAGCCTACCTACCAGCTATTTCATTTGTCTCCAATCTTGAGCCTTTCTGTCATCTTACATTTGTTGCTTCTAGTGCTCAGGATCAGGATCTAGGATTTAAGTTTGATGTTGTATGGTAATCCACTCAAGTGTTTTAACCAATGGAGTTGAGGGTCAGAGTGGCATTTTATAAAGATCAGCCTATGTGCTGGATAGAAGGTGGACTTGGAGGCTGAGCTTAGAGTTAGGGACTGTTGCAGTGGTCCAAGGGACAGTTGCTGGGAACTTGAATTGTGCGGTGACTAACAATGGTGAGTAGCAGTCAGAATCAGGAAATACTTAGAAGCTAAACTGGCAGGATTTGATTACTGATTCCTTGTCACAACTGAGAAGTGACTGTGGGGAGAGTTAAAAATGATTCTTAGGTTTCTAGCAGAGGAGAACAAACTGAAAGACAGGGAATAAAACTAATAGCCAACACAACAAGGCTCAAGGATCAGAAGAGGGGTGCAGGAGACAGAGGCCATTTGGATGCCCTGTGACTCTTCTTGGTGGGCATGAGATTGGGGTATAGCAGGCAGCTGTGGGAACACGGCAGGGCTCAGTGTGAGGCTGGGGCACAGCATGCATGGCCAGGCCTTTGGCCAGTGAATTGGGCCAGGCAGCAGGAAGGCCCTGAGTTGTCCCCTGTTAGAAGGGCAGTCGGAGGCCAGTCATCTGCTCATGGAGACTCCAGAATTTGGAAAGGAACATGCAAACATGAAAAGGGTTTGCTTCAGGAAGGTGACTTCATGCAGACTTTCTCTGTTTCAATTTTTCTGTAATGTGACACTGCCTTTTGTAGTGGTTGATCTTATGTGTAGGTGGAAGCTCCTCTGGCAGCAAGAGGCATTTCTGACTTCATGGTTGTAGGTGCAGTCATTCAGTGGCACTCTTGGCCCTGTCATTTCACCCTTTGCATTTCCTACCCCTCACAGGACCCACCCTCCAGCCCTTACCTGTCCCCTCTACCCTGCACTCTGGTCTGGAGCCAGAATATTGGCTCTGGGGCAGCAGGAACCTGTTGTTTTAGGAGGTGGTGACCTTCGAGGACGTGGCCGTGTACTGCTCCCGGACAGAATGGGCTGGACTTTCTTCTGCCCAGAGGGCCCTGTACAGGGAGGTGATGCTGACAAATTATAGGAACTTGACTTCCCTGGGTAAGGCCACTTTGCCTTTGGGACTCACACTCATAGGACCAGGGTGGGGGTGGACTGTGGCATGAATCTAAATAACATCCTACATATTTTGAGGGAAAAAATTCCCAGTCCCTCAGCCCCAGAGGATGTCAGGGAAGAGGGAGAGAGAGAGGGAGGGAGGGAGGGAGGGAGAGGCCTGAGGTTGGTTTGGGTCTAATGTGCGTTCAGCTGTTCTCTGGTGAGAACAACTGAAGTTCTGGGCTCCCTTCAACTTTCCCTGTGGTCAAAGGAAGACTTCCATCTCTTCTTCCCCGTGTGTGCATGTGTCTCACAGATCTCACTAACAGAGTATAAGTGACCTTTTAGGAAGAGGTTACAGATGCTCAAATTTCCCTTTTGATCAAAATCTCCTTGGGCTTCCCCATACTCCAGTGGACCCACTTCTTTGGGTCTTATCCTTTCTGAGCCACTTTGGAGTTTCCTTCTCTTGACACTGCAGACACAGGGCCACAAGCTGCCTTAGGAACACCAACATGAGACTCCTCCTCCAGCCCCGTTTTCTCCCCCCTTTTCATGATACCCAGTTTGCAGACTTGCCCTGATCTCACTTCTGGAGCGGGGGGATCTGCCTTGGGGCCTAGAGGCACCAGGTGATCCCCCTGCAGAGAGGACCAAGGACGTCTCTAAAGGTAAGTGAGGCAGGTTTAGAATCGGCAACCATAGACCCCTGTCAGATACGTGGTTTGCATGTTTTTGAGCACTCGCAGTGTGCCAAACTTTGTTTAAGAAGCTCTGGAGGACGCTAGTTATAGGAACTGAGAAAGAGAGGACATGTCAAGTGTCTGGTTAGTATATAAGCAGTGGGCTGAGGGAGCACAGCAGAAGGGCTGTTGGAGTAATTCCATTTTATTTTTATTTATTTATTTATTTATTTATTTTTATTTTTTTTATTTTTTTTGAGACAGAGTCTCGCTCTGTTGCCCGGGCTAGAGTGCCATGGCGTCAGCCTAGCTCACAGCAACCTCAAACTCCTGGGCTCAAGTGATCCTACTGCCTCAGCCTCCCCAGTAGCTGGGACTACAGGCATGCGCCACCATGCCTGGCTAATTTTTTCTATATATATATTTTTAGTTGTCCATATAATTTCTTTCTATTTTTAGTAGAGATGGGGTCTCGCTCTTGCTCAGGCTGGTCTCGAACTCCTGACCTCGAGCGATCCTCCTGCCTCGGACTCCCAGAGTGCTAGGATTACAGGCGTGAGCAACCATGCCTGTAATTCCATTTTAGAAGTAATTCCATTTTAGAAGACCAAGTAATTTCACTATATATTATTATATGCTATATAATAAATAAATAGTATATAATTTCCTACTGACATTACAAATCCATAAAGTAAGAAAGTATACTATATTAGTTGTTGTCTAGGTCTGGGGGGAGAGTGTGTGTGTATTAATTTTCTATTGCTACTGTAACAAATTGCCACAAAGAGTGGCTTAAAACAACACAAATTTATTATCCCTTAATTCTGGAGGTCAGAAGTCCAAAGTGGATCTCACTGGGTTAAATTCAAGGTCTGGGCTAAGGAGAAAATCTATTTTCTTGCCTTTTCCAGCTTCTAGAGGCCACCCACTTCCCTTGGTTCATGGTCTGTTCCTCCATCTTCAAAGCCAGCAACATTGGGCCAAGACAGTGTCCTTCCTGTGCTGCCATCTCTTTCAATTCCCTTTTCCCCTTTTCACTTTTAAGAACTCTAATGACTACACTGGGCCCACCTGGATAATCCAAGATACTCTCCTTGAAGTCAGCTGATTAGCAACTGTAATTCCATCTGCAACCCCAATTTCTCTTTGTCATGTAACCAAACATACTTTCAGGTTCCAGAAATCAGGATGTAGACATCTTTGAGGGGAACACCTTTCTGCTTACCACAGGGAATATGGGGAGTGACTGCTGATGGTTATGAGGTATCTTTTGGGGATGATGAAAATGTTCTAAAATTGATTGTGTGATGATTGCACAAGTCTGTGAATATACTAAAGCCTATTGAATTTTACACTTTAAAGGGATGAATTGTATGGTATGTGAACTAAATTTTAATAAAGCAGGGGCGTGTGTGTATATTCAGAATTTCTAAAACCAAATTTTGTAACCTTCTTGCCTGAAACAAGCTTCTCTTCCTGAATTCCTGATCTCAGCTAATAGCATCTTTATCAGGTCATTCAAACTTCATGGCTATCATAGATTGCTCGGGCTCCCTCATATTCATTCATTTTTTTTTTTAAATGTCCACTGTTTTCACTTCCTAAATAGTTCCTTAATATATCCCTCTTCAGTCCTGGTCTTTTCTTACTGTGCCTGGATCTTTACCTCTAAGGAGGGCAGGTTTTTTGCCCAACGACCACTTTGGCAGTCTGGTGACAATTGTGGACCCGTTCAAAACCAATTAAAATACAGTTAAATAATTTTAAAAAATGAATTTGTGATGTAGAAATATAAGTACATCCTTACCAATGTGATAAAATGAAATAAGATATAAAGGTGGGCCCAATAACAACTATGATAATTTCAAATTAGTGATCAGACCAGCCATATTTTGAGATCTGCATCAACCGTGATATGGTATGAAAATATATGATTTCTACTGGTGACAAAGTCACAGGTACAGCAATTGTGTAAACTCGGTTGAAGGAAATGCTGACTTTCAGTTAGAGATGAGCGAAAACAATGACATACTTTCTTTTCCGTTTAGAGTCTCGGAGGATCCCGGCTTAAAAACCCTTCAGTGAGCAAAGCCAGAGAACCACTGAGAGGAGCGCTCTGGCATCCTAGAGAGGAAGCACGCGCGGCTGGGGCGTAAGACCGATGTAGTGACGCACTTCCGGTCACGCCGCGCTTTTCGCTTTTCCTGAGGTGAGTGTTGGGGTTTGTCGCCCGGGAGTCCTTAGGCTCGGGCGTTTCTCCTCTAGAGAAGGCTTTCGGCTTCATCCCTGAGGCCGCGGTGGAGCGAGTCAGGCGGCGCCTCCGGGTCCGGGCAGCGGAAGCCAGTCCCGCTCTCCCTCGGGCGCCTTCGTTCCCCTCCGCCCCGGACGATTTGGAAAATGGAGGCTGTGAATGTGGGCTGCTGGGTGGAACGAGACGCCCTGTGTGCCCCGACTCTGCCAGAAAGCCCTTCTTCTCATCGGGCCAACAACTAGTTACTGGGCGGCTAAACGTCAGTTTCTGCTCTAGGTTCCGGAGATGCTGCTGGGAATGAGAGCGGGCGCGGGCCCCGCCCCCGGCAGCTTTCAACTTAATGGGAAAGTCGCGTATTAGTCAGATCTGATCATTCCAGCTCACATCTTCATGACCTGTTGCTTGTAGGTGGAAGACCAAGTCCTTGACGTGCGCAAGGCGTGGCTTTGACCCTTGTGACTTACAAAGCATCATCTTGCAGCACACCCCCCTTGGCTGTGCTACTACAGCCTTCTTGACCCTTCCCTTCTAGAACGTACTTTTGCACATGCTGTTATTTTTGTAAAGGTTTCCTTTTTAACCTAATTTATATTCTTCAGCCTTCCCATTTAGGATAGTTTCCCCCCTGGCACTAATCACAGTTGTGATCTTAAAGTTATTTGTGAGAATCTTTGATTAATGTGTGTCTTTCATTTAGACTAAGCTCCATGGGGGAAGGGATCATGCCTTTTTTGTCTCTCTCCACTGCACTCTTGTGTCTCAAACATGGCCTGTCATGAAATATGTATGTGAGAAATGTCTGTTGAATGGAGAAAGCACAAATCAATGTATAATCTCAAACTGGGATAAGTGGTATATAGGAAAAGGAATGAAGTGCTAGTGGAGTGTGTTAAAGGGAACTTGACCTGGTCTGTAGAGACAGATCATGATCTGAAGGTGGAGAGTGGACAGGTTACTGGAGAGTATGGCAGACAGAGAATATTAGTTACAAAGGTTCTGAGGTTGGAGAAGAGTAGTTCATACAGAAGAAACAGCAAGCATGGAGGTCCTGAATTAGCATAGTAGAGGAAACTGAAAGAAAGCCAGTATGGCTAAACTAAGAGAAAGGAGGAGGGTGGCGTAAGATGAGGCTTGTAGGAAACTGAGTCATGCATTGAGTCTCTTAGGGAAGATTGCTGGCTCTTGTGTTTAACAAGAACACAAAGTGTCTATAGGCGATGATAAAGTAATAACCCAGATGTTTTGGCATGTTGAGGTGGCCTTTCAGGTCATTTGCTGATCTGTTTCTGATTATCACTGGGTCCTAGATTGGGACAATGAACAAAAGAGATGCCTGCCCCCAGGTCCAAGTAAAGGAAGATTTACTCTAAGATTCTTTATTTTGTTTGTTTGTTTTTAACTGGACACCATTGATTGGAACTCTTAAGATTCTTTTTCTGAATTTCCTTGGATGTTCTTATCTATTCTTCCATATTAACCTTAAAATCACTTTGCCAGGTTCTAAAATAAATCCTGTTGGGTACAACTGGAAGCAATTGAGTGTAGTTATTATAAGCAAGGCCTTTGGAGTCTGGCATATCTGGTGTGGAATCCAAGTTCATCCATTTATCAGCTGAGTGATCTTGGTAGAGAAAATTATTGTTTGCCTCGTTCTCTCGTTTGGGAAAAAGAAAAGGTTCAGAAGATCATTGTGAGAACTGAATAAGAGAATGTGTAGTTTTCATCCAAAAACATGATACTTTCTAATTTTTAACCTTTTATGTTTCTCAGTCAAATTTTGTTTTTAAAAATAAGGGTCTGAGATTCCTCTTGTTAGATTTTACTGCAAGTTTTTTGGTGTCTTTTGCTTGTTTTACTCTTTGTTTTGCCTGATGTTGATGAGTACAGGCTTTGGTGACCTAGGGCAAGTTACTTATCCTTTGAAAATCTGTTTCCTCAGAATTACAAACCTCATGGTATGGTGTGGATTAAAAGAGGAAATATTTATCACGACTTACCCAGTGGGCATTTAGTAAGTGATTGCTGCTGCTATTATTTGAGGGTTTGTTGGTTTAAGGGAGACCCTTTTACTGGGTGGGACTCACTTTGGTTCTCTTTGTTTCCTTTCTTCAGCCCCTGCCTCCTACGAGGGAACCCAGGTGATGGCAGCCATGCCCATGAAAGCACGACACCAGGTGAGCTGTGGATCCCTCAGGTCAGCCTTACGGAGATCTGATTTGAAGGAAATGGGGGATGATGGAGGTGACACTGGCAGGTCTTAGGGCCAAAGCAGTAGGAAGACCACTATTGATTCCCCCCAGTAGGACCAGATGCTGGGGAAAGAGCTGATGGTGAGGAGCTGAGCAGCCAGACGTCAGGGCCAGTGAAGATGGAGACAGCAGAGAGTGTCCTAGAAGCAGAAGTGCAACCTCCTGTGTGCTGAGGATCTCTGTGGGTCGGAAGGTCCCCAGGTTCAGTAGCTCCCAGCCATGGAGGGATTTGTGAGGATGAGGGACTCAGGCTGGTGATGTAGGAACTCTTAAGGGTGGGAGTAATCGAGATCTGCAAGGTCACAAGGTTCTTGGGAAGTGGTGGCAGAGGATGACAGGAAGAAGGCAAGAAAAAGGGAGCCTATACCATTTGTCCTCCAAAAGAAAGAAGTTTGGGCTTCAGAATCAGGGAACACGTATTCTTCTTCAGGTCTGTAGTGCTGGCTGTGCAAGGCAGTTGGCTGTGATAGGAAAATCTACATTAAGCCAGGGCACCTGAAGTTAGGGATTCCATTAAACCTCAGTGGCATGGTGACCTTGACCTCTTTGCATCTTAATTGGCTTCATTTGTAAAGTCAACATAAGTACTTTACATTTTTGGGACAAGGAAATTTATTTCTTGAATATATTTCACTTTTGA
This sequence comes from Varecia variegata, assembly GCA_028533085.1. Lineage (NCBI taxonomy): Eukaryota > Metazoa > Chordata > Mammalia > Primates > Lemuridae > Varecia > Varecia variegata. The sequence goes on along the minus strand of CM052442.1, from coordinate 121,674,140 downwards.
AGACTGATGAGTTGCTAGGTGTTGCTTTATCATTTCTTTCTTTCTGAGACTTACTTATCCAGTAACTTAGCATCCACGAACCATATCCCAAGTCCCCATCCCAGATTTCTCAACATCTGTCAAGTTTCTCTACCTGACTGTCTCACTGCTAAATCATCTTCCTTTTGGCTCTGACCCTCTTCTGATTTTCTACAAGTCACTGACATCACTATATCACAGTCCTGATCATTCAGTTTCTAGATTGCTGAGTAATTGTTGACTCTGTTTTCCCTTGATACCATTGTCAGACAGCCACCAAATCTTGCTGTTTTTCTCTGTTATTTCTTCCAGTTGTCCAATCTTGTATTACCCCCATTGAAGATTTGTCATTCCTTCTCTGGGATTTTGCTTGCAGAGCTTCCCAGATATTAATAGTTTCTCTGTGCATAGTCATGCGTCTCCCTTCACTTTTTATGTGTCACTTGATATAGCTCAGTTTTCTGAGCTTGCATTTTATCTTCTAATCTAGGGTTCTCAAACTTTAGTGTGCATGAAAATCACCTGGAGGGCTCATCAAAGCACAGATTGCTCTCAGGGTGGGTCCTGAGAATTTGCCTTTCTCACAAGTTCCTAGCGGTGCTGCTGCTACTGGTGGTGGTCAGGGACCACACTTTGAGAACCACCGTTCTATTTAGTGGTGATTCATTCAGGAGTTGACCAGATCAGGTTGTCACCTGGGCAGAGGATGGATTCAGTGTGGGATAAGCCTGGAATTGGAGCTGTTTAAGTGTACCCAGCTGTTGAACTAGTGTACTGATTGTACCATGGTGAAGAAGAATCAGATTCCAGAAATATTTAGCTGATAAAATTGGCAGGACTTGACTAAATGACTCATCAGCACTGTTCATCAGCAATGAGCAGTGTCAGGGGTGAGATGGTCTAAGATGAATCTCAAGTTTCTGGCATTGGAGACTGGGCTAATACTGATATTACTAACTGAGAAGGGGGGGGAATTGTCACTCACTGTGTCAATTAGTTTATATGAATTAGAAAGGGAGCCAGTTTGGGGGAAGATTAGTTTCGTGTTGGGTCATCCAGAGGCTGAAGCAGTGCTGGGATGAGGGGCGAGTGGAGATGTGTGGAATCACTGAGGCATTGGAAGGTGGAAGGATATTCACTGAGGCTTTCAGGTAACCAAGTTTGATATGAAAGTCTGAGGAGTGAATAGAGACTCTAAACCAGATGCTAGAACTTTCTGGGAAAGAAGAGTTGGGGCCATCAGGGAGGGGAAGGAGTGGCTATTGAAAAAGCATGAGGCTTGATTGGCAGAAGCTGTTACCAATGTCTTGAAGGTATAAAACACGTTGGCTCACACCTGTAGTCCTAGCACTCTGGGAGGCCAAAGCAGGAGGATTGCTTGAGGTCAGGAGTTCGAGACCAGCCTGAGCAAGAGCAAGACCCCTCCCCCCCTTTACTAAAAATTGAAAAATTAGCCAGGTGTGGTGGTACACACCTGTAGTCCCAGCTACTCGTGAGGCTGAGGCAGGAGGATCGCTCAAGCCCAGGCGTTGGCAGTTGCAGTGAGCTATGGCGACACCACTGCACTTTAGCTCAAGCAACAGAGCAAGATTCTGTTTCAAAAAAAAGATAAGCCCCTTAAAGAGCTACTCAGCAGCAACAATTTGATGTCAGAAGCATTTTCTCCTAGGAAGACCCATCAGGAAGCAGAATGGACTGCCCCAGGTGCCTGAGTTCCCTCTGCTGGATGTTCTTGAGCATAGGCAGCACAGCCTCTTATTCAAGCATCGGATGGAGTTGGATGAGACAGGCTTATCCCGGCAAACGACGAATCAGTTATTGTTATGTGGGAGTGACATTTGGGGCAGATTGAGCACTTGTGGGACAGATGGATTGGCTGGGACTTAAACAGCGAAGTGGGAGCAGGTGGGTCCTGAGAGGCCACCTGAAGCTAATTGTCCACTTTTAGGTGCAACAATGAAAGACTGAAAGTATTTGCAGAATCCAAGAAATTTTGCTGTACGTAGTTTAATGGGAGACTTTTTTCCAGGGTTTTCAAAAATGTTAAATCATGTTTTATGATAAGTTTTGTGTCCTAATGTTAGCTCTTCTGGTAGAGAAGTTCCAGATTTTTGGTTGTAGTAGTAGTCATGTAATGATCTGATAGTTCTTTCACCTTTCTCATTACTGACCCCTCACAGGACCCTCCCTTAGGCCCTCATTACTGTCCCCTCTGCGCTACACTCTGGCCTGGAGCCAGAGGATTGGCTCTGGGGCAGCAGGAACCTGTTGTTTTAGGAGGTGGTGACCTTCGAGGACGTGGCCGTGCACTTCACCCAGACAGAATGGGCTGGCCTTTCTCCCGCCCAGAGGGCCCTGTACAGAAGTGTGATGCTGGAGAATTATGAGAACTTGACTGTTGTGGGTAAGGCCATTTTCCTTCTGTGATTCAGATCTGTACTTTCCTGTTACCTTGCTTTTACAGGCTGGGGGTGCGGTGTGGAGAAGGAGGGGTTGTCTCTGATATCCTCCACTGCGTGGCTCGAGGGCTGAGGCTCAGTGACCAACTTCAGAGATTGCAGGGTAGGGAGAGATCTTGGATCAGTTTGGTCCCAATGAAGAGACTTGCTGTCCCCTGGTAAGAGTGTGAGCCCTTCCCTGTGTTTGCATATGCCTTGCAGAATCTCACTAACTTACCTACCCTTAAGTGGTTTTTTAGGAAGAGGTCACAAATGTCAGTTTCCTATTGATGAAAATCTCTTTAGCCTTCCCCAGTCCTGAGCCATCCTCTATGGGTCTTAGGCTTTCTGAGACTCCTGGGGTTTTCCTTCGTTTGACACAGCAGATACAGGGCTGAGAGGTTGTCATTTTCTTACCCTTTTTAGGATACCGAGTTCCCAAACCTGCACTGGTCTCACTTCTGGAGGGAGGGGATTTGCCTTGGGGCCTGGAGGCACAGGATGAACCCTTTACAGAGAGGACCAGGGACATCTATAAAGGTAAGTGAGTCAGGTTTAGAACCAACAAGTGTAGAGTTTTGTGGAGCACTGTATTTTATTTTATTTTTTTTTATTCCAGAGATATAGTGTTGCCCTGTTGCCCAGGCTGGAGTATAGTGGCACAATCATAGCTTACTGCAACATGGAACTCCTGGGCTCTAATGATTCTCCTGTCTCAGCTTCCCAAGTAGCTAGGATACAAGTGTGTGCCACCACGCTTGGCTAATTTTTAAATATTTTGTAGAGATGGGGGTCTCACTGTGTTGCCCAGGCTGGTCTCAAACTCCTGTCCTCAAGTGATTCTCTCGCCTTGGCTTCCAAAAGTGCTGGATTACAGGCATGAGCCACCATGCCTGGCCCTGGAGCATTGTATTTTAAAAAGAACCATACTTGGCAGGATTTAAATATAATAGATGATTTCTTCTAATATATAAAATATGAAACTTTCCCACCAATCTTAACTCTTATCAACATGTAACCACTCAGTACATCTCATCTGCAATCTTGAATCCATCCTTTGTGAGTTTCAACATTGCCCACCTCAGTGGTCCTCCTTCCTTGGGTGGGACAGATTTATTCAAGAACAGTTTTTGAGCACTTGCCATGTACCAAGCTTTGTTTAAGAAGCTCTGGAGGGTACAAGTTATGGAGACAGCTACAAAAAGGTAAAAGGAAATGTATTAAGTGCCATTGGGAATGGGAAGGAGAGTATGGAGGTAAAATTGACCAGATCTTACCTACATTGGCCATAAAAGAGGTGATTCGAGTCGGATAACACTGGGAAGTCATGACACGGTAGGAGCTTTCATAATTCATATGAATGCAGAGCTGAGCACAGGGTGTGAGGTGAGTGGATGGCTGGAGCAGGCCATTGAGAAGGTGGTGGAGAGTCCGAGATAAGGTTGGGTCTGAAAGGGTACCCTACCAGAGTTGGGTTTAAATGACCCCCAGAGATTTAAAAAAAAAAAGAGGGCTGAATCTTTAAGATTAAGGGATATTTAATTTCAGTGAGAAAGCGAAGAGAAAATAGGTAGTCAGAGGAGGGCCACCGAGAGTGAACAGTGAAGCCGAAGGCAGAGACAGGAGTTTCAGTGCAGGTGGTTTGCAGGGAGCAAGTAAATGAAAGATGGCAAAGGTGGAGCAGCACTTTTGCCTCTTATTTTGATAAGTTTAGGAATGAAAGAAAATACAGTAGACACAGCAGCAAATTTTTTTCAATTTTTTGATTATGACCCTGAGTAGAGGCATTGTTTTGCAGCAAAACCCTGTGCAGTCATATGTACTTTGAAAAGGGTCTCCAGAAACAAATTTACCCTTACTCCTGCAGTGTGTGAATATTTTCCATTATATTCTGTTCTAATGTAGGCTAGCATATTTCATTTCAAAAATTGTTTTATAACAATAGTGGCACACTTTATCAGTTTATGACTAATGGTTAGGCAGTTTGAAAAACACGAAGAAAAAAATTGGATATGATGGGGTGATCACTAAGCTCAAGTGGATTTGAAGATCTAAAGGAGCTTGAAGATGAAGAAAAGAGAAGATACAGCTGCTAAGGTGGTATGTCAGAGGACGTGGGAGGAGGTGTTGGGGAAACGTGAGACTTGAGAGGGCAGTTTGGGATGGGAGGATGTGGAAATCGAAGAGAAAGAAGTCCAGGGCACTGCACCTGGGCAGCCTTGGTTTCTTTCAGCAGGAAGTAAGTCACAGTGACTGGAGAACTAGGGAGGTGGGGGCTCAACTGGAGCATAGGGATTGTTGGTTGCTTGGACAACCTGGTGCAGGGATCCTGATCAAGATGAATGGCAGAGTATGGGACAGCAGGGAAAACAGAGAGTTGTGGGGTTATCTATTCCTCGGTCCTGATTTTATAATATTTGCATAGGCTAGTAGCTAGAGAGAGGAGGGATGTGAGAACAGACCACCAGGTTCTCCATTCTGTGATCATTCTTTTTCAGACTGTTGGTTACTGTGTTTTACTTCAGTCTCAGATTTCTCCTCTCCCAACACTCCCCTTCTGAGGGCTTTTGCTCGTTTAACTCACATGCATAGGATGAACTTCATTAACCAGCAGATGAGTCTCAGATAATCAAAATAATGTTAAAACAAAGTTAGTCCAACATTATATATAAAATAGATTTTATATAAAATGTTTAACTTAGTTAAGTGTCATCCAATCTTTAGGAACACAAAATCCATTATATGGGCTGTTGTTTGTCTGCTTTCTGCTAATATAAGAAAGAATACTCTGCACTCTTGGTGTGTCTAAGTAAACAAGTTCTTCCCTTTCCAAATAGGCAGGGAGTCTAGGACAGTAGTTTCTCTGCATGTTTGAGGTTCAGACTTTGAGAGTCTGATGACAAGATGTGGCAGTTGCCAACAGTTTTAGGGTATTTCCCTGTCTCCTTAATTGTAGCCTATCTGTGGATTGCAGTTAAGAATCTCTGGACTAAGTAATCATGTAGCATATTGGTGGTGATGTCCTCTAAGCACCGCTGTGACTTTCTTTCTCTCTGTTTTGCCACAACCTAGTGCTCTTAATGCTCAGTGTGTTCAATCTTTTGTGACATCTACAGGGTATGAATTTTTAAAAAGAACAACAGTTCATCCATTGCCTTTGCTTTCTGACTCTTTGTTTTACTTTCTGACTCTGAGTCTTGCCAGCCCCAGAGTCACTACTTTTTCTTAAAGCCTGTGTTGTCTTTGGCGTCTTGTAGGCCTGTAAGTACTGTAAATTCAAAAGATACGAGTTCATACCAGGGATGACCAGAAGGCATTCAGATATTAGAGTGGAAAAGCTTAGGAAGCAATCTGATATGTGCTGTGCACACTGATACCCTGTTCCGCCTTGGCTGTGCTCTGCCTATGTGATATTTGGCATTTTCATATTGGCAGCCTTATCTTCCCAGCAGGCTGATGTGGAGATTGGAATAATGTCTTTCAAAGCCACCTAATTTTTGATGCTCTGTTGTTTCTACTATAATTCTCCTGTGGCATTTGTGTTTTCTATTTCTAATGTCAGGTGCTGAGACCAATATTGACGGTGAGTCCACGTCAACACAAGGAGTTTCTGAAGAAAGAGATATGATGATGTCATGTGGGCTGAAGAAGAGTGTCCCTAAGAGAACTGACTTCCCAGAAACAAGCAAAGAGGAGAAGCACCAGAAAATCCCCACAGTGAAAAATATTCGAGGAAAGGTTCCAAGAATCCACTGTGCAAGGAAACCTTTCAGATGTGAGGAATGTGGAAAATGCTTCAGCTATTTTTCTTACTATGTTAGACACCAGAGAATCCACACTGGGGAGAAACCCTTTGAATGTAATGAGTGTGGAAAAGCCTTTAACGGCAATTCTTCATTAATTCGGCACCAGAGGATCCACACTGGAGAGAAACCCTATCAGTGTGAGGAGTGTGGGAGAGCCTTTAATGACAACGCAAATCTGATCAGGCATCAGAGAATCCACAGTGGGGACAGACCCTATCACTGTGCCGAGTGTGGAAACAGTTTCACCAGTAGTTCTGAATTTGTTATACATCAGAGAATCCACACTGGGGAGAAACCTTATGAGTGTAACGAGTGTGGAAAAGCTTTTGTTGGTAATTCACCACTAATTCGGCATCAGAAAATCCACACTGGAGAGAAACCCTATGAGTGTAATGAGTGTGGCAAATGCTTCGGAAGGACTTCCCATCTTAGCCAACATCAGCGTATTCACACGGGGGAAAAGCCTTACTCTTGTAAAGTATGTGGACAAGCCTTCAATTTTCATACAAAACTAACTCGGCACCAGAGGATTCACAGCGAGGAGAAACCATTTGACTGTGTAGATTGTGGAAAAGCCTTCAGAACTCAAGAGCAATTAAAAAGACACCTAAGAATTCATATTCAAAAGTCTTCCTATATATGTGGTGAGTGTGGAAAAGTCTTCACGAGCAAAAGAAATCTTCTTCAGCATCAAAGAATCCATACTGGAGAGAAATCCTATGAGTGTGGCAAGTACACAAAAGCCTTTCGGACTTCTTCCCAGCTAGGTCATCTTGAGCATGTCCATTCTGGAGAGAAGCCTATGCTAGACATTGGTCGTTTTGGCCTTCCAGAATTTTTTACTCCTTTTTACTGGTAATAGTACACTCAGTTTCTTTTTAGATTCTGTCTTCCACTGAGGAGTAGAATGTGTGACACAGACGAGGCTCAGCCTCAGATCCTTCCCTCAAGCCACAGTTACTGGTTCAGATGTCAGTAGGTGACCCAAGGTGGTCCAGTAAGAGTCCCAGGACTTGGCAAGAACAAGAGCTGTAGGAAGAAATACTCCTTTTCTTTTTTGTTCCATTGGTTTTAAAACTGAGAAGACCTAGGTTTTCACAGAGGCTGAGAATAAAGTCAGCACAGCAAAAGATATCTGAGAGTTGAAGATCAATCAAATGTTGAAGATATTGTTTGAACAGCTACATTAAATCATGTCTGAAGCTAGAAATACATGTGGGTTTTTGGATTTCAGTAGCCAATACATTCCACTTTTGTTTTTGTTTTGTGTTTTGCTTAGGCAAGTTTGAATTAGATTTTCCTCCCTTGGAACAGCATTTTGACTTATACAGAGCATTATCAGTGTAACAATTATTTGAAAAGTCTTGAGGGATAACATTCCTCATGGTGGAGAAATGTCTTGTGTGTATAATATGTGGAAAGTCTTTAGCTATAGCCATGGTAGCTCCCAAACTCCATGATTGTAATGAGACTGGGAAACACATTGCAACACTGGAGAGAGCACAGTCTATATCAGAACACCACCAGTGAATAGGAATTCTGACTTAAGCTCTATAACAGAAATCTTGATGTCACTACAAAACTGTCTGCATCAGTGAATCCATTCTCAAGAAAAGTCTTAACTATGAAACTGAAAGCTTTCACTCTTAAAGCTTTCATTTTCTGGTTATACCCAGTGTTTATTTTGAATGGGTGCTATTCTAGACATTAAGCTGACAATTGCCAGGCTGTTGTATGTATTATAGCCTGATATTAATGTTTGCCAGCTTAATGCCTACAATAACATGCCCACTCTGCTCTTTGATCTGGTTAGTGGGCCAAGGAAATGCTGTGGTTCTCAGTCATAAGGCACACTGCAGAGATGTCTCAGTAGGTAAACAAAGAGCTGGCCCTTTTGTTTGGGTGATGAATATAATCTGCACCCTCTTTTCCTATGTGTCTTTCTGCTGCCAGCCACTGTCAAGTCACCCTACCCAATTCCAGACTACCTGCCCCAGAGTGTAGCCCCTGGGGGGCTTCACCACCTCTTCCTTACTTGCCAGCAGTTGGATGAGCAGTTGTATCAGGTTCTTGCACTGACCAATGAATAATAGGCTGGAGTAGTCAGTGAAGTAGATGTTTTTTAATTGAAGTATAACGTACACAAAAATACATGAGTCATAGTTGTACAACATGAATTTTTACAAAGAACATAGTCTTACAATTGCCAAGATCGAGAAATAGAACATACCAGCACCTCATGTCTCCCTAAACTCCATTTCAGTCACTACCTCTCATCATAACCTCTATTCTGACTTCTGTCACCATAAATTATTTTGCCTGTTTTTGTACTGTTATGCAATGGAATCATCTGTATAGATTCATTATCACTGCTAGTGATGATGTAGTATTCTGCTCCATAAGTTGTTTACTATTGATGAGCATTTGAGTTATTTCTAGGGGTATCATTTTGAGGGCAGAAAATCTAAAAGTCACCCAGAAAAGAAACTGGTTAAAGCAACTGTGGTCAGGAACTGTTAGTTTCATGTGTTCCATCAACTACTACTGCCCTTTGGTAAATTGTAACAGCAGTAATTTTTGGGGGGACAATTACCATATGCCAGACACGTTCCTAATCACTACACACATTTACTCAGTACAACTCTATGAAGAAGGGGGTGTACTTAGCTCCTTGTTACAGTTGAGGAAACCAATTAATTAGGTTGCCCAAGGCCATAGTAAGTGTATGGATTCACACGCAGGCAGCCTGGGTCCAGAGCTCGTGTTCTAACCAATACATAGGATGCCCTGTAGAGGTTGGATGTAAAGTTTGTGTCTTGGCAACAGAAGCAGGGTTGTTGCGGGAAACCGATAAGCTCATTAGGGGTGGAGGACAGGATCAAGAGCAAGTCAAGACCAGGACTGTGCTCAGCTTCACAGAGGTAGATGGGGGATTGGCATTGTAAGGGGAAGCCTGAGTTGAACTAGAGTAGTAAAATCTGTCTGGTACAGTGTCCCAGTATAGCTGTTGCAGGGGAGGTAGCATATGTCTACAGATGAGGCAGGGGATCCAGTTCTTAGGTTCCCCCACCCTTAGTAGCTGTGTAGCATTGGGAAGTTAAGCATCTATTCCTCTCAACAGCATCTGAAAATGGGTGTCTTCATATCAAGTACCTGAGTCAGTGAGCTGGCTCCCCTGAGGTCTTTCAGCTTTGAGATGGGACAGCTGAGTGAGGTTGGTTTTCTTTTTTCTGGCCTTCACTGTCGAGTAGTTAGCACCCTGTCCCCAGTACCACTGTCAGGAAGCCCCCTCCAACTGAGTAACTGTCCTTGAATCAGTTATGATTACTGTATTAGTTTTCTATGCCCTGGTCTGAGCCACCAGCGTTTCCTGGACTACTGCAATTGCTTCTTAAGTGGTCTCCCCACTTCTACTTTTGCATCTCAGTAATCTGTCTGCCAATCAGCAGAGTGTGCTTTTGAAAAACATAAAGCACATTATAACGTGTTTGCTTAAAGCATTTCAGTGATTCCCATTGCACCGGGAATAAAATCCAAACTCTTTAACATGGCCTGCAAAGCTCTACATGACCTTGTGGTGTGCCACTTCCTCTACCCATGATGTGTCAAGCTTTATTTCACAGGAGGGCCTACACACATTACTCCTCCTGCCTGGAATGCTCGCCCCTTGATTATGTGCCCAGATACCTCGTTCTTTCGGGTCTCAGCCCAAGGTCACATCCTCAGGCCTTTCCTGACCTCCAGGTTAAAAGTGGTATTCCCTTGATATTCTCTCCTAAACACCTTGCTCTTTGTTATTATCACATGAACGAAAGTTTACATGATGTATTTATTCAGGTGCTGATTTATTTAAAGCGTGTCTCCACTATGTTCTATGGTCTAGAAAGGCTGTAACCTGTAAGCTTTGTTTTTCATTATCTATAAAATAGATATAATATCTCTGCACCTTTCTCAGGATGATGTGAAGAAAAACATAATAAACACAAAAGTGTCTAATAGTAAAGTTCAGATGAAAGATGTTTTTCTAGCTCAGAACACCTGCATGCAAGGTAACTCAGGAAGGGAGTGTAATGTGGTTAAATAAAGCAACTGGAAGATAATGAAATTTCCAATCTTATACTTCCATTATGCTTAAGTTGAGTTGAGGTAATTTATTGTTACCAACAAGAGCAACGTCTAGTCCCTGTCTTTTTAAATTTTCAAAGCCAATAACTCATGTTTATAGAAATCTTTAAGATGAAAGAAAGCTTTCCAGAAGAGCCTCTCGGCCGTTTGTGTCCACAAAAAAAATTCTCATCCTTAGAATTCTCTGGAGTTTGAGGCAGGGTGGCTAGGTGAGATGCGTCAGATTCTGGCCAACTGAGTTCAAAGGAAGAGAGAGGATGAGACAAATATCTGCAGATCAGGCTTAAAATATAATCCGAGGGACTGGCAACAGGTTGGAGAACAAGGGTTCTGAAGCCAAAGCCAGGACCTTGGAGAGCTCCATGGACACCCGAATGAGGTAGAGCTAGCACGTTGGACAGCACCACAGTCGCCCTGTTTTCAGCTTGTAGTCCCTTTTACTTGAATGCCAGTGTAATAAACACACGTTGCGGTGGGCACTGCTAATTTCCTGGGACTTTTGACTCCTGTGCGCCTGGCAATTGTAACCCCCTAAAGTCAGCCCTCCTTTAGAAGGCTTTTTATGACAAGATGGGGGTTGGGATCCTTTCTTTTTCTTCTAGGACGGTGGTCCCCAACCTTTTTGGCACCAGGAACCGGTTTCATGGAAGACAATTTTTCCATGGGCACGGAGGTGGGGGGTGGAAAGGGGGAATGGTTGCAGGATGATTCAAGCACATTCCATTTATTGTGCAGCCAAACCTCTCTGCTAATGATAATCTGTATTTGCAGCTGCTCCCCAGTGCTAGCATCACCACCTCAGCTCCACCTCAGAGCATCAGGCATTAGATTCTCATAAGGAGCACATAACCTAGATTCGTTACATGTGCAGTTTACAGTAGGGTTCGTGCTGCTATGAGAATCTAATGCCACCCCTGATCTGAGAGGAGGCAGAGCTTATGCAGTGATGTGAACAGTGGGGAGCAGCTGTAAATATAGATGAAGCTTTGCTTGCCTGCCTGCTGCTCACCTTCTGCTGTGCAGCCCGGTTCTTAACAGGACCGGTAATGGTCTGCAGCCTTGGGGTTGGAGACCACAGTTCTAGGGGACTTCATTATCAGAGCTAAAAATTGGGCTGCCTTGGGAGCTCTGTAGGATTGGGACCCAGTACCATCGTCTTATTCTGGAGGCCCAAATCCTTCAAATTAAGGGAAAATATCTAATGCCTGATTGTACTGTGTAAGAAAGAAGGTTCAGGGCTTGTCCTAGGCACATAGAAGAAGCAAACTGTTAGGCAATACATGCAAGAAAGAAGGTATGTTGTATTCATCTGGAGAAAGGCTGCTTGATTTTTTTCCATACTCTCTCCTTACTTGCTAACCTTCAACTGTTAAGCTCTTTTCAGAAAACCTCTTTTCAGAAACATACAGTGGATTGGGTCTGATTTCTCTGTGGTAAAAACCTTCTGAACTTGGTTGACGTTAGCAAGTTTCCATGAAGTTATGCACATCAAACTTTGGGGGAGTTTGGCACTGTAGCTCTCTCGCCTAGTTATGATAATGTCACATCTACAAACTTATGCATTAATTATTTCCTATAGACAAATAAAGAAGGATGATGAGATCCACAAATACGGTAGAGGAGGGAAAACATTAACACTACTTAAGTAACTACTGAATCCTGGTCCTTGTTGTTTGTACTTTAAGTGAAACAATATGTGTAGTATTTACAACAACTATGTATTATTACCTCATTTTCAGATAAATGAAGGGAGTTTCAGAAAAATTAAGTGGTTGCCCAAAGTCTCATAGCTAGTAAGTAAAGAAGCTAGGACTTCTCAGTGCTGTACATTTAATTAATTAATTAATTAATTTTAGAGATGGGGTCTCCCTCTGCCACCCAGGCTGGAGTGCAGTGGTATGATTGTAGCTCATTGCAGCTTTGAACTCCTGGCCTGAAGCAATCCTCCCATCTCACCCTCCCAAAGTGTTGGGATTACAGGCATGAGTCACCATGCCTGGTCCTGTACATTTATTTTTATTTTTTTCCTCTTTGTTTCTTTTTGGATAGTTTCTATTGCTATGTCCTTAAATTCACTAATCTTTTTTTATCTGCAGTGTCTTATCTAAATTCCACCCAGTGTACTTTTTCTTGTACGTTACAGATTTTCGTGTCTACAAGTTTGATTTGGGTCTTTTTAAATATCTTCCATGTCTCCACTTAACTTTTGAACATACAGGATGCAGATTTTAAATGTCATTGTCTGCTAACTCTGTAGTGACTATTTCAGAAGTCTATCTGGATTAGTTTTTAATTTAGTTTCTTAGATTATGAGTTATTGGACCAAGTAGGTAGTATTCATTTAAACTCTGCACTCAGTGATACAAACTATGATTATAAGTCCTTAGGAACATTCCCTCTACCACTTCAAAACTGAGGCAAGGACCACAACCCTCTTTGTTATATCTCTTTGCTCATGAGAAATTTTTTCTGATTTATCCTTTCATGGGTCCAGGCATTTGGGTGAGTGTATGTGTGTAAGAGAGAAGCCTCCATTCCCACTCTTGTCTTCCTGCTGGCCTCCTGAATATTACAGTTCAGCTTCCTCAGATATCCAGGCTTACAGATCTCCACCAGCCCAACTCACATTGGCCAAAGCATTAGCTCCATACCTCAGGCCAAACCAACTCCTCTGGTTTTAGTTTCTTGCTCATTTTTGGTCCCTGGGTACACTTTCCTTCTGGGGCTTTATTTGGTATAACACTGGACTCATTGATTAAATCAAGAAAAATACCCTTCTACTGAAAGATTACCTGGGTCTTTCCTTTTTTACAAGCTTTTTTCCTTGGTTTATTTCCTGAGTATTTAAAATTTTCTTAATGTATGTCTTAAACATTATTAAAACTTATTCCTATATATGCTTGCTTGCTTTGCAAATACGATCTCTAGTATATTTCTTCACATAGTAGATTGAATGCTCTGTTAATATAATTCACAATATCAATAACTAAAGAAAACTTTAATGATATTGAAGAATCCTTGAACACCTTGCATGAATCCCAACCAGACTCTTATTGCTTCACCACAGTTTTTAAGAGAAGAAGCAGGTAAAACCATATTTACTCTGTTATATTAAAACTGGAAATGCCAAAAAAGATATTTGAATGTGAGAGGATCATCAGTTTTCCCTGGTGGTCAGGTAGGAAGAGTTTTAGGGAGGCCTTGGGACTGTGGGGACAGAGGGTACAGGAGAAGCCTTAGAACTGAGCAGGCATCATGGCTGCAGGCCCACCATGAAGATGGACTTGCATAATACCGAAATATAAAAGCCAGCTTAAATTTTTAACTATTATGTTCTGTGATTTTTTATCTTTCCTCATTTTTATGGGGATTAGTTAGGCTATGGGCTTGGGAATTAATTTAAAGAACTCAAATAAATGTGGTTTAAATCTGATGAAAGTTTGTCTCTTGCTCGTGTATCATCTGGAGGTAAGCAGTCTGGGGCTGATATAGCAGCTCCCCGTGACTCTGTTTAGCTGCTCTGTCATCGTCAGGAGACACGCCCTCATCCACATGGTCCAAGAGGCTCACCCTGGCCAACATTCCACCCAGCTGATGGAGGTTTGGGGCCAAGGAGGGCATGTCCCTTGTCTTTAAGGACACAACATCACATTTTCTTACAGCCTGTTTGCTAGGGTCACCTGCCTACACTTTGCTTTAAAGAGTGCTAGGAAATGTGTGCCTTTTTCCCAGGCTGTCTTGTGCCTTGCTAGAGATTCTGATACCATATAAGAATGGAAGAACAGAGGTTGACAGACAACTAGAGGTCTCTGCCTCTCCAGACGTACCATAGAGCTTTTGTAACTTGGTTTGTGTGTGTCCTAGCACTCTTAGGAGTAGGAGTTCTGTGGTTTTTTAGAGGGCCTTATTTTATTATCTGTAAAATTAAGCAACTGCTTTATGATCCAACTATTTGTGGCCAGCATTTATGTGATGGTGTGATCTCCTAATTCCTTCCTATTTCTTTCAATAAGCCCTCACTCCTACCTAGAGGCCTGATGTCTGAGTCTAGAAAGAAGTGAAAACTAGCACTTATTGGTAAGAGCAGTGTAATCCCACTCTGCCCAATCACAGGGACCATTTTTCTATCCAAATGAGAGCAGCCACATAAAGTGCTTGTTTTAGAAAACAGTGAGGATCAGGGTCAGGGCTAGGCAGAGAAGGGCTGCTGGCAATGGTCAATGCCATGATCCCAGGCATAAGACATATCCTACCCCCAGTGGTACAAAAGTAAAGTAGGGTTCTAGCTAGGAGTTGGGGCTGGAGCCTTTGGACCGTGCCAGCAACAAACGTTTATTGCTCCTCTTCTTTGTGCTCAGTTTTGTGCTTTAGTTGAGGATAACAGTGTCAAACAAGATAGGTATATTAATGGTCCCTGCTCTCTGGAGCTACCGGAGAAGACCTAGATATTTAAATAAAATATCACCATTAAATAGGTACAGGTGTTCCAAGTCCTGAGAAATGCCGTGATGGCACATAAATGGGGGACTTGCCTTATTCTGGGCAGTCAGGGAAGGCTGGCTTCCCACAGGAAATAGGATTTGAGCTGATGCTTCCGGTAACAGGCAACATGGAGGGTAAGAAGAGGAAGGGGAGGGCATTGTAGGTTTAGAGAACAGCATGTTCAGCAAGTGGGGCTGAAGTCAAGAGGGGAAAGAATGGGAGTGATAAGAGGCTGGAGAGGTGAGTTGGGCCAACCACCACCTTCCAGCGCAGCAGCATTGGAGGGATTAGAGCTGGAAGGAAGAAAGGGCTACACGATCAGGGTTGAGGGTGGGAATGTAAGGGTAGTCCAATCCAGTGACTTTTAGTACTGTCTCCCCTCCACCAGGGCTCATTTTGGAAATTATGGGAGGTATTTTGTTACATTTGGTGGTGGGGGGGGCATTACTGCGAGCATTATGGATGGGAGCGAGGAGTGCCACAAGTCCTGCAGTGCACAGGATAGTCCCACCTGTCGAAAACATTTTCAGACTTTCAAATGTCTTGCTGGACATTCATGTAAATGAAAACCCTGTTTGTAAATTACTTGAACCTAGAAGCTAACTGTTCTAGATAAACACAAAGTATTTCTGCACAGTTTTAACATACACTGATGTTCCAGGACTATAACTACTGTATAATCAGTAGAATGTCCTGTGTTTCATTCAGAACTTCATCAAAAAGTGTTTACCATTCTGGATCACACTTTTGTAATTTTTGAAACACCAATGTAAGTCACAGCTTGTGGCTGTGGCAATTCAGGCAAATTTTGTGTGTAAAGACAAATATTGGGCGACTTCATTAGGTCTCCTACAGCAGTCATGGCCAAACATTTGCATATTGAAGTATGTGCTTTTTAATTATACATTATGTTCCTTTTATTTCTCCTTCATTACACTTAAGGTATAACAGTTTTTAAAATGTAGATTCTTTATATTATTATTTTCTAGGCCATTATTTATGAGTTTGAGGTCAGGAGAATTAAGTGGACATTACAGAATATTTGCTAGAAAAAGGGGGCAATGGAGCCGGGCGTGGTGTGCCCTGCTACTTGGGAGGCTGAGACGGGGGGGATCGCTTGAGCCCAGGAGTTTGAGGTTGCAGTGAGCTATGATTGTGTCACTGCCCTCCGGCCTGAGGTGACATAGTGAGACTCCGTCTCGAAAAAGAAAAAGTGCAAGAAAAAGAACTAAAGGGGCCGGGCGCGGTGGCTCACGCCTGTCATCCTAGCCCTCTGGGAGGCCGAGGCGGGCGGATCGTTTGAGCTCAGGAGTTCGAGACCAGCCTGAGCAAGAGCGAGACCCCGTCTCTACTAAAAATAGAAAGAAATTATATGGACAGCTAAAAATATATATATAGAAAAAAAATTAGCCGGGCATGGTGGCGCATGCTTGTAGTCCCAGCTACTTGGGAGGCTGAAGCAGTAGGATCGCTTGAGCCCAGGAGTTTGAGGTTGCTGTGAGCTAGGCTGAAGCCACGGCACTCACTCTAGCCGGGGCAACAGAGTGAGACTCTGTCTCAAAAAAAAAAAAAAGAAAAAAGAACTAAAGGAAGGGTCTGGCAGCGTGCGAACCACTGGTCCAGTCCGGAGACTTCCAAACATAGTTGCACCTGCGGCTTTACCAAGACTCAGATTCTTGGCGCGCCTCCCCGGGCTGGGCCCCGTGCTCAACGCTGATTCTCGCCTGCCCCAACCCCCGGAAGAGTAACGACCCTCACGGGTCAGACCAGAGGGAGAAGGGCAAAGGGAGCAAAGTTCTAAAGGACAGGGCTGCAGCCGCAGCGGGAGGGCGAGAGCACCATAGAGAGGGGACGACCCTGCTCCTAGAAAGGCTCGGACTCCGCCTGGTGACGCATTTCCGGCAGCGCCGCAGAGCCGCGGGCGGCGAAGGTGAGTGCTGGCCTGCGGGCCTCGTGGGCGGTGCCCTTGCCCCAAGGCTCTGGGCGCGGTTGGGCGCGCCTGCACTCTGGGTGGAGCTGGGTCTCCCGCGGACTCCGCTTCCGGGAGGCCCGGGCTGGGGGACGGGTGCACGAGGGCGGCCCGGGGTCCTTTTCCGCCCTCCTCGGCTCCCGCTTTGGTCTTGGAGTCCGAATCCGTTCCGTCCCGCGGAATGCAAAGCTTGTGTTGCTGTCAGAGCCACGAGGCCCCCAGCATTTAGTACTTGATCTGTTCGGGGAAGATGTGTCGGTGCAGCCAGGGGATGAAGATTTGCGGGAGTGAAGCAGCCCGAGGTGATACCACAAGTGTTTTGACACATTGAGGTCTTGCATCTCAGGTTTGGACTGTGTGCTCCGGGTCTCGAGACATAGGGTCATGAATCAGGACCGATCGGGAGCGCAGGAAAAGCAGATCCCCTGTCAGTCACCCGGGAGCAGAAGAAGCCTGGCTTTTGGTGGCCACTGTCTCCTACTGTGTTGCCAGTCCCAAAAGGTAACTCGGCCCTACTCCTCTTGGGCTGTAGGGTGACAATTACTTGGAAACGACATCTGCAGTGTAATTACGAATTTGCACAGTTCTTGAATACACGTAAAATAGTTTGAGCATTGCTAATTCAACCCCTTGCAAAACAAATGTACTATCTAGCCTACAGTATTGGAATACAAGTCTTTTTGTCTTTAGCCTTATAGTGTTCAGTAAAAATACTGTTTTCTAAAATTACTTCGTTCTTTTCCTTCCCATCACTTCAGTGTGGTTATGTTATTCAGCTGTAGTATAGTGAGGCTCTCTTGCTGTTGTTAGTATTCCATTTTGGGTCCTCACCTTCACTCCTGGCTGGTTTGTGTGTGTGTGTGTGTGTGTGTGTGTGTATTAAATATGTATGTTTATATGTTTTATATGTATATATTAAAATGAGCACCCGTGAACACACCACCCAATTAAGAAAGAGAACATTGCCAGTACTCCCAGCCTCCCACCCCTAAAGGTAACTACTATCTTGAATTTGGTGTTAATCATAGCCTTACTATTTTTTAAAAGGATTTGTATAACGTATGCATATACCTGTAAACAATGTTTAACTTTTTTTGTTTTTGAGCTTCATATAAATGGCATCATTGTGTTTAGTCATCTGGGATTGACATAATTCCATATGATATTCCTAAATTCATTGATGTTGTGTGTAGCTGCTGGGTAATGTTCCACTGTAAAAACTATAAAAATTTATTGATGTATTCTCAATGGATCTGTGGGTTGTTTCCAGTTTTTTGCTATTTAAATACAGCTGATAATGAATATTTTTGCACATATCTCCTATATATGAGAGTTTCTTTCGGATGTGTTTATTTAGTTAGTTTTTGTAGAGATGGGGTCTCGCAGTGTTGCCCAGCCTGATCTCAAACTCCTGGGCTCAAGCAATCCTCCTGCCTTGGACTCCCAGAGTGCTGGGATTACAGGCATGAGCCACTGCCACCGTGCCCAGCCTGAGTGTTTAAAATTAGGCATGAATGTTGAATTATTTCAGACACCTTTGGCATCTGTTGAGGTGGATAATATGTTTATCTTTCTTTGATTTATTAATGTGTATCCTAATATTGAGCTTTACTTGAATTCATGGAATGATCTACTTAGTCATGATACATTACTTTAATGAACTATTGGAGTCTATTCCTTAACATTTAGAATTTTTGCATCACTATTCATAAATGAGACTGGTCTATGGTTTTTGTATTAGTATTGTGCTGGCATCATAAAAAGAATTGGGAAACTCAGTTTGTTGTGCTGTGCTACAGCTTTAATAGTGTTATAGGATTCTTCTTCTTTTTTTTTTTTTTTTTTTGGAGACAGGGTCTTACTCTGTTGCCCGGACTAGAGTGCAGTGGCATCGTCATAGCTCACTGCAACCTCAAACTCCTGGGCTCAAGCCATCCTCCTACCTCAGCCTCCTGAGTAGCTTAGGACTATAGACTCAGGATACCACACATGGCTAATTTTTCTATTTTTTGTAGAGATGGGATCTCTCTATGCTTCTGAGGCTGGTCTCAAATTCCTAGCTTCAAGCAGTCCTCCCTCTTTGGCCACCGAAAGTGCTGGGATTACAAATGTAAGCCACCACGCCTGGCCCTAAAATTATTCATTTCTTAAAGAACTGAAAGGACTTTCTCATGACCTACCTGGCCTCAGTGTTTTGTGAGTGTTAGCTCTTCACTTGCTGTCTTGGTTTGATTAGGTAAAAATAATCAAGGATTATGTAGAAAATCTTTATAGTATAATTTGTAGAATTGATTTATTAGATTCGAGTAGAATTATATGTTCTGTTGACATAGAATAAGTTTTCTTTGTAAACACTACATAATATTTTTTTAAATAGATGCTTGGCCACAAAATAACGTGAAAAATCTATAAAGTAGAACTTAGTACATCAGGTTATTTAAACATCACGCACTAAAGCCAGAACTTATTAACAGAGAAGAAATGAGCACCAACAAACTATCCTAAACAAGTGTTAAATCGGGGACAAAACAGAGTTGCTGACTGACTATAAAATAGTAATGAAGACATGAAGTATAAAAACTCCTGGAATGTGTCTAATAGCATATTCAGAGGAAAATTTATGGCCTTACAAGCTTTAATTGCCATGGTAAAGAATGAAAATAAATGAATAAATAATGCAACTTCAAGAAGGTAGGAAAAAAACCTTTTGTAGTCTAACTTCCCCCCAAAGCAGAACATGGAACAAAGATTTGTGCATAGGAATTTCCTTAGGAATGTGGTTACAGGAACAGCGTGAAGGACAAGGGGAGCGAAACAGAGAAGGAGGGACAGCCAGTACAAGGATGTGTTGTTAGGCTCAGCCCTCAACGGGCTCTGTCTCCGAGGGTCTTTGAGGATGGTACTCTGTCTTGCAGGGTCTTTTTTAGAAGCCTTGGAGTCTCAAGGCTGCCCACCTGGGGACTGATGGGGGTGGGGTGCGGAGGGAACATTTAACATTTATCCCTTGGCTTCTGTCCCCTATCGGTTGAGGGTGGCCCTGCAGGTGTTAACTCCTCTGCACTTCAGGGCCCAGCAGGTGTCCACAGGTGTCCCACGCAGGCCACCAGAGAGGCCCCAGGGCAAGAACCAGGCATGTGGTATAGGTTTTTGCAGAGACATTGGTAAGTTGAAGCTTCCCAAAGCTGGTCAAAGCCTTTGTAAAACTGGACTGAGGATGGGACACGAGGATTTGGAGTGGTGCTTAAACTGTCCCTTACAGAGCTAAAGGAAGGAACAACCTAATAAAGCAGAATTAGTGAATTAAAAACAAATAGAAGAAAGTAGTGTTACTTAATAAATGGAAAAGCTGGTTCTTTGAAAATAAAAGAAAACCACATTAAAATATTAGTAAATAAACTACTGCTCAGCCTATGTATATTAGTCTGCTTGGGATTTATTGGCAGCCCATGACAAAATACCATAGACTGGGTGGCTTAAACAGAACATATTTATTCCCCACCGTTCCGAAGACTGGAGTCCAAGGTCAAGGTGCTGCTGATTTCGGTTCCTGCCAGGGCTCTCTTCTTGGCTTACAGGTGGCAGCCTTCTCATTGTGTCCCACAGGGTGGAGAGTGGCAGACTGAGTGGGTGTGAGCATGCGTTCCGGTGTCTCTTCCTCTTCTTATAAAGCACCAGCCCTGTTGGTTTAGGGCCTCACCCTTCGGGCCTCATTTAACTTTATTACCTCCTCACAAGCCCTGTCTCTGAGTACAGTCACATTGGGGGTTAGAGCTTCAATATATGAATTTGGGGGGTACATAAACATTTAGTCCATAACACTAATCGTGGGGAAAAAGTCTGGAAAGTGCATCCATTTGAAAGAAGTGGGAACAATAAAGTAGTTCCAGATATGGAAGAAATGAAAAGAATCATGAACCACTGTTTTCTACAGCTCTTTACTGGTAAAGTTGAAATCCTGGAAGAAATGGATATGTTAGGAAAATGTAAAATTTCTTCTTTTTTAATTTCTAAAGTAATATTACTACTTATTCTATAACTTTTAAATAATAAAAATAGAATATTAAAACTTAAAAACACCATACCCTACTACCAGGCAAGGATTTTATCATTTTGTGTCTATCTTCTGATTTTCTATACGTTTATAATGCATATATATGTTTCTTAATGAATAAAGCCATGTGAACCTGCATAATTTTTTTCTTGTTCTATACCATTTAATTTTTTTTATTCTAGATGTACTTGGATGGTGTAATTTTAAAGATTAAATAATTTTATGTATTTTTTTTTAATTTGGGGAGGTGCAAGTTGAATTCTGTTACATATGTATTTTCTATAGTGGTGGAGGCTGGGCTTTTGGTGTACCCGTTACCCAGGTGGTGTACATTGTACCCCATAGGTAGTTTTTCATCCTTCACCCCCTCCCAGCCTCTCTCTTGTGAGCCTCCAATGTCTGTTATACCACTCTGTGTGCCCTTATGTAGCCATAGTTTAACCCCCACTTAATGTTTTAGAAAAATGTACAATTTCAAGGCTGACTTTAGTAACAGTAAAAATCAGAAAATAACCAGTCCGTGTGTTCTTGAATATAATGAACAAGAGGCGCTGGGTCATTGGACTCTAGATACTGTCGGGATGTCTTCTCTCAGGGGCTGAGGCAAAAGTCCAAGCCTTGGCTTATTTGCTGTCAGAGGCTGGCAAGTATGAGGAGGCAGCACTTCCAGCCCAGCTTCCTCAGGGTAAGCCTGGCCCGTGCAGAGGCTGACCTCCCAAGATCTCTTCAGAGGCACTAGAATTCTTGAGGACGTCCAGGGCTCTGCAGGAACGGGGCAGGGTGTCGGGGAGCAGCTGCCCTCTTCTCCAGGCACTGCCTCCCTCCCTGGGGCCTGACTGCCAGGCCTGTGTGCTGGGGCTGCAGCCCAGCCAACCTAGCTTCTCATGCAGTGTCATCGAGGGCGATGCTTGTTTAGAGAAAGAGGAGTAGATCTTAGTAATGTCCCATCTCTTGAACTGAATCACTGATACATGACTCTTTGTCTCATTATCCCTCAGGCTCTGCATACGTTTTATATACACTCTTTGTATGATATGTGTCAGAATTGCAAATCCATAGGGTTCCTGGCAGTGAACATCAGTGTCAGCCGGAAGGAGTCGTAGGCACCGAGCCAGTGAACAGATCACACTCTTCTTCCTGGGGCAGCTCCTGTTTACACGCCTGCTCGGATGCAGGCTGCCTGTGTCTCACATCTGTGAGGGCTCTGCTCCTCCTGGTAGGGGTGGCTTGCCTCACACTTGTCTGTCTCTGTGTTTCTCCGCAGCTCCAGCCCTGCTCTGAAGGGGAGACCAGGTGATGGCAGCCATGCTCCTGACAACCTGGCCCCAGGTGAGCTGTGGGTCCTTCAGCTCTTGCTCTGAGCAGTTTCCGACTGAGAAGTGAGAAGGGGGCTGGTGAGCCTTGGGCTGAAAACTGCGTCCACCTGCTGGACTGGAACTTGTGGGAAGGAGGTGGCATGGAGGCAGGGCGGCAGAGACCAGGGTGGTGCTGAGTAGGAGGCAGCAGGTGGTCTTCTGCACACCTCTGTGCAGGTGCGCCCCCAGCACAGGGCTCCGGGGCAATGGGGACGTGGAAACTGCCCATGTGGGATGCTCTGTGCACAGATGTGAATGGAGGAGAATTGCAGAGGACTGGGAGTCTCAGTGGTGGGGGTGTAGGGGAGAGGAGTAGCAGGACCAGATCAAAGAGAAGGATGGCTGTGCCTCTAATTCAGGGGCAGGGGGAAGGTGATGGTGAGTGGAGTCAAGGGAAGAGACAGACAAGGAATCCTGTGGGACAGAGTATCTCATTGTCCTCATGAGGCTTTCAGGGCTTGGGGTGCAGTGGCTCAGACTTTAGGTCTCTGATGAAAGCTCTCCATCCTCTCCCCCAGAAAAAGAAACCTGCAAACCAAATTTTCCATACACTTTCAGGGACTTCATGGACCCCCTGAAGCTCATCCATGGACCTCCATGGACTACAGGTTGGGAATAATCATAGTCACAGTAACACCGTTTGAGGCTTCCTATGCTGCAGGCCCCACACTAAGCCCTTTGCATGATCGTTCAGTCCTGACAGCCGCCCTCTTTGATAGGTGCTGTGTTGTATTTTCTACCAAAAAGAAATGAAGGCAAAGGGGAGGAGAGTAACCTGCTCAAGGTCACAAAGTTTTCGTGAGATTCGTAACTGCTCGGCCATAAGACAACTGTGAAATCAGTGATGTTAAGTTGGTTAGATTTCCAATGTGTATGGAATAATTTTTAGGGAAGATTCAAAAGCAAGGTGAGCACTTGAGAAGGAATCCCACTGGTCCAGGTGATGTGGGCTTCATCCAGGAAAGTAGCTATTAAAGAGGAGGGTTTCAATTCAAGTAATGCTTAAGAGAAAAATCTTTAGGACAAAGGGAGTCAAGGATTAGGGCTAGGGATAAAGGGACAGGGGAAGTCAAGAATGAGCCCCAGGTTTCTAACAGGTTTCCTGTGAGGATGGTGCTGACATCGCTGAGGTGCAGGTTCAGGAGGAAGTGCCAACTTACTGGGAAAAAGGGTGTTGGCACGCAGTAAAGGCATTTAATTTTGTGCAGAGAAGTTACTCGCCCTGTCTAAGGTCACACAAAGAGGACAGAAACACCTAGAGTTTGGACCAGAATTGTTGACGGGTGGAGATCAGCAGCATCAAGGAAAACAAGTTCTGGCAGACAGGAGTTGCGAGGCAGGTCCCTGCCAGTGATTCCCCTGGGTCTCCATGGAAGGCTGAAGTGGGCAGAGGTGAGCCAGCCAGAGGCCGTGGCTGCCCAGGAGGGAGGCGTTGGGCCTGGGAGTGACATGCAGCATCAACCCTGAGTGGCAGGGCTTGTGCTGACCTCAAAGCTTAGTGACACAAAAAGGAGAAGCCAAAAGTATGGCAGAGTGGCCAGCCATTGGGAAGGCTGGTCTCCCTTCTTTCCCAAACCTTCTTAGAGAAACAGTGAAGTCTTGGGAGCAGTTGGAAAGGATGAGGCTTGAATGGGAGAGGATAACAGAAAATGCTGGGTTTTCAGGGAGAACCCCCCAGCCTGGGCAGCACTGAGTCCCTTGGCTGGAGGTGCTCAAACAGGTGCCACACAGCCAGCCCCTTGTTGGCGGGTCTGTGATGGACACCAGGTGGCAGATGGGGGCTGGCTGAGACAGAAGCCATGACTGTTCTTAGCAGGTGGCTTGAGGTGTCAGGATGAGGGTGAGGTATGGGGAGTGGAATGGGGCTGAGGTCAGGCACAGGGGAGCCAGGACCTCAAGGGGATGACGTGGGGACTGCTGGTGGATGGGTCCTGAGTCTGCTAGTGAGGGAGTGGCCTATTCAAAAGAGCAAGGTGGCTTTAGGAGAATTTGCTTATGGAAAAATTTTTTTTTCTTTCAGCCTGCCTTACGTTATCTTTTATAAGTGTAAAAAATGGCATGAGGTTTCTCTGCTGTGGGAGAAGTCGGATATTCTGTGGTTTACTTTCCTGGTGCTTTTTCTCAAGTCTTTCCCTTGTTATTAATTTTGTGCTCTCACGAGCTCCCTCCCAAACCCTTATACTGCCCTCTGCCCCCCACTTAGGGCCTGAGCCATGGAATTGGCCCTAGGGCAGCAGGAACCTGTTGTTTCAGAAGTCGGTGACCTTCGAGGACGTGGCTGTGTACTTCACGCAGACGGAATGGGATGGCCTATCCCCTGCACAGAGGGCCCTGTACAGGGATGTGATGCTGGAGAATTATGGGAATGTGGCCTCCCTGGGTAAGGCCTCTCTCCCCCTGGGACCCAGACTCTGCCATTTGGCGTTCCCGGCTTGCTTCTCCCCTCCAGGTTGCAGGTGGGGTCTTTGGGTAATCCTTTACTGAGTAGCAACCCCAGGGCTGTTCTAATGTCCTGGACTTAGGGGTTGCTGGGAAAGGCAAACCCCACACCCTTTGTGGGCCTGTAAAGGACTTTGCTGGAACTGGTGTGCACTTTTGATCCACCCTGCGGAAGCTGTGTTTTGGACACAGTGTGGAATTCAGTAACTTCCTGTCCTACAGTAGCATCTTCAGGTCCCCCATCACCTCGCCTGTATCTTGAGTCTTTTTAAGGATCTCAGTGGACTTTTAATATTTCAGGTCAAGATCAAAAAGTATTAGTTTGGTGCAAAAGTAATTGCATTTTCAGACTGAATTTTAAATCATTGTAACTAGGCTCAAACACATCTTTATTTGTTTTGACCTTGAGTTCTTCGGCAATTTCTCATGTAATTGTAAGAGGATCGGCTTCAATGGTTGCTCTCAGTTGGTCATTGTCAACTTCCAACGGCCGGCCACTGTGCTCCTCATCTTCAAGGCTCTCGTCTCTTTTGCAAAACTTCTTGAACCACCACTGCACTGTACCTTAGTTAGCAGTTCCTGGGCCAAATGCGTTGTTGATATTGTGAGTTGTCTCTGCTGCTTTACGACTTGAACTCAAATAAGAAAACTGCTTGAATTTGCTTTTTGTCTAACATCATTTCCATAGTCCAAAATAAATATAAAATAAACAGCAAGTAATAGGTCATTAGCAAAAAAACATAAAGTGAGAAATGCACATTAAAATGATGTATAACATAACCACATTTACTTAAGAATGTATTCCGTATCAAACAGCAAATTTCAACAATGCTGAAACTGCCATTACTTTTGCACCAATCTAATAGTAACCCTTTGTGCAGAATCTCCCTGCCTGCCCTGCATGAGGTCCTGGACCCATAGTCTGGGCCTTTCCCAAGCTCCCCTATACCCTTTCACACTTCCCAAGCCGTCCAACACTTTCCCATGGTCCTTAGGCCTGGGACCCCTGGGGCTCTTACCTTCCCTGCCCATTGCTGAGATGATCTGAGAAGAGGCTTAGGAACTTATCTATAGAAGATTATTCATTTATCTGTCCTGTTTACTTCCCCTAAACCAGGATTTCCACTTCTCAAACCTGCTGTGATCTCACAACTGGAGGAAGGAGGTGAGCTGGGGGGCCCATCTCTGCTGGCTGCTGGAATAGAAACAGGCCCCCAGGGCCTCTGGACTGGTAAGGGAGGCACATACTGCCCATTCCGTTGGAAAGTTTAGCTCTTTAGGAAGAAGGCCAACTTCAGCAACATGTAAACTTGCCACATTTATTGACCAGCCACACAGAGTAAAGTTTGAATAAGTTTTGTTGATTTATAGAGATAGGTACAGTCCTTTCTATCTTTGCAGTTTTTTGTGTCTAATTCTAAGAAGAGATCTTTCTTCAAATGCCTCATTCTAACTCTTTTCAATCCTAATTTTGGACTCCTGCCTTTCTCAGACAAAATTAATGGAATCAGTAATTTTGGGGCCCCTTGCCATTGTCTAAGCATTGTTCACTTAATGTGGAGGATACAGAATTAACAGCCGTTTCACATAGAAAAGGAGAAGTGAGCCTGGGCAGCATAATGAGACCCCATCTCTGTAAAAAATAGAAAAATGAACTGGGCGCGGTGATGCACACCTGCAGTCCCAGCTCCTCAGGAGGCTGAGGTGGGAGGATCACTTGAGCCCAGGAGTTTGAGTTTGCAGTGAGCTATGATGACGCCGCTGCACTCCAGCTCAGGCAACAGAGTGAGACCCTGTCTCAAAAAAAAGGAACGAAAAATAGAAGTGGTTAAAGTGGTTAAAGGCATAGCCTGTAGAGTAGACTTTCCTGAGGTCCAGTCCCAACTGTGCTACTTCCTAGTCGTGTGACTTTGAAGTGGCTTAATTCTTTGAGTTTTCTAAGATTCAGTGTTCTCATGTCTGAAAATGGATAATAATAATAAAAGGAGGAAATAGTACTAGTCTTGTTGGTTGAGGATTAAATGAAATAACACATATCAAGTGCCTAGCTTACAGTGTGTGCACAATTAAATATTTTTATTTTGGTGGTAGTGGGGAGACAGCTATACATAGCGGAACTAAAGTGGGAACCCAAGGGAAGAAGTGGTTTCAATTGCTTCTTAAATGTTCCTGTGTAAACGAATCACCCTGGGGGCCTTACAGATATTTAGGAAGTCTGGGGCAGGGCCAAGAGTCTGCATTTCCATTATACTCCCTGGTGGTGCCAGTTCTTCTGGTTATTTGACCACAGTGGAAGTAGCAAGGTTCTAATTGGTGCAAGCAGAGTAGCTGCCAGGTGACTTCTCTTTTCCCCTGAGGCCTCGCTTTTATTTCCTGTGCTTGGGGTCCATGAGATTTTCTTGCATTTTTTCAATGACTCTTCATTTTTCTTAGATGGTTTCAGTGGGTTTTTTATTCCTTTTGATCATTTTGCCAGATGATACCTGACCAAGGAAGGCGTGTTTTGGAAATGGAGAGTTTGAAGTGCAATGTGCTTGACAAATAGGCAGCAGGCCGTCCTGAAGTCTTTGAAGTTTCTAAGCAACCCATCATGATCTTAGCTGACGATAAAAACATCAATGTAGTCAGTGTGTGTGGGTTAATTGGCGTGAAGAATTAGACAGGCTTCTGGAAGCCAGAATGGGAAAGCAGAAGGGCAAAGGGCAAAGGGCAAAGGGCACAAGGCCTGTGTCATCAGAGTTGACTTTGTTTTTTAAAATGTTTGGAAGCCCACCCAGTGGTTTCTGTTTAAATCACATTTGCTGGAATTGTGTCAAATGGCCATCCTCACTGCAAGAGAGGATAGACAGTGTAGGTTTTGCTGGGCATATTGCTACTTCAGAGAAAGGAGGATGTGCTAGTAAAGAAGAAAAGGAGAATGGATATTGACATCTGCCACACCATAGGTAGGATTTGGCCAATAGAAGGTCACTAGTGTGGAAAAATTAGCAAAGAATATAAGTGGTTGATCCACATAACATACAAATGTTAATCAATGTGAAAAATGTCCACCCTCAGTGGAAACCTGTGAAATACAGATTAAAACAAGGAGAGAGATTTCATCTATCATATTGAGAACAATTAAGTGTTGGTAAGAGTGCAGCAAAACAGGAATAGACTTTTGGAGGTGAGTGTGAATTAGTAGTCTTTCTGGAAAGTACTTGAGGAATACATATCAAGAACTTTTAAAAAAGTGTGTACTTGGTAACCTGGATATTCCCTTCAAGGACTGTACCCTAATAAAGTAATCAGAGCTATAGACAAAGATACATGTGCATAGAAATTCATCATAATTTTATATAATAACAAAATATTGGAAACAATCTGAATTTTCAGTATAAGGAGAGTGGTTAAATTGAGGTAGCTCTGTGGGATGGAATACTATTTAGCAATTAAAGAGTGTATTTTCACATTAAAGGATTGGAAAATGATCATCATGAATATTAAGGAAGATAAAAATTTTCAGTTTTGAAAAAATGTATTATTTGTTTTTAGAAAAATGATTGCAAGGAAAATGGTTGGGGAAGGAAATACATCAGAATATTAGTAGTACAGTAGTTCCCCCTTATCCTCGGTCGTGCTTGCCTTAGTTTCAGTTACCCATGGTCAACCACAATCCAAAAATATTAAGATATTTTGAGAGAGATACCACATTCATATAACTTTTGTCATAGCATATTGTATAATTGTTCTATTTTATTATTATTGTTAATCTCTTAATGTGCCTAATTCATAAATTAAACTTTATCATTGGTATGTGTGTATAGGAAAAAAACATAACATATATGGAGTTCAGTACTATCCAAAGTTTCAGACATTTACTGGGGGTCTTGGAACGTATCCCCCTCAGATAAGAGAGGACTACTGTAGTTACTTGTAGGTAGTTGTATTTCAGTTAATTTTCATGTTCTCCTTTGTAAGTTTCTGATAACTATAGACATCTTAGTTTGGGCTACTATAACAATACCACAGACCCGGTGGCTTATAAACTGCAGAAATTTATTTATTACAGTTATAGGGGCTGAGAAGTCCAAGATCAAGGTGCTGGCAGATTCTGTGTCTGGCAAAGGCCTGCTTCCTGGTTAATAGACAGCCATCTTCTCACAGTGTCCTCACACAGAAGGGAAGGGAGCTCTCCAGGATCTCTTTTATAAAGGCACTACTCCCATTCATGAGTGTTCTGATATAGGCCCCATCTCCTGATACAGTCACATTGGGGATTAGGATTTCAACATATGAATTTTGAGGGAGGACAAACATTCAGTAACAGATGAGTATTATTTTTTAATTGGGAAAAGACTGATATTATTTTGAATGAAAATGCTTGCCCAGACCACTTGGGTTTATTGAGGGGAATTAGAGTGAAATATTGGGGCAGGAGGCATATTACCTGTGGTTAAGGAGAGATGACAGATGAAAAAATAGAGGCATCATATTTGGGCCAACCTTTTGAGAAATTTGGGAACAAATGCAGAAGTCAGTAGTTCTAAAGACTGTTGGGATTATAGAAAGAATTTTAGGGAATGATCAATTTTAGGATTGAGGGAAGAGGTGGAAGAAGAGGCAAGGATACTGCAGAAGTATTCTGGGGGAGGGTGGGAAGGGATGGGGTCAAATGGGCTTTAAATAGAGCCTTCTGAAGTAAAGAAAAAAGGAAGTAGATGGAGGAATTTTGGAAAGCCTGGAGTTGAAGTTCTAAGGAAGGAAACAAAATTCTTTCCCTTCGCTTCCTGGTGCTGGTGACATTTGTCATACCCAGTGTTGCCACATATTGTTGGCTCCTGTGCCTTTTCCTTCTTAAGCATTTTCTAATTTTATTAATAAGGAACTCAGTGCCATAGGGACAACTAAAAAGAAACTTCAGAGTGTAGAAAAGCATGGTGTGATGGAAAGAATGCTGATCTGGTGGACAAGACCTAGAGTTTTATTCTGCTGCTGTCATTTTTAACCTTCATGTTATTGATTATGTCCTTTATAATGGCCTTGCCTTAGAGTGAGAGTGATAATCTTTTTTAATCATTACTTTAAAATTTATAATACTGACACATACTGAAAACAGTATAGAAAGTGTTAAAGTGGAAAAATAAGTCTACCAAACTTCCTATTCCAGTTTGTTCAGTTTCTTATGTATTCTTCCAGAAGTTTTCTAGACATATACAGATATGTAAATGTATGTGTCTGCCCTTTTTTTTCTTTACACAGATGGAACCTACATACCATTCTCAACTTGTTTTTCCATTTAATGTTATATCTTCGGTATCTCTTGATGTCAGCATATATGGATTTATTTTATTCTTTTACCAACTACAGATTATTTATTCCATCTTATGGGTAAGCCTTAGGTTCTTTGACCTAGTCCAGTGATTTTAAGGAGCCCCTTGATTATGATCCTTTATAGCACAGTTCTTTTTTCTAACATGGTTCTTACATGACATTTTATGTTTTCTGTTTTTTATAGTGGATATTCAGACTGACAATAATTTGACAAAGGAAATGTGTGAAGAAAAAGATTATACATCACTTGAACTTCAAAGGGAATTTTCCCAGGAAACAGACTTCTCAGAAGCCTATGTTCTAGAGAAACAACAAGAAATCTATTCAGCAGGAAA
Organism: Varecia variegata; assembly: GCA_028533085.1. NCBI lineage: Eukaryota > Metazoa > Chordata > Mammalia > Primates > Lemuridae > Varecia > Varecia variegata. The sequence goes on along the minus strand of CM052442.1, from coordinate 121,643,809 downwards.
TATGAAGAAGGAAAAGAGCAGTGTCATGGATGGAACAGTGAAAGATGATGCAAGACCCGTGGAGGATTGTTTCTTAAGTCAAAGTCCAAACTTCTATCAGTGTTATACTATCTCCACTGGTGAGCAGCCCCCTGAGTGTACAGAACTGGGGAAAGCCTTCAGCTTTGACACAAAACTTATTAAGCATGAAATAATTGATTCTGTGGGAAGACCTTTCAAATGTGAAGAATTAGTGGAAAACTTTAGGTGTGACTCTCAATCTGTTCAGCATCAAGAAACCCATGCTGAGGAGAAGCTTTATCAGGGTATAGAGTGTGGCAAAGCCTTCAGTGTTAATGAAAAATTAATTTGGCATCAAAGACTTCATAGTGGAGAGAAGCCCTTCAAATGTGTGGAGTGTGGGAAAAGCTTCACCTACAGTTCGCATTATATCACACATCAGGCAATCCATAGTGGGGAGAAGCCCTATCAGTGTAAGGTGTGTGGGAAGGCCTTCAGTGTTAATGGGAGTCTAAGTAGGCATCAGAGAATCCATACGGGAGAGAAGCCCTATCAGTGCAAGGAGTGTGGAAGTGGCTTCAGCTGTAGTTCTGCATATATTACACATCAGAGAGTCCACACTGGGGAGAAACCTTATGAGTGTAATGACTGTGGGAAAGCTTTCAATGTTAACGCAAAATTAATTCAACATCAGAGAATCCACACTGGAGAGAAACCTTATGAATGTAATGAGTGTGGAAAAGGCTTCAGGTGCAGCTCCCAGCTTAGGCAGCATCAGAACATCCACACTGGAGAGAAGCCCTATCAGTGTAAAGAGTGTGGAAAGGCCTTCAATGTTAATGCAAAATTAATGCAGCATCAGAGAATCCACACTGGTGAGAAACCCTATGAGTGCACTGAATGTGGAAAAGCTTTCAGTGTGAAAGGGAAATTAATTCAGCACCAGAGAATCCACACAGGTGAGAAACCCTATGAGTGTAGCGAATGTGGGAAAGCCTTTAGATGCAACTCCCAGCTTCGGCAGCATCTAAGAATCCATACTGGGGAGAAGCCTTATGAGTGCAATGAGTGTGGAAAGGCCTTCAACGTTAATGCAAAACTAATGCAGCATCAGAGAATTCACACTGGGGAGAAACCCTTTGAATGTAATGAATGTGGAAAATGCTTTACTTCTAAAAGAAACCTATTTGATCATCACCGGATCCATACTGGAGAAAAGCCCTATCAATGTAAGGAATGTGGAAAAGCCTTCAGTATCAATGCCAAACTAACTAGGCATCAGAGAATACACACTGGGGAGAAACCTTTCAAATGTATGGAATGTGAGAAGGCATTCAGCTGTAGTTCTGACTATATAGTGCATCAGAGAATCCATACTGGAGAGAAGCCCTTTCAATGTAAGGAGTGTGGAAAAGCCTTCCATGTTAATGCCCATTTAATTCGACATCAGAGAAGCCACACTGGGGAGAAACCCTTCAGATGTGTGGAGTGTGGGAAAGGGTTCAGCTTTAGTTCTGACTGTATTATACATCAGACAGTCCACACTTGGAAGAAACCCTATGTGTGTAATGTGTGTGGGAAAGCTTTCAGGTTTGGCTTCCAACTTAGTCAGCATCAGAGTGTCCATAGTGAAGGAAAATCCTAATAACAGTACACACTTGTGTAATGTGTGTTGGAAAGCCTTCAGGTTTTGCTTCCAACTTAGCATCAGAGTGTCCATAGTGAAGAAAAATCCTAATAAGAAGAAAGGTGTGGAAAACTCTCAGGTTAATGCCAAAATGGATCAAGTATCATCAGATTCACCCTGATGGAATACCCTGAGGGGAAAATGAATATGGCAGAGTCTTCACATGGAAACAAATCTTTTTTAAAAAATTTATTTTTAATCAGGAAAGGATGACCAGTTAAAAAGAAACATCCAAAAATAAATAGCTTTGTTTTGTACCAACAAGAATTATAATGAAAGAAAATATCCTGTTCCTAGCAGCATCAAGAAAAGTAGATTTTCTAGGATTAAACAATGATCATGGCAGACCTAAGTGGAGGAAATTAAAAGTCTACACTGAGGGCCACGAGAGGAACTTGAAAAAACGGAAAGAGAAACCTTGTTCTTGGACAGAAAAACCCATATTATAAAGATATTCACTCTACCTAACTTATTTCTGTTTAGGTTTTTAACAATAAGCATGCATTACTTTTGTAAAGAGGAAAAATAAAGATTTCTTTAAAAAAGGAAAAAAGATACAAGTAAATATTTTTATTTTCATGGAATAGAGAAAATCTTTCTAAATGTCAGATGAAAGCTAGAAACCAGCCACAGGGAATGGGATTGATAAATTGACTACTCAAAACTAGATATTTCTGTTTTCATTTTAAATAATGCAAATAAGGTTAAAAGTATAAAAAGTAGAAATACCTTTATAAAATTTGTGATATAAAAGCATAATATCTAATATACAAAGAGGTTTTTAATTAAGAGAAAGATAAATAATCAAAACCAGCAAATAATGCTAACAGGCAGCTTTTAAAAAGATATAAAGGTGATTAAGACATGTTCAGTTTCAGCAGTACTCTAGTGAAAATTAGGGGTTTTTTTGTATAGCATGTTGGTATATATGCATACATGGAATACTATGCAGCCCTCAAAATGGCTTTTACTATAGATGCCCTTTATGTAGGTATAAAATGCAGTAACAAGATAGCCTGTCAGAGGGTTCCTGCTTTTCAGTAAGTAGAACTCTTCCATACACATGGCTCCTAAGGTCCTGAAGTAAGGTGGCTGCCTTGGATTCCCAGTCTTGTAGGTGCTTTTCAAGGTCTCTGGTTCCATGAAAATCTTGGAAGTCTTATCATACTGTTTAGAAGAAAATCTATCACCCGTTTAAAAAATTCTAAGTAATAAAGAGAACAGTCAGGCTAACTGTCAGGAAGCTGAAGAACAGCAGGCACAAGTAGAAAGTGTAAAGAAAGGGGCCAAAACACACAGGTAAGACAAGGACAAGAGAACTTGCCCCATCCCGCAAGTGCTACACCCAATACACTCCTCAGCCCTCCCCCTAACTCTCTCACCCCCACAGTTCTTGGGGCTCTGAGCTGCCTGCAGAGCCAATTCTGAGAGCACTGGGTGGGGGTACTGACACCACCCAGCATCCATCCTCTGGCCCTACAGGCGACCATAGTGAACAACTGATCATTTTCTCTGGTGGCTGATGGAGTGAGCTGCACACAGGCTGTGGCCAGAGGGTAGGCTTGGGAAACTGCTCAGGGGCTGACTCGGTCTGGACACTGACCAGGTGTTCATTCTAGATATCTGGGTGTTGCCCTGTTAGAAGTGAGGCATCATTTTTCTGCCACCCTTTTCTCTTTGCCCTGTGGCCTTGGGCATCATGTCCTCCCATTCTGGGAACTTGGCTTCTGGATCTATGGAACAGAATATTTAGACAGGATAGAGCAAAGTCCCATCAGCCTCTGTTCTTCTGTTTCAGTGCCCAGCTAAGGGGACTGTAGTTCTTAACCATTTTGGTGTCAGACTCAGATGAAGCCATGGACCCTCCCACAGAGGTGCTTGAGTGCCCATGTCCAGCAGTCTCTCCCACATTAGGATTCCAGTGCCCGGGGCTCATTTAGGGTGTTTGGTTAAGGCACTCTCTTCTGCCCCTGCCTCGCTTGCCTGTCCCCCACTGCCCAGGGCCCAGTGTTGGTGGGAGCTCCCCAGCTTCAGAGACACAGCACATAGGTTAACCCAGTCCAAGATAGAAATTTATTATTATTTTTTTGGCTTTTGGTAATGGAGTCAAGAAATGTCCCCTTTGAAGGAGCTCTGTGTCGTCATTTTCTGCACCCACCCCCTTCCCAGCTGTGGACACGCACCCACCTCTGTCCCCAGTTGAGTGTCCATTCTCTGGAAAGCCTCAAAGACTCCAAGACTGGAATCCTACAGAATCATCTCAGATTCCCCATCATGTACTGGGCTAGGGAGGGACGTGAGGGGAGGTGGGAGAATGTGGGGCTGAACAGGTCATCTTCACTCCAGCACAGAGGGCCTTCCTCGGCTCCTGGACCACGACTCACCTGCAGACGCTGCTCCTGGTTGCCTGCCTCCTGGGGCCTTCAGCACGCCTGTGCAGGTGAGCGCAGGGAGAGGGGGACTGAAGGGGCCCCCCAGGCACCTGTGGGCATGCGATGGGGGAGCTGGGACCACAGCACAACACAGACTTGTTCCCACTAAGGAACAGTAGCAAAAGCAAATTAATAATGATGCCCCCAGCACACGGGATCAGCTTGGTGAGTTACAAATTTTTTGCACATCTCCAACTGTCACTGAGCCCTACCTGACAGTGGCAAAGACAATGACTGATTCTGGTTTCACAGTTGGAAAAGAACAGTCCTGCACACCACCACTCATTGGCATCCATGTCATTCTTGAGTTTGTAAATAAAATGAGGGAAGGCCGGGCGCGGTGGCTCACGCCTGTAATCCTAGCACTCTGGGAGGCCGAGGCGGGTGGATCGCTCAAGGTCAGGAGTTCGAGACCAGCCTGAGCAAGAGCGAGACCCCCATCTCTACTAAAAAAATAGAAAGAAATGATCTGGCCAACTAAAAATATATATAGAAAAAAAATTAGCCGGGCATGGTGGCGCATGCCTGTAGTCCCAGCTACTCGGGAGGCTGAGGCAGAAGGATCGCTTGAGCCCAGGAGTTTGAGGTTGCTGTGAGCTAGGCTGATGCCACGGCACTCACTCTAGCCTGGGCAACAAA
>CM052442.1:121622178-121638551 GCA_028533085.1 Varecia variegata | reverse complement strand
CCTCTAATTAACGGCAGCATTTGTTGAGTGCCTCACACATATTACTTTACATATGTGAGTTCATTTAATCCTACAACAATGCTTTTCAATGAGTCTGATTGGCTCCTGGATGTAAAGGTGAGAAAATTCAAGGACAGAGCTGGCACAGGAGGGTCACAGGGATTTGAGTCAGCTCGTTGGCCCAAGCGCCTCTGCTAACCACTCCCCTCCAGGACCTGCAACGTGAAACCGCCCAGGACTCTGCCCTGGCCACTCCGCAACCCTCGCTTCACACTTCCTCCCTCCCTAACTCCTCCTCCGACAGTGACGGGGCCAAATGTCAAGTCTCGTTCTGAGCCTTTGTGACCTATGGAGGGAGGCTTCTCCTTTGACCAACAGACGCACGTGTCCCGAGGCCAGAGGGATAGCGCCATGTGGGACATCTGTGTTCCCCTGAAACCCAACCAGCCCCAACTTCCAGCCCCCAACTCTAGTCGGGCAGCTTGTCCCAGTCCCTTGATTAGTGATCAGCGCAGCACGGTTGTTCTCTCCAGAAGTCCCAAAAGTCTAGGTCGCCGTGGCTCTGCTGCTCTCCCAAGCACGGGAAATACAGGACTTGCCTCCTCAAACCAGCATCCGCTCCCACCTCGCCTCTTTGAGGTCACAGTGCTGTCCTCCCTCCCCTGACGGTCCCTCTCCAACAGCCGCCTCATCCCAACGGTCCCCTCTGCTCAAAACCGCTTTCCAACTGCCCCTCGGATTGTCCCCTTCCCCCACATTCCGACAGCCCAACGGCTCAGCCCACCCACCCCCACCCCCCGCAGGCTCCAGTCCACCCCCCAACTGAACTTAACCACCCTCTGCCCCAGTAGATCCGTGCCACCCTGAGTCTTTCTCAATGAACTGAAACTCCTTGGGGGCAAGAACCGTGTCTTCTTATTTTTTTGACCACTGTAATGTGATCGCGTGAATTGTCTGTTCAAGTCTTTTCTCATCTTTCTTTTGGGTGTTTCATCCTCAGTCCTCAATTTTTAAGAGTTCTCGACATATTAGGGTTATTTCTTCCTTTTGTCTGTGGTATGTGTTGCAAATATTTTCTCCTAATTTTTCAGTTGTTTTTTGACTTGGCCTTTTTTTTTTTTTAGGAAATTATTATTTTCCTAATGTGGTGTTGGATTCTGTTTGCCAACGTTTTACTTGGTATTTTGCATTGATATTCATAAGGGATACTGATTTTTAGTTTTCTTAGTGTCTTGTCATCAGGATTAGGTATCAATTTATTCTTGCCTCATAAAAAGAGAAAGTTTTCCTTCATTTTTAATAATCTGGGACAATAAGGCGATAGACCCTTAGAATGATCTGGGATGTGAAGGTTTGCTAGAACACTTCTGTGCAAACGTCTGGGCCTGGTGCTATAATTTTTAAATTATTTTTGTAAAATTTTTATTATAAAACATTTCAAACACACGCGAAAGGAGAAATAGTAAAACGAACCTCTGTTTCTCATCACCCAGCCTCAGCAATTACCAACATATGGTCAGACTTGTTTCGTTTAAACTTCCCCATCTACTGTTTCTCGCTGGTTATTTTTAAAATAGCTTCATTTTGATATAACAGTGCAATAGAATATTATTTGTCCATAAAAAGGAACGAAGTATTAATACTGGTACACACTACGACATGGATGGACACTGAAAGCCGTATACCGAGTGACAAGTGCCAGTTACAGAAGACCACGTATCATATGATTGCATTTATATCAAATGTCCAGAAAAGGCAAATCTACACAGATGCAAAGTAGACTCGTGGTTGCCTAGGGCTTGGGGTGGGGGTGGGTAATGAGGAGTGACTGCTAATGGGTATGGGGTTTCTTCTGGGGGTGATGAAAATATTCTAAAATTGACAGTGGCAACATTGCACAACACTGAATACACTAAAACTGCTGAATTGTCCATGTTCATGGGTGAATTGTGTCTGTGAATTAGGTCTCAATAAGCTTTTATAAGAGCAGGGGGCACACTGGGAAGAATTAATACGGAATATGAATTAGTGAGAAAGAAAAATGTCCCCGAATGAAAGCATGGGGAACTTTGTGGCCGTATCTTTAGGCTCTACACCTAGAATTTCTGCACACCAACCCTGGGTCTCTGTAACACAGACCTCAACCTCCGAATACCCGATAAAGAAACCACAGCTCTGCGGGGCTGTAAAATGAGCCATTCCTGCTCAAAACAACTTTATCCAAGATTCCTTCTTCCTGTGGAAACTCACTACCAACAAGGCTAAAAGAACCCCACTCTTTCCTTTGGCTGGTTCCCTTGATATTGGGAGTATATAATAATTTTTTGACATGTTTATAAGTTATTTGTGTGAGATTTGCTTTAGGGTGTTAACAATAATGCCCATCTATGGCTAGCTGAGCACTTACTACATCCCAGGCCTTGTCCGAAGCCCTTTATGAATATCACCCCAATGAGCCTTACAAAGTCAGTGCCATTTTCACCCCCACGTGGTAGGTGAGGCAATGGAAGCACAGGGATGTGAAATTCCCAAGCCTGCACAATTAGCCAGGGATGGAGTCAGAAGGTTTGTAACTGGCTTCGCAACCCACACTGCCTCTACACCACGAAATATGCAAGAATACACGCTGGACTTTGAAACTGAGCAAAAGTCCAACAGCCTCTCTCGAGCCTCTGCTAAAGGGAGGAGAAACCAGGATGTGCTCAGACTTCTCCCCCGCAACATTTAACGCGAGGAGAGGATTAACGAGGGCCCTCGAGGAAAAAAAAAACACCCTAGGATCCTATTCCCCACCCAGATGGCCCTCAAGAATAAAGGCAGCCTATCAATGCTTTCGCTTACACCAGGACACAGGCAATGTTGCTCCTCTTCTGTTGAGACCTGGGCAGTGTTAACTGGGGAAAAGTACACTTCAAGCGTGGCGGGTCCACAGACAAAACCCAGTCTTCACGCTTCCATGCTGCAGAGAGGAAACTTTTCTGGGCCAGTATCTTCCTTCTTCATGTGTCCCTGATCCTGCCAGCCCCAGCCTGGCAGCCCCCAATCATATAGACGCTCCCACTGCTCCAGGCCTATGGTTCCCGCTCACTGAGGCCCAGGGACCCTAGAGAAAGTCGACCCCCTAGACCCACCTCGCTGGCCAAAAGAGAAATGTGGAGTGTCAGAACAGGGGCACAACCAGGGAGGGGCCACGGGAATGAGGTCCCCACTGTCCAGTGCCTGGGGGCGCTGCAATAACCTCAGCCTTCGCCTCTTCCCCTGGAGGGAGGCCGCAGCTCATGGGGACAAAGGCTGGGGACACAAGATACCCCCCCCCCACCAAGACTCTTCTCCTGTGGCCATTCCCCCTGAGGCCACGGACAGACACTCCTCTGTGGAAGAGAGTGCCTGGAACAGAGGCCAGCCACAGCTGAGGCAGGGACACCTGTGTCCTCTCTACCAGTCTAAGAAGCTGCCCCAGTGACACCCCCCTTTGCAGACCCTAGAGCCTGGGCTTCCGCTGAAAGAGGGAGGACAATTTTCCTTCCTGACCCAGAGACCAACCGACCCCCAGAAAGAACTGACTTCTCAAAACGTATCTGAAGGAAACGGGGGACATACGAAATACACTGCCAGATTTGGAACAAAAGATCCAAAGTTCAAGGACATTCTTTGAGGCCATCAGGGTAAAAAAAGAAATCAGTCTGAGGAATCGCCTGGGCTTGAACACATCAAATTCAATTCTACTGGGAAATCTGCTGGTTCATTTGGAACCCGAGGAGCAAGAGAAAATAGAGACACTATGAAATATTACAAGATTTTACACAAGATTGAATGACGCTTTCCAAGGTAAGAAGAGCTTTAAAGAACTTAAATGTAAAGCAGAGACGTGCAGATCTGACCTCCGTTGGGCTCAGGAGGCATAGAAGAGGCTTTGAATTCCAACAGGAAAGGGAAGACGAGAGAAAGAGGCAAACCGGCTTTAATGACTTGATCAAAGGCTGTGAGCCGTCTCGGAGAGTCCTCCAAGTCCTTTGTGGCCAGACTCAAGGAAATGCACTTGTGAAAGATTACATTATGCCGGGAGAGGCGCGGCAGCCCGGCAGGATGTTAAGTTGCAGTTGCTGACAAGTCAGGTGGCAGATGACTTTGACTGAGTCTTTGGTAACCCCCATGGGAACACGCACAGAATACTTCCAGGCAAAACGGAGAGAGGCTGTGTCAGACAGGCGACACCTGGAAGAAGAAGAAAAGCGGCTGACAGAAGGTGATTATTCAGTGCACGAGGCCAACGCTCTCCTGAACACGACTAACGTGACATCCACGAAGAACATCAGTAGGAAACCACAGCTCTGCAGAGCAACGTGGCCCTGAAAGAAACGAACGAACAAGGTGACAAGATGCAGCCTCCTGAACGACGCTGAGGGAGAGCGTCGGTGACAAGGGGCTGGGAAAGTGACAGCCGCACTGATAGAACATCTATTTCCTTCACAGGGCCAATATTCTCCTGGAAAATCAACGCAAAACCCTGCAGAGTCCGAATGAACGCTATCAGCAGACACGGCATCTTCAAAACCAGTTTACTTTTCAAGGAAAAGACAGGAAGCGAAGTAGCAAAATCTTTCCTCCAAAAGAAAATAACCAAAACCCAAGACCTGGATAAAAAATTTAAAAAATAAGGCAGCCCTGATAAAATTCAGAGTTGCATTCTCAGCAACACCCATGAACCCCGCTTCATGACAAAGGACATTAAAAGAGCTCTTGCCACGGCGAAGGCGGGTGCTACCACCTTGAGACATATTTTAGGACAAACATACCAAGAAAGAGAGAGACTCCTCAGCAAACTGTGTCCCTCCAAACAGCTCTGAGAAGTAGCCGTCATCAGAGACTTCCTGCAAGGCACCCTCAATCGCCAGAGTTCTGTCCCGACCCCCCGACCAGGCCAAGTCTCCCTCCCACCACCGCCGACCAGCCACCCTGTGGGGTCTTCCTCTCCCCGCCGGAGGAGCCCGGTCTAGACTGGGAGCCTCAACACCAGTGCCTGCAGGTCATCTGAGCCTGCGGGGCAGTGCGTAGCTCCTCTCTGGCACAGCTGAGCTCCCACCAAGAAACCTTTCTCTTCTAAGGAGCTGGCTGTCACAGGCCGCCTGTTATTTCCACGATGTCCACGTTCACAACAAGACAAAGATGCCCCCCCGGCACTGGGGAGACCACCGCCCCAGCCGGGAGGACCTCCTGCACCTCCCCTTCTTCCACCTACGGTCCCCTTTAGACTTTCTGGAGATAATACCCTCCAAGCTTTCCCCAAATAAGAACTTCCTTTTGCCCAAGAGGGTATATGCAGATAACAATCTGAGGTTTGGGGGTTAAAAAAAAAACTGTTTTGCCCACTCTAAAGACCACCCCCCAAACTGTTTCCTCCTCTAGAATGACCTGCTTCTTAGTTTAGCTCCTACCAGCCCTATAAGAAATTAACGAAAGCTTTCCATGCTGACATTGCTCCTGCCACATGGCAAACGTTCCTAAAACCTGCCGGACTCTCTGCAAGAAGCGTGGTGAGCACCTACCCTCCAAAGTGACACAGTACAAGAAGGGCACGGATTCTCTGCATGCCCAGGGAAAGCGGCGTTGTGGCAGGAAGCAGAGTGGCTATAATGGGGAGACTAAACTGATTTTCCAGAAAAAGGCAAAAACTACAAAGAAGATGGTGCCGAGGCTTGAGTGCCTTGAGCCCAGCGGCAGATCGAGGAGGAGCCGGCTGTGAGGAGATGCAGGCATGTTGAATTGGGAAGAGAGAAGAAGAGAAAGGGCCGAGTGATTCAGTTCTAAGCTTCATGTTTTGTTTTATTACGAAGACTTTAAAATCTTGAGGCTATGTCCACTTCAAAAAACAAAACAGAAATGTATGATACATTTTACAGTGTCAATAAATCCTTTCTTGTGGATGGACAGCAAGTGTTCCTCCCTCACCCCATGGGAACCAGAGGAATAGAACAGATGGGACGGGGATGTGGCAGCTCTGCAGGCTTCTCCTACCTCCTAGCGAGGTCCCTTGAGAACAAGTGGCCCCTCAACACCAGGCAGTGGGGGGGCGGGGGCGGCAGTGCCCAGCCTGGCCGGGAGGGGTGCTCTGGCTCAGAGTAGCCACAACAGCCAGTGACCAGGGACAACTGCTGCTGCCTTCTGTGCTAGGCGTATTCTGTGCCCTCTATAATAACATGTCCCTTAGCGCCCCGGCGAGGTAGATGCGGGTATGATCACCGTTTTATGGGAACACAGAGGTTAAGACAACCTGTGAAAGGTCACATGGCTAATCACGGCAGACCTGGGGATGAACAGAGGCATCTCACTCTAGCGACTATGCACAGGACGCTGGTAGAAAGGACAGGACTAGGTCCCCACTCTCCATGTTGCATGGCCACAGCCAAAGGAGAATTTATGGCATGCGGGAGTCCTAGACCAGGCTGGAACAGACCGGCCCTGCCATTTTATAGAGGAGAAACAAACCCAGAGAGGGAAGAGAGGGTCTCAAGATGGAGGGGCCAGTGTCACAGCTGCATCCAGGTCTCCCAGGCAGGGCCTTTGGCATCCACGGCCATGCATTTGGGCTTTAGAGGCAGCGCACGGCTGTCCCCTGGAGGAAGGGCCAGAAAAACTGCAGGCGACTCAGTCTAGCCACCCAGCAGACGATGGCCGTACAGGGTGGCTGCGGGGTGCGAGCCAGAGCCTCCCCTCCCCCATCCTCTGAGCACGCGGAATGTGGTGTGCCCAGGGCTGGCTCAGACCTTGTCCCCAGATCAGAGGTTCCAGTCTAATAATGGAAAAGACAGGGCCGACACACGGGGAAGAACTGAGGGCCACCTCAAACGCCAGGACAGTCACGAAGTGCCCTAGGAGATCTGAGAAGGAAGACTCAGGGTGACCAGCTGTACAAGAGGTAACCTGAGACCTGTCCCCAGTGGAGGACCAGAACCCAGAAAAGAAGAGCAAGTGTGTGTGAGGAGGTGTGTGAAGGGGCCCAGCCCCACCAGGTATTAAAATATATCATCACTCTGGTGAAAACAAACAAAAGTGCCACACGGGCATGGAAAATGAATAAGCTGGGAAGCCCACGGTCTCACCTATAACGGTTTGGGGTAAGTGGGTCGGGCGAGGACTCGTCCCTCCCGGGCCTCCGCGGCAGCAGCTTCCCTGAAGGGGACAGGCGGAGACGCGGCGTCAGGTGGCGAGATGCCCTGCGCGCCCTCCCGGCCCTGCCTCCCCTGTCCCCGCTGCCTTTGCTCGTAGGGAGAACTTGCACAACCCTGCTCACAGGGACGCCCCTGTGTGTGACGAGGCGGCAAAAGTACCCGAAAGAGACGCGAGAAAAACAAAAACACGGCGGTGATCAATCAGTTGCCGAAGCCAAGGGAACCACAACGTCCTCCCTCCGCTTTCCCACTGAATTCACATCCCAGAACCTTCCGGAATCTTCCCTCCCTTCCTCCACCGCGCCCCCGCCTCGAGCCTCTGCGGCTGCCCGGCCGCCCAGGGGGTCCCCACCCGGCCGCGCGCGGGGTCCGCCCGCCCGACGTCCCACCGCGACCCGTGGGCCCCGCCTCCCCCGGGCCCCGCCGCGGCTCGGTCCCAGGTCCCCCACGGCGGCGGCCTCCTTCCCTCCGCCCAGGCCCCGCGGGGCTCCCGCCAGAGCGACCCGCTCCCCCGTGTGTCCCCAAGTGTCCGCGCGGGGACACCGCGGGCTTCTGCCGGGAGGCCGGGAACCCACCAGGTCTCTGCTGGGAGAGGGCGACGCTAGGGAGGCGGCTCGGCGGGCGGAAAGGCTGTGGCATTTTCCCTTTAGAGGTAGCGAAGAAAGCATCAGCATGGGCCCTCTTGGCGCAGTGGGCAGCGCGTCAGTCTCATAATCTGAAGGTCCTGAGTTCGAGCCTCAGAGAGGGCACAGCTGTTTTGCTGGGCTACGATCTAATTTAAAGCCTATTACAATAAACATTCTGCGGAGGCGCTTAGACACCTTGCGGGGCCCAGCAGGAAGAGCGATGTCACCCAGTAAAGCGCTCACATCTGAGTCGTTGGAGAGAACATGTGTCCTCCCTCTCCAGGGACCAGAGGGTAAAGCCAGGTGTCCAGGAGCGGTGGACCCAGCTCTGCGCCCGAGGGCTGCGTAAATACACGCTTAGGTCCACACGCAAACGGCTCAACCTCACTCATAACAACATAAGTGCAGTGAAATTGGCATCGTCCCTTCTCCCTCCTCCCAGGAATTAAAATCCACAAATGAGAAAACACGCAGTGTTGGCGCGACTGTGGGGAAACGGACACTCGGTGTTGCTGATTCGATTCCTTTTGCAACATTCCTGAAAGTCAGCCTCTTAGGCCACTTCGATCTCCTTTTACCCACCTGCCTCTGCTTGGAGCAAGGCCGTGCCCCCACCTTCTTTTTCGGCTGCCTGGAGACTGTCCAACCCAGCTCCATTACAGAACCAGCTTTCAGGAGCCAGGAAGTCCCAGGCAATCTGTGCCCATCCTCAGGTGACCTGAGAGAGCCAGGTGGGGCGTGGCATTGATGCCAAGCTCTAATTCTAGTTTTAGCCGAATCTTTCCATTTTTCATTACTCAGTTCACAACGGCTTCTAATTATTTTGTGATTTGTTCTCTATTAGTTATTAAGTATATTTCTTACTATCCAAAACACAGAGATTCTAGTTTTTTTATTTATCTCTATATTAATTGCATTGTGGCTGAAAAATACATTCTATAAAATTTAAATCCTCTGAAATTTGTGGCTCAGTAAATGGTCGTTTTGTATATGTGTGTATGTGGGGGAATGTGTATTCTGCAGTGGTTGTGTGCATTGTTCTAAATTTTCTAATCATGGTATTCAAATCTTCTCTATACTTACAAATTTTTTGTCTATTTGAACTATTGGTTACTGTGAGAGGTAAATTTGTCTGTTTTGCTGATTTTTTAAATGTATTTTAAGGCCACAATAACAAATGCATAAAAACAAAATTCTTGTGCCTTCCTGGTGAATTGTGAACACTTATAAAGTGTTCACTTTTATCTCAAATATTGTTTTAAAGTATATGTCATCTAGTATTAATATTACATTAGCTTTTAGTGTGTACATGAAGTATCTTTTTATATTCCTTATTGTCATGCTTTCTGTGCCCTTATGTTTTAAAGCCTCTTATAAACACATAGTTGGGATTTTTAAAATCCAGTTATTTGATCCCTATGGGTTAATAGGAATATTTAGTCCATTTACATTTAATTACTGATATTTTTGGATTTAAATTTACGATTTTAACAAGCTTTTCCTTTTGTTATGCCTGTTCTTTGTTACTTTTTTTTCTTTTTCTCTAGATTTCTTTTTTCTTCTTTTGGATTCCTTTTAGATATATTATTATTCCAATGTTTTTCCTCTAGTAGTTTGGAAGCTGTACACTTAATATTCTTTTGCCATTAACCTAGAGATTACAGTGCTCCTTGATTTATCAACACTGTGATTAATTGGGACTTTTACCTTATTTCCAGAAAGCATTTTAAACTTCTGTTACTCTGGCCGGGCGTGGTGGCTCATGCCTGTAAACCTAGCACTCTGGGAGGCTGAGGCCGGAGGATTGCTCCAGATCAAGACCAGCCTGAGCAAGAGCGAGACCCCGTCTCTACTAAAAATAGAAAGAAATTAGCTGGACAACTAAAAATATATAGAAAATATTAGCCAGGCATGGTGGCGCATGCCTGTAGTCCCAGCTACTCGGGAGGCTGAGGCAGGAAGATGGTTTGAGCCAGGAGTTTGAGGTTGCTGTGAGCTAGGCTGATGCCACGGCACTCACCCTAGCCTGGGCAACAAAGCAAGACTCTGTTTCAAAAAAAAAAAATTCTGTTACTCTAATACTCCCAATTATTACCCTCCCAACTTACATAGCTTTGTTTCCAGTTCTCTTGGATGTATGCCTAGGAGTAGAATTGTTAGGACATATGGTCATTGATGTTTAGCATTTTGAAGAACTGCCAAACTTTTTCAAAGTGGCTTAAACATTTTATTATACAATCCCACCAGCAATGTATGAGGATTCCAATTTCTCCACGTTCTTGCCAACACTTGTTACTGTCTGTCTTTTTCATTCTAGCCATCCTAGCAGGTGTCAAGCGGTATCTCCCTGTGGGTTTGAGTTCTATTTCCTTAATGGTGAAAGACGTTGAGCATCTTTTCATGTGCTTATTGGCCACTTATACATCTTCTACAGAGAAATGTCTATTCAAATCCTTTGCCCCTTTTTAAAAATTGGGTTGTCTTTTATCGTTGAGTTGTAAGAGTCCTTTACATGTGGTAGATACAAGTCCCTTACCATAAATATGATTTGCAGATATTTTCTCCTATTCTGTGAGTTATCTTTCACTTTCTTGTGGTGGCCTCTGAAGCACACATTTTTTTAATTTTGGTAAATCTTGACATATTTTTCAAGAAATAAATATTGCAGATAGAGTTGAAGCCCTTCATGATCCAATTTCTCTTCTTCCTTCCCCAGAGATTAACCACTATTCTGAATTTTGTCTTTATAATTCAAGATTTTTTTCTTTTTAATTGTTTAAAATACACATAACATACAATTTACCATCTTAACCATTTAGTGTATATTTTGGTGGCATTAAATACATATTGTTGTCCGGCCATCACCGCCATCCATTTCCAGAATTTTTTTCATCTTGCCAAACTGAAATTCTGTCCCCATTAAATGATAACTTCCTATTCCCCCTCTTCCTTCATCCCCTGGTAACCACCATTCCATTTTCTCTATGCATTTGACCACCGTAAGTACCTCATATGAGTGGAATCAAACAGTATTTGTCCTTTTGTAACTGGCTTCTTTCACTTAGCTTAATGTCCTCAAGTTTCATCCACGTTGTAGCATGTGTCAGAATTTCCTTCACGGCTGAATCATATTCCATCATGTGTGTATATACGTACATACACATACCACATTTTGTTTATCCATTCCTTCATGGATGGACACTTGTTATAAATTTTGGAGTCCACTTGTTACTGGCGGGATAGATGTGCTGGTGGCCTCTACCCCCTGTGTCCTATTTTTAAATGGATGCCAGTTACAGTAATTACATTAGAAGCACACTGGCTCCAGTGGAGGCTGGCGAACTAAACAGGCCAAATCTGTGCCTGTTTTTTACAAATAAAGTTTTACTTATGAAACTCATTCATTGATTATCTATGGCTGCTCTCACGCTGCAATAGCAGACTTGAGTAGCTGCCACAAAAGTCACATGGCAAAGCCTAAAGTATTTCCTATCTGGCTCTTAAAGAAAAAGCTTACTGTTTCCAGAGCTATAGTAACAAACAGACCCCAAAATTGCTAACAGCTCAAATGCAAGTTTATTTTTCTCCCCTGTAATAGTCCAAAGTGGGCAGCTTTTCCCCATGTTTAATTCACACACACAGGAAGATTCCGCCTCGGGGTTCTGCAATGCCCTGGGGACGCCATAGCATTTGCCTGGAGCTGGCAGAAAGGGAAAGAGACCCTGGAGGGGACAGCCCTACTTATTTAGGCTTGGCCCAGAGGTGCGTGATCTGTTGGTAAGATCTAGGTGCCTGAGAACGTCTAGATGTTGCAGAGGAGGGCACACTTGGTCCCTGGCTTTGCAGCTTCCTCCCAGGGACAACCCTAAGCCATTAACTTTAGTGGCCAGCCAGCTGTCTTGGCCATGCCAGCACCCAGCAAAGAAGACACCACAGATGGAAGAGGACTAGAAAAGCGGTCTATATGGCTTGATTTCGGGAGCTAGGGCTTTCTCCGCCTGGCGCAGGCCAGACAAAATATTCCATTGTCACATCCTCAGACATGAGGACATGTGGTCCTGAAACAGTGGGCAAGGCAGCTGGGACCAGCACCGAATGCTACAATTCGGATCAGGACTTCTGAAGAGTGAGATAAAGCGAGGTATCATGAAGCTCTAGCACTGAAATGGGGCACAAAAGGGGGCCCCATCCTCAGAGCGTGTGCAGGCCAGCTCCCCGAGTTTCACCTGGGTCAAGGAACGAGCATCGTGGGTTTATCAACTCCCTGATACAATCTGAAAGTTTGTACGTGTACTTACATTTTTTCTTGAGCTTTCTAAAGATCCCAATAATTTTTTTTTTTTTTTTTTGAGACAGAGTCTCGCTCTTTTTGCCCGGGCTAGAGTGAGTGCCGTGGCATCAGCCTAGCTCACAGCAACCTCAAACTCTCAAACTCCTGGGCTTAAGGGATCCTACTGCCTCAGCCTCCCGAGTAGCTGGGACTACAGGCAGGCGCCACCATGCCCGGCTAATTTTTTTCTATATATATTTTTAGTTGGCCAGATAATTTCTTTCTATTTTTTTAGTAGAGACGGGGTCTCGCTCTTGCTCAGGCTGGTCTCGAACTCCTGAGCTCAAACAATCCGCCCACCTCGGCCTCCCAAGTGCTAGGATTACAGGCGTGAGCCACCGCACCCGGCCCCCAATAATTTTTTGATCAAAAGAGAAAAAAAGGTTACAGACAAAAAAACTAAGTCTGATCGAAAATTCCTTCCCGTCCCTGAAAATTGCCAAATGGTAGTATAAGTAACCCATCTCAATGAGTGTGTTATTTGAAAGAAATGGACACGCATCCACACCATTCTGGTTTTTTTGCTTTGCTATTTTATTCATTACTTCATGATAATCTCATTTACCTGTCTCTTGAGAGGTCCTGAGCCTAATTCTGGCATTTGGTGCCAGTCAGAGGCCAGACCTCATTAAGTTTCCCCATCAAAGCCCAGAAATCAGTGGTAGAAAAATAAAGGGAGAAGCCCCAAGCCATGGAATAACACTCTGGGAGTGCAGACTGGGGCGGAATGGGGCAGGGGCAGTGACCTGCCACCAAGGCTGAGGAGGGACTTATCCACCACCCTGAGGTCATCCTCTCAGCCACGCTGGCCCCAAGGTGAACATGGCACGACCGTGGCTCCCAACCTTCAGTACAAGAGCTGGTAAACCGTGGCACTGTTCCTGGAGCCCGTGATCAGATAGTGGTTGTTGGGAAACAAGTCACAACACAGGATTTCGAAAGGCTCGTCTACCTAGAGGGAAGGGGGGACCAGAGAGGGGTCATACGCAGAGACAAGGCTTGGGCCAGAGATGAAGGCTCCAACCTGGGGCCGTTGCAAGGCTTGGCGTAGACCTAAGGCTCAGTCTGAAGACAGGGCCAGGTCCCAGGGCTCAAGGTGGAGCCCGGGAGTCCACCGGACCTCAAGTCCTCATTGCCCCACTCTAGGAACTGGCCCTGGACGCCTCTCAGAGGGACCTCCCAGCACACCCTGGGATCTGAGTCACACACTGTGAGTGCCTGGGCTGGAGAACCTTTCCTTCCAGTACCTGAAACAACTTCTGTAGAGAAGATGCCTCCAAGCAGCGGATGGACGCGTCCGTCGTGGTCACAAAAAAGCTCCCTGGAGAAGGAAAGAATGGATGGAGAGGACAGAGACTGAGCCTGCAATCTAGGTCCAGCTCTGTCCTTGACTAGATTAGGGAAAGGGCAATTCTTTCTCTGCCTCAGTTTCCCTGTCTATGACAATCAGAGACACAACCCAAGCCATTGCCTTATCTGCTCCCACCCTCTTGCCATACACAGGATCATGGTGAGTGTCACTGAACGGAAGGACAATCAGATGGGGCTTCATGCCCTTTCTGTCTGCCTGTGTCCTCGGGCTGCCATGCTGTGTAGGAAGCTGCCGTCCCATTACAGAGGGGGCCAGAAGAGGAAAGGCATGGGGGTAGAGAATGAAGAGAGGCGAGTTAGTTCAAATCAGGACACCCAGAGGTGTCACCTGGCTTCTCACCCACCAGAAGAGGCGAACTTGACGTTGTGGTGCTGGAGGTATTTTTCTGTGCCGGTCATAAACTTTTCGTCCCGATACGTGTGTAAGATGAAAATACTGCCCGTTCTCAAGCCCACTAACATCCATTCCTCGCTGGGGTCATGGGTAATACTTAGGATCTACATGGAAGAAGGTTTGGGGTCAGCACTCAAAGCTGCCAACGCCATCCTTTGTGCCCAGCCTCTTGGAAACTGGACGCCGCCCCTGTCGGCATGCACAGCTCCCCGGGGCCCAGCCAGGTACCTCATACTGCACGTGATGTTGCTGAAGCATCTGGTAGGTCCTCAGGTCCCAGGAATACAGGTTGGTGTCTTCGCCTCCCGTCCAGAACGTGTTGCCTGCGATGTCAATCCGTCGAGACCCGTATCTGGGGATGTCGTGCTTCCTGGTGGGAAAACAGCTCAGAGGTTCACCAGTTGGTTTGGGCCCCCTGGAAGCTGCAAGGCCAGGAAGCTCCCAGGAGTAGCCCGGATGTCTCCCCCTCACTGACCCGCCTCGCCCTGCTGCAGAGCGGGGAAGGTGAGGCCTCATGGTCAAGTCCTCCCCCGGGGTGCACCTGAGCGGCTCTGCAGACAGGCCATACCTGACCAAGATTTGGTTGTGTGGATCCCAAATCTCCACAAATCCTTTGAAACAAGCGAAGCAGAGGTGGGTGTCAGGGGAGACAGCCAGGGCAGGGCACATGGAGCCTGCAGTGGGCAGCTGTACCCGGACTCGGGGCGTGGGTGCCAGGTCCCAGAGAGTCAGGGTCTCGGACAAACCCCCTGTGATCAGGGTCTGCTCATCGGGGAACAGCTTGCAGGTGAAGACACAGTCGTGTGGGTCCTGTAGGAACAGTTCACACTAATGTCCCCTCGCAGCCCTGTCTGGGGTCCCCAAGGCCTGCTTGAATACCCCGCACCTGAAAATCCAGCTGGGCCTGAGGGGCGTTGTCCCTGCCATACAGAGCACTCTCGTCCCACACCTTGATGTAGCCGGTGCCACACGTGTACACACGGTGTGTCGAACTGCTGATGGCAACAGCAAAGACTCTCCTTCCATGGCAGAGTGTGCCAATCTTCCAGGAATTCAGCGGGGCCCTCCGTGTAACCACAACATTATCTGGAACAGGGGTCTGGGGAGGAGGGGCAGGTGGCAATGAGAGGCCATGGCCCTGCCTTCCATGGGGCCAGCCTGCCCCTGTGCTCCAGCCAACTCCTATCCACCCACCCATCCATCATCCACCTATCCGCCCATCCAACCATCTATCCATCCATCCATCTGTCCATCCATCCATCACCCACCCATCCATCCATCTATCCATCCATCATCCACCCATCCTTCCATCCACCTATCCATCCATCGAACCATTCATCCATCCAACAGCAGAGCCTGGCTCTGGGTTCCCTAGGTCACAGCTCTTGAAGAAGTGACACTGCGACCGGAAGCCCTACTCAGGATGAGGGGAGAAGGAGGCCTAGTTCAAAGGAAGCAGGAGCCCCAGGACACCCTTCACCTGTGGGACTGAGAGTGAGAGTGCAGACACATGGCTTCTTGATTAGGGGTAGGTGGGAAAGGCTCTTAAGTGTTAATAAAATAAAATAAAATAAAATAAGACACTTACAATTGTGCTGAGCAGTGACAAGACTTCTGCACTGGGAGGGGGCGAGTGAGGCTGGCCTGCAGGGAAACGGTGACACTCACCTGATGCCTCAGAGGGTGTCCGGCAGCAGAGTCACCCCGTACAGAGAGAAGGCTGCTCTCTTGACACCAGGCCATTCCTAGGCCTGCACCTGAGGCCCAGCTTGGGCTACCACCCCGGCCCGCCCACACCGCCACAGGAACTTACCAAACTCAGATCCTGGTGGTAGGTAGCTATGGCGAACAGAGGGGAGAGGGGGGAGACAGTGTGTGAGACATGAGCCCTGTGCCGGTGTCCCCTGCACCCAGGACAGCTCGCCGCCCCCACCCAGTCTTATTCAAGCAAGACCCACCTTGGGCCAGCCACTGCTGCGTCTCCTACTCCCACCTCAGAGGAATAAGCAGCCTGGAGCTCAGATCTGCTCAGGGCCCAGAGGTTCCACTGCTTCTGGATGACATTGCTCAACTCTTTATAAACAGGCTGGTCCTGCATCAAGGAGTCCGGGTTGTCCGGGGACTGCTCAGGCTCCTGGGGCATCCCATGTGGACTGTCCGATTGCTGCTGCCCTTGTTGCTCATGCTGATTGGAAATGCCAGAACTTTCTGGCACATTCCTCCTCTCCTCTGGTCCATCGTGAACCCTCAACGTATGGGATGAGGCCTCTTCCTTCCCTTCACTCATATTCCTAGATCAGTGGAGTGCCCGGGCCACCTGGCTCTAGGGCTTGAGAAATAAACCTGCCAAACAGATCCTGGGTTCCCAGTGCGTCCCGAAGCCCTGTGGCAGGAGAGAGAACAGAGGCGCTATGCAGGAGTGCTGTCGGGGGCGTTCAGAAACGGCAGAGGATGCCTCCTTCGGTGAGAGGACTCGAAAGATT
>CM052442.1:121566308-121621678 GCA_028533085.1 Varecia variegata | reverse complement strand
GGAGGACCCCGTGCAACCTGGGGAAAGGAGTTTTTCAAAGTCAGTGGACTACAGATCTTCCCAACTCCAGCCCCGTTTGACAGAAAGTTCTGGTTCTTGAACCTGGCAGGGCAGCCGAATCAACCGGAACTTGGTTCTTTCTGTCTTTTACAATTAGTTAAAAGAGTAGGAGCTACGCTTGAAACTAAACCACGGATTCTCTGGGGAGCAAGATCTTGAGGTGAACTTCTTTTGTGGGGAACACATTTTTGTTCAGCCACAAGCCTCAGAATTAGTAGTTCCTCATTTGGGGGAAAGACCAGAGAAGGGTCTTAAGGAGAAGACCCAGCAGGAAACAGAAGTGGAAGCACTTGAGGTCCCCACTATTTAGGAGGTGGTCTCAAAGATCAGGGGGGAGGGGTGGCACCTGCTCCTGGGGCACCCTGGCTGTGGGGAGGCTATTTGCCACTTTTTTTTTTTTTTTTTGGTGGTTATGTTTAATCATCCTCCATAGACGAATGGGGTTCTCCTTCTCTTGTTTGACTTCTTGTACGCCTGCTCTAAAATCTCCCTGGTAATTCCAAACCACTCAAGAATGTGTTACTGCTCTGGAGTGAAGGCTGTTCTTCCAGACATTGGAAGCTTTTTTCTGAGTGTCTCATGGAGCTGGCTTTGGGGCAGTCCTCCCCTTAGGGGTTTACCAGCACGATAGGTCCTCATTGTTGAGATTGTCTCTGATGCATGGCACAGGACAATAGAGGCGAGCTTTGGAAACGCAGTTGGTGCAGCAGGGAACGCCTCCAGGCCTCAGTGCAGGGAAGCAGGTACTAGCTTTTGCATGGAGTCAGTGACCCCATGTGCAAGGGTCAGCATGGAGTGGGCTCATGGGCGTCGGGCTCCATAGTACTGAGCATGGTCACTCGAGCCCCCTCTGTGATCCCGTGGACCTGGGCCATCATTTGTGCAGCTGGTGAACTTGGTGCTTAGGATCCCAGCTAGCACCTTGCAATACCACGGTTGTGCCGCCGCAACCAAGGTAACATATGCCGAGGTGGCTTGAGCTGGGTGAGGTGTGTGCACCATGGAAACGCGGCTGGCTGTTTGTGAGGCATTGAAGAGGCTCTCTGCAGAGTGGAAGTGACTGTTTTCACAGGACTCCCTAACTAATGGTCCTAGGATGTTGAGAGCAGCATGATCTAAACCAAATCAATGTTGTAGGTCATCACTGTATTGGAGATTCCAGTTTCCCATATGAGCGTCGTAGCCACAGGGCCAGGGCATCGGATTAGGAGTTGATTGCAAATGGCACCTCCAAGAATGCATCTTAAGGCCAGGCACACTGCACCAGAGGAGTGTGGTGCAAATTGTCCTAGCAGTGTGGCGTCCTCTCATTTCCTGTGCATACAGACCGCAGACATAGCCAATGACAGGGCATTGTCCGCAGGGGGGCACCCCGATCACACGATTCTCACTCAGAAGAGCCAGGGAGGGATGCTGGGGGCCGGGAAGCTGTTGGTTGGCCTGGCCACGGATGATCCATCATCTGTGAACTGAGTTGGCTCCTCCTTAATCCTTTGCAGCTCTTCTGCACTTACCTGAGGAGGTGAAGGGCAGCAAAGCACAGACACGAGGTCAGGAGAGATCTCCGATGAGCTCTGGGCCACGGTGTAGGGGCTCCCTCAGCAGACGCAGTCCCCAGTCGAGGCCGAGCTCCCCAGGGGGGATGAGGAGGACGGTGCATTCGCCTCATTGTTGGGGTGGGAGGAAACAGTTGGGGGGTGGTCTTTAGAGTGGTCAAAACAGTTTTTTAAAAGCAATCCCAAACCTCAGATTGTTGTCTGCATATACCCTCTTGGGCGAAAGCAAGTTCTTACTTAAGGAGAGCACAGATCGTGTTTTCTCAAGAAGGTTTAAGGGGTAGCAATAAGTGGAAGAAGGGGAGGCCTGGGACGTCTTCCCGGCTGGGGCGGTGGTCTCCCCAGTGCCGGGGGGGCATCTTTGTCTTGTTGTGATCGTGGAAATCATGGAAACGACAGACGGCCTGTGACAGCCAGCTCCTTAGAAGAGAAAGGTTTCTTGGTGGGAGCTCAGCTGTGCCAGAGAGAGCCACGCACTGCCCCGCAGGCTCAGATGACCCCTAGGAACTGGCGTTGAGGCTCCCAGTCTAGACCGGGCTCCTCCGGCGGGGAGAGGAAGACCCCACAGGGTGGCTGGTCGGTGGTGGTGGGAGGGAGACTTGGCCTGGTCGGGGGGTCAGGACAAAACTCTGGCGATTGAGGGTGTCTTGCAGGAAGTCTCTGATAACGGCTACTTCTCAGAGCTGTTTGGAGGGACACGGTTTGCTGAGGAGTCTCTCTTTCTTGGTGTGCTCGTCCTGAAACATGTCTCAAGGTGGTAGCACCCGCCTTCGCCGTGGCAAGAGCTCTTTTAACATCCTGTGGCATGCAGGACGGTTCGTGGGTGTTCTTGCTGAGAACGTGGCTCGAGATTCTACCAGGGCTGCCTTGTTTTTCTAATTTCTTAACCCAGGCCTTGGGTTTCCTGCTCGCCATTTCTGCTTCTCAAGCAGCTCCTGCTCTTTCTGCTTCCTGATCAGCTGTCTGTCCCCCGGCAGGACTCGTCTCCGACGCCCTTCCTGGGAGCCTGCGTGGTTCTGAGGAGTAGTGACCAAACGCAGGGTACACGCAGGGGACACTTGGCCTCCCCCCTGGCTGTACTCACGCTTTCGACACTCGCCCAGTTGCTGCCTCATCTCTTCCAAACCACTCTCTTTCTTGCTCACTTTGCTGGTGTTGCAGAGCCCTGACTGCTCGTGGCCTCCTGACGGTGTGTTTCCTCTTGTGTGGTTGGTGGAGCATGGGCTATGCCTTGTCCTTGCTGTCCCCGCTCTGGCACAGTGACACCTCCTGCCCCCATTTGAAAGGGAAGAAGATAGTCTCTTTCACACCATGGCGGACGACATTTTGTCCCGGGATCATCACGCTCCAGCTCGACAGACCTTGTATTTTCTCACCCTGGGATTCAACTGCTTTCTGACTTGTGGCATGTTAGATGCTGGAGAGGGCGGGCGGGGGGTTTGGGGACATTTGCCCTCCAAGCCCCGTCTCTCACTGGGTGAGGGACGCCCTGGTGGCATTGACGCTCCAGAACGTGGGGCCTTCCTGCCTCGTTGCACCATTTCTTTAGACTTTTGTCTGTGGCTTTTCAGCTTCTTAACAAGGAACCCAGCTGAGGTCTGAGCTGCTTAGTCTTTGATGAAATGTGGTGTCTTCGGAGGGCGGGGGTGGGGGGTCTCCTGACTTCAGCGATTGTCATGAAGCCAGAAGCTGAGAAAAGTCACACCTGAAAGGGAGAGGCCATCGCAGCCCCTTC
Source organism: Varecia variegata (assembly GCA_028533085.1). NCBI lineage: Eukaryota > Metazoa > Chordata > Mammalia > Primates > Lemuridae > Varecia > Varecia variegata. The sequence continues at coordinate 121,618,327 of CM052442.1, read as the reverse complement.
CTTCAGGACTCACAGGGGCCCCCTGGCGAGGCGGGGGGAGGGGACTCCCCTCCGCAAGGCCCGGCCGACCCACTGCGCAATCTCGGGGGAACCTGCTGGGCTCCCCCAGCCTCCCAGGCTTCATGCTGTGGGGAAGCCGGGGGCTTTTGCGCTTTAGAGTGTAGTTTTGCTCAGGAAGGACTCTTGCAAACTTTAATTTGGTTTTTAAATTAATGTCCAGAAACCTTGCTCTTCCTTAACCTTTATGTTCAGTTTGCAATTTCTGCTCTGATAGTTTTAGCAAGCCCTTTCAAGGGGAGTTGGTGAGATTGAGGGTCCCTTTAGGAACAGTCAGTGATGACAGTCTGGCTCCTGCTCATGACATGCCAGTGGGTCCCAGGCTGGGCGGCACAGACGGTGCCTGTCCTGTTCTGCCCGGGGCTGGCTGTGGATGAGTGCCTGCCTCTTGCCACACTCGGGAGGGGCCTGCAACCTGTGTGGCCACATACAGCCCTGTGCTTTGGATTAATGCTCTGCTGTGGCCGTCTTGAAATTCTACATGACTTTTTGAGGAAGGTGACCCCGAGTCCTCTTTTAGCACCGGGCCCTAAAATCATTGACCTGGTCCTGGAGGGGCAGTCACGGAGCAGAAGTGTGTCCACAGGCGGTGGCTGAGGCCCTGAGGGCTGTGGGAGCCATCCCGTGGGAGAAGGGTGTGGCACAGGGACCCAGGTGCTCGGGAAGACAGAAAAGGGGAGGCAGAGGGAAGCTTACCGAACGGGATGGGTGGGACGGGGGAACCAGGCATTCTGCACGGGACTCCAGAAGGCAAGAGCTTTGCTGTGATGAATCGATGTCTGGCCAGACAGGGGGGTCCCCAGGGGCGGGCATCAGGCTGCTCTTGTTCTTCAGGGACCCCTCCGTGTGAGTGGCGTATGATACAGTTACATTAGTGTTACCCGACAAACAAAAAGTTGTCAAGCAGCGAGCAAGTTCATGGCTGAGCCGAGTGACCGTGGAGTGTGTTTCTTTGACAAGCAGCAAGTTTCTGGTCAGGGGCATTGGTTAAGCAGAAACCAGGGGGTCACTGGGAGCCGCTGACTTGCATTTCTGCCGCTGGTTTAAGGTAATGGAGCATGAGCCCTGTGACCACACTGTGGGTCGTTTTTTTTTTTGCTCCCACTCGCCGAGGGCACGCTGGCTTTGCAGCTCATAAGCCTGGACGATGTGCCCTTAACAGGATGAGGGCGCCTTGGTCCCACCAGCCACTCTGTCCTTCCCTGCCTGTTTCTGCATTCCTCACTGGCGGTGCTGCCTGCCCGGCCAACATCCCCGCTCTGTCCCTGCCACTGGACCGGTCCTTTTGTCAGGGTAGGTGGGCTGTGAATGATCAGTGTGGTGTGCTTGCCACCTGCCTCCCCTGTCCTGGGATGCTTCTCCCTCCGTGGCTGACTGTCCCCCTAACCCTTGCGTGGATTTGCTGGAGAAAATCCTCCAGGAGACAAGGCATCTTCAGGAAGGCAGTGATGCTGGGGTCCCAGGAGCAGGTGGGTCTCTGTATGGTGTCAGCTCTGTCCTGGGCAACTGCAGCGGGGTGAGGAAGCCCAGAGGGGTATTTTTCTCTGAGACAGGATTGGTGTTGGAGCCTCTGGTGCCGAGGGCGGATTAAGCACATTCCGCAGTACATGGCAGGTCGTTATCGATGGTCTCTGTGAGTCCTTCTCTTGTTTTATTCTCCTTTGAGTCAGATTTCTCACTCCTGGGCCTTCCTTTGCCACCACAGGCAGCCATTCTGGTGTGTCAATGGGCACCACCAACAAAGCACTGTTGCAGTTCTGTGTGTAGGCACTTCTAATTCACTTGCGTGGTATCATCCTACCATTTCTCATTCTCTTCCCTTTCCCATTCAACACTATGTTTTAAGACCTGACCTTCCTCTCTGTGCTCTTAAAACTTATTGAGACTACCCAAAGAGCTTTTGTTTATGTGGGTTAGAACTGTCGATATTTCCTGCATTAGAAGTTGAGAGGAAACACTTAAGAAATCGAACATTTGTTTAAAAATAGCAATGATGAACACATTGCATGTGAACATAAATAACATTTGAGTGTTATTATGACAATGATTTTGACCTTGCAGAATTCCTGTCCTAGTTAAGTGTCAGTTTGTTCTAAGGTATGAAAAGATACTATAAAGACAAAACTCGGAAAGTGAGTTTTATTCGTGTTGCTTTATAATACCCGAGTCTGAAAAGACACTGTGAGAGGTACTAAAGATTGGCAAAATCTGCTCAGGTTTGATGGGCTTGCCCCCTTGGTTGTTGATTAAACACCATTGCCTGTAATATGAAGGGTTATTCTGGATTGCAAAGATTCTGTTTCCTACCAGAATATTTTATGGTGTTTTATGTTGAAGTTGTAATTGCCTAGAATAGGTCATTTTAAAATACAAAGAACAAAAATTCCTCACTTATGAACAAGCTATATGTATACCTCTTCGTTTATTTTACCATTCATGTCTTCATAGGCTTTTTTAAAAAATAATTGAGATGTTGCCTTTTGAAAGCGTGCAGGTCAGTGGTTTTTAGTATATTGCTGGGCTGTGCAAACATCACCACTGTCTAATTCTATCTAATTCCAGAACATTTTCAATATGAAAATCCCATACTCATTAGCAGTCACCCCCCATTACCCTCCCTGCACCCCCAGCCCCTGGCAACCCCTAATCTCCTGTTTCTGCGGATTTGTCTATTCTGGACATTTTGTATAAATGGAATCATACAGTATGCGGCCTTTTATGTCTGATGACTTTTACTTAGTGTAATGTCTTTGGGGTTCATCCACATCGTAGGAGGTATCCATCAGTACTTCATTCCATTTATGGCTGATTAATATTCATTTGCATGCATGTGCCATGTTTTGTTCATCCTTTTATCAGTTGATGAGTATTTAGATTGTTTCCACTTTTTGCCTGTTGTGAATAATGCTATGAACAGTTGTGTGCAAGTTTTTGTGTGGACATACGTCTTCAATACTCTTGGGTCTGTTTATGTTTAAATGCTTTCTTACTATAGTACTTAAGTAAATGGGCAACCAAGGATTGTTGCTCAGGCACCCATGACCATATGTTAGTCAAGTGTCCAAATCTCCTCTGACAACTCTTTAGATTTTTTTTTTTCCCCCCGAGACCAAGTCTTGCTCTATTGCCCAGGCTAGAGTGCTGTGGCGTCAGCCTAGCTCACAGCAACCTCAAACTCCTGGGCTCGGGCAATCCTCCTGCCTCAGCCTCCTGAGGAGCTGGGACTACAGGCATGCACCACCACACCTGGCTAATTTTTCTATTTTTAATAGAGATGGGGTTTCACTCTTGCTCAGGCTGGTCTCAAACTCCTGACCTCAAGTGATCCTCTTGCCTCGGCCTCCCAGAGTGCTAGAGGATTACAGGCATGAGCCACTGCGCCTGGCCCAACTGTTTAGGTCTTGCGTTCCCAAATCAGATAGGAAAAAGTGAAAGGGAACTTTCAGGATGTCTTTTACCCCTATAATGTAAAACGATTTCCCAGAGAAGCCTTGGAAAATTACAGAGATTTGTTCTTTTGCTAGAAGTAATTAGGTTTGTTTGATATGTTCCTATTGCAAGATTTGCACGGGAAGAATTGTCAGATCAGAAGAGACACTCAGCTTTTCCCAGGTTAAACTTATGTAAACAAAGTGTTATTAATGAGTTATTAAATATTTTAGAAGTGGTGTGTTTTATGGGAAATCACTGGAAATTTGTTAATGCCTTTACCACCCGGAATCTGTTTGCCCTCAGGGGAAACACAGATCCAGACTCTTTTGAAACAGTTTATACTGTACCTCGATAGAGAAGGTTACTGTCCTCTGTTGTGATATTTTTGGTTATGGTAATAAATTAATCACAGCTGTTATATAAAGTCTCTGCTGTCAACAGATTGTTTTTGGTTTACTCTGATGCTTGCCTGAAGGCTCTGTTCTAAGCTACAGCTTGCAGTTTGTGTCATCAATGGAAAAGGATAGTCACAGAGCCTCATGACTGTACCAGGTACTTCAGACTGTCCACACTTAAAAGAATAGACTCACGAGTGCAGGCATCAGAGCTGACATCACTTAAGCGATTCTCAGATTATTGACAGTGGACTGAGTTAGGATTTCGGGACTCTTTTTAATCCAGAAGCAGATGGCCTCATGAAATCAGACTGCTAATCCAAGATCCAGCGCAACATGAGTTGATTACATAGGGCTGCATGAAGCCATGTGGGAATTTCATTGTGGTTATTTGTTTAAACTGTTGTTCATGTGGTTTTCATGTTCTGTTTTCAGGTTATGCAAGAAGCATTTGCTCCTCTTTAGCTCCCTGTAATCCACAACAATGTAGTGGACTCTGCTTTTGTACACTCAAATAAAACATTTAAAAATGGCATTTGATTTGCACTGGTGTGCAGGGGTATTTCGCTGTGGTTTTAATTTGCATTTCCCTAATGGCTAATGATGTCAACCATCTTTTATGTGTTTATTTGCCATTCATATGTCCTCTTCAGTGAAGTGCCAGGAGGTAAGATTTTGAAAGACACCAACCTCCCCTTTCTACAGATGGGGGACTTGAGATCCATGAAGGGGTGTTTGGCCAAGTTCCCACAGTAGACCGTGGTCTCTGAACGGAAACAAAGGACAGGCACAAGGAGGGCTGAGCACACTGAGCAAGGCTTCTGGGCAGTTTCTGGGACCCCCATCTCTTTAGCTTTTGCTCTGCCCCACCTTGGGGTCAGTGTATGCAGGTCAGCTGCATACACTGCAGGGGACACCGCTGTCCCCTTGGGGTATCTGCCCAGGTTGGAGGATTCACACCCCCTCAGCAGGAGGCAGTGCACCCGGTGGGCACCTTGTCTGAGGGGCGGCAGGGGTTGGTAGGACATCTGAACTTGGAACCACCTGAGTCCCTGCTAGTCCTGGGGAAGCCACAATCACATGCCTGGAAGCAGAGGAAGCATATTCTGACCTGGAGGTCAGAAGTCCAAATTGGGGCTCAGTTGGCTGAAATTAAGGTACCAGCCGGGCTGTGTTCCTTCTGGGGGCTCTGGGGGTAGAATGTTTGCCTGCCTTTTCCAGATTCTAGATGCTACCTCTTCCATCGCCAAAGCCAGCAATGGCTGGTGGAGTGTCTCTCCCATTGCGTCTCTCTGACCCACGTGTGACAGCCCTCGTGGTTACACTGGGCCCACTGGGCAACCCCGGAAACCCTCCTGTTTTCAGGTCATCTGATTAGCAACCTTAACTCCCCTTTGCCATGTGACATAACATTGACCACACCCAGGGGTTAGGATGCAGGCATCTTTGGGCACCATTATTCCCACAGCCTGCTTGGTGCTTGGCCCCTGACACTTGATTATTCTGGAGAGGAGAGGGGTGTGAGGTGGGGAGGACTGGACACCCTGGGCACATGGGTTGAGTAGACATGGGCAGGAAGAGCAGCGTGTCAGGCGGCCGCCCCTGTGGGGTCCTAGCTGGGGGAACAGCCCAAACCTCCATCACTTGGGCAAAGTCCTCTGGGGACACTATTGCCAGGGAGGTGCTGAGCGTAGAGGGCTGCAGCCCAATCAGGCCAGGCCTTGTTGAGAAGGGGCATTTAAGCCAAGGCTGGAAGGAGGAAAGGGAGCCACACTGCAGGCTGGGCAAAGAGTCCAAAGTCCCAGCAGGCCTGCGGGGGCCCTTGGTGAGTGGGATCCTGCTCTCCCTTGAGCTTTAGTTCTCGATTCTCCTGCTGAGCTTCTGCTCTGTTGAGTGACTTGCAGAGATGAGCCAGGCTACCTCTGGTCTTGGTGCCACTGTTTATGCTAGTTTTTTCCCCCTCCGCCTTACTTGGTTCTCTTCTCTCACCCCTTCTCCCAACCAAATCCTACATTTTTTTTTTTTTTTAAGAGACAGGGTCTTGCCCTGTTGCTCTGGCTAGAGTGCAGTGGCGAGGTCATAGCTCACAGCAACCTCAAACTCCTGGGCTCAAGCCATCCTCCTGCCCCAGCCTCCTGAGTAGCTGGGACTACAGGTGTGTGCCACCACGCCCAGCCCAAACCCTGCATTTCTTCCAGGTCTCAGCTTATGCATCACCTCATCCAGATATTGACCCGGGCTCCTAGTCTAGGTTAGGAGTCTCTTCCTGTCCCTTTTTTGGACCCACCATTATAACCTCATCACACTGAGTTGCTCATTTCCTCATCCTAGTCTAAGCTCCTGGCAGCCAGGTGTCACATTCATTACCGTGTCCCGAGCATCTAGCAGGGGCCTGGCTCATAGTAGGTGCACAAGAAATATCCGTGAGATGAACAAACTCTGTCATCTATTCAGTCGTCATGAACACAAGTTGTGGGATCAAATCTAGTTGCATAAGCTTTACGTTTCTTTCCCCAGATCCCAACTAGATTTTGTTCATTTGTGAAACGGGGATTTGTTGGGTGGCTGCCGTTTTGCTGCGGGCACGCTGCCCAGCTCTGGGAACCGGGTCCCCCACCCACTCTTCGAAGTTTCCCTCCCTCATTCCACACTTCCGGGTTCTTAAGGAGGAGCCGCCCACCCACCTGCTGGCCACAGGTGATTGGTGAGAGATGAGCACGTGACCTCGGTGGGCCAATCAGAGTTCCTCCCCCTTCCATTTTGAAGTGGAACTAAGGGGAGAGGAGCACAGACCTGTCACCTGGAGCAGATTAGTTCGTTCAACACATGTTTAGGGAGCGCCCACTGTGTGCTTGGCGTAGTTCTAGAAGCTGGGGATATAGCCAGCGGAGGCCATGTTTCCTGCCATATGGAAGTTATCAGCCCGAGAAAATAAACCCATCAATTAGAGTACAGCGGAAGCGAGACAGGAAGAGTCCTGGCAGTGTTCTAGTTCCCAGTTCAGGTTGTCCGGGAGGACCTTCCAGATACAGGAGGGAGAACGGCTCTGTCCACTAATTCTCCTCTTTGCCTGAACTAGTTAGAACTGGATTTCTGTCGCTTTCCATTCAAAGACCTGATTACTGCAAACATAATGTGTTCTGAGTGGCTCATGTCCCAGGGGTCTTGGAGCTGTTATTATTATTCCATCATTCCCTGAAAGGTTTCCCAATTTAAACTCAGGCTCACACCCACCCTCCTGCCCTGATGATGGAGTCATTCATTCATTCGTTCATTCACTCTTGCATCCATACGCTGCTCCAAGGACACAGCCTCCACCTCAAGGAGTTCCAGTTATCCTTGGAGGACTTGGAAATGGAAACAAGCGGTCTTTGAAATTGCAGCCCTCATTCATCTCAGCAGCATCTGATACCTCTGATTGCTTCCTCTATCTTGAGACATATTTCTCACTTGTCTTTCAGGAAACCACCCCTTCCTGGTTTCTCTCTACCTCACTGGCCATGCTGTCTTCCCTTCCAGAGCTCTCGCTGTGGGAGGGCTCAGAGGTCCTTTCTCAGACCTCCTTTCTGTTAACTTCCTGGGGGATGTCATGGCGTTCCCACCACCTAAAATCCCATCACTGCACAGATGTTTTACAAATTCATATCTCAACTTCTTCCAGAACTCCCAGCTCACATATTAGGTGCCTACAGACACCTCCATTCATCGGAGTGTGCCTGATGTCTTCCAACCGGGCCTGTTCATGGGTTCCCTCCCTCCCTGCCTTGCTTTCTGTCCTTGAGGGGCCTGTGGGTGGGAGACCCGGTTCCCAGAGCTGGGCAGCGGGGGTGGGGGCATGTGGCATTCACTCCGTGAGAGTTAACCTGGGGCTGGCTGTGTTCTCAAACCAAACGTGTGACATTCTGCACAACTCTCTCCTCTGGGTCTGGATGCGTTTCTCTCCTCTCATTCCTTTGGGCCCAGGGGTGGAAACAGCAACTGCACTGTTACTACTGCCTTGTCACTCGCTATCCCTGACCAGTCTCTTGTATTTCACCCACGTGTTTGTGAAAGATCTTTGTGAACAAATCCTCCTTGAATGGTAGAATTTGAAGGTGCCATCTGTTTTCTGCTGGGACCTGGGCTGCATTAGCGATTGATCCTGGAGGTGACCTTAGGAAACAGGGCCTGGATATTCTGGGATTGGGCTGATCAATTATTCAAGAAGGACAGAGATCTCCTCCTTGTCAGAAGGAAGTGGAACATGGATTCTCCATAGCAGGTGGTGGCAGCACATATCCTCAGATTATCACTGGCAGTGACAGAGACCACAGGCAGGTGGAGGGTAAGGCATTGAGATTTCAAATAGTTGTGGCACTTAGTTTCTATGGCAACGAAAAGGCATGTAAATATTTCAGAGTCATCTGGATTGTTCTTACGGCCCTAGAGAGCACACATAAGGAAAAGAAAAATTTTAAAACTGCAGACATACTACGAAGAGCACCCATAAGAGCAAGAAGACATGTAGGATGGCCTTGAAGGAGTCTCTCTTCTCCAGGGGTCAAAGGGCAGATATGGCTGAGGACCACGCCCAGGTGCAATGACACGGGGCAGGGAGAGGTTGGGGCTTGGATTTGAAGCCTAGAGCCCTATGAGTGCTGGGAGCACAGGGTCAGGGACTACTCCTCCTCATCTAGGGGGATGCAGGCTGAAGACCAGGGGTCAGATGGGGACTGTACTTAGGGGAGAGAAAATACCCTTTCAAGCTGGCTATTTGAAGGATACGTAGAGATGGCAGCAAAATCAGTATTAGGAAGCGCATCAGGGCCTCATGGGAGCCGGCTCCTCCCTATTCTGTCTCCCTCCTTCCCTCCTTCTCTCCCTCTGTTCATCTCTTCTCCTTTGGCTTTTGGTTTCCCACCTGTGTTTTTCTCTGCTTATTTTTCCCCTATCATCTGACTGGCTCTCTCTTCCAGGATCTTAGCTTTTGCTCTTCCCAGCATCCAAGACCCCGCTTGGGATTGCCATGGCACCACCTCTAATCCCACCCAGCTTCAGTGCCACAACCTCTGCCTGACAGCCCTGGGTTCAACCTCAAATCCCAGGAGAAACTTACTGGCCCCACTTGGACCAGATGTCCACTCTTGGCCCAGTCAGCTGTGGACAGGCAGGCAGGGATCGGAAGGCTCTCTGGGCTGTGTCATCCAGGCTTCTCCCAGAAAAGGGCATGGCTGGGAAAGAAACGAGGGTTACATCTGACTCAGGAGGCCAGTACCCTGGGTGGTCTGTTGCTCCAGGTCTATATGCAATTGAGGGCCATGTCCAAAGGTGACTTTGGAGTCAGACCAGCCCATATTTGAGCCCTTTCTCTGCCACTTAGGAGTTACGTCACCTTGAACAAGTTACTTAATGTCTTTGAGCCTTAGTGTCTTCATCTGAAAATAGCATCCATCTCATAGTATTGTTGTGGGATTAAATGAGGTAGTGTCAAAATGCATCTTGTAGATAATCAATAAATGATAGCATAAAAAATCAGTTATTGCTGATCTAGGATCTCACAGAGCTCTGCGGACCCAAAGGCCAAACTGGCCCCACACCAAAAGGCACGTGAGCAGGTGTTGTGGGGTAACTTGCGTTTTGAGGAGGTTAAGCGTGTGGTAGTCTAGAACTTCTGGCCGGAGGTCCCTCCTGCTTGGTGGGGATCACCCAGTCCCACAATTGCCACATCCCATTGGTGTCCCCATTGCAAAGGTAGGCGATGGTTTAGGACGCAGATCTGGTGGATTCGAACCCTGGCTCTGCCCGCAACTGACCATGAAATCTGGGTCTTATTACTCAACCTTTTTATCTTCAGTGGAAGCCTGTCCAGTGGCGACAATCACAGCACCTCTCTCAAAGAACTAAGACAGACACTGCAGGTCAACTGTTCAGCACAATCCTGGGCACTCCGCAAGACTTCAATGAACTTGAAACTGCTGTTATAATCTTGGAGATGTAGAAACAAAGAAGTGACTCAGTTGGTGAAGGGACAGGCAATGAATGACGAGTGAAAGCCGTAGACAGAGTCTTGGGGTCCTACACCCCACTTAGGTGGTCTCAGCACCCTCCCCCACCCTCGTGAGAACAGGCCCTCCCTTTGTCAAGAAGAGCTGCTAGCTGCAGAGACAAGCTGACGGCTTGACAAGAACTGGGTGAGCTTCCACAGCAGAACGTTTCCATTTTATTGTCTGTAAACTCTTCTTTGGTAAAACAAGAAACCCAAAGAGAACAGGAGCACGCAGAGCACAGACGGCGAGGAAAGGGCAGAGCCCTGCACACACAGGAGCTGGGAGAAGACAGCTACACCCTTGGCAGGTGGCGGGTGGAACTTGGACTTTTGGGGCAGGCGGCAGCATGAGGGGAAGGCGGGGGGAGCGAGAGGGAAGAGTCCACTCTGTTGGACACAGAAGCCGAAATCGTACAGCGAAGGAGCTCATGCATCACAGCGGAGAGAATCGGGGCCCTCCCACCTGCGCCCCAACACTTCCATGCAGGTGGTGACCCACCGCAGGGAGCGCGTCCGTCTGGGCAGGACTGAGTGAAGGGGCTCCAGGGAAGCCCGCGGTGGCCCGTCCTCCAGCTCTCCGTTCCTGCGCTGCAGGCTGCGTGTGCGGGTTGCAGGGGCGGGGCAGGGGTGCTCATGAGCTCTGGGTCTGGGTAGAAGTGTCGGGGCAGCAGGGGCAGGATTTGGGGGAGGTGGAGACGCAGCCCCTGCCCCCACTTTACACGGGGGGCTCGCTGCAGAGCACAATCTCCAGGTCCTTGCGGTAGAGCTTCCCCGCCTCGGCCAAGGACATGACGCTCTTTCTGTAGCTGGTGAGCTGTTGAATGTTCATTTCCTAGGAGACGCAGGGAGAGGGTTAGAGCAGGCTCAGGGGGTGGCTCCAACCAAAGAAGCCCCCCTGCACATGCGCAAGCACACCCGCCGGAACCTTTCCCTCACCCCGTCCCAGCCTAAGTGGCTTAGAGGAACACAAGGCACAGGCTTGGAGTCAGCCAGGCCTGGGTGAAAACCCTCTTTCACTTCCTGGCTGCACGGCTTTGGGGAAACGAGTCAACCTTTCTGAGACTCAGCTGCCTCACCTGCAAAATGGGTACACTAAAAGTAGTCACCTCATTGAGATGTCACAACGATTACATAGCACAGTGCCTGACACACGGCAAGCCCTCCAAAGAAAGCGGTAGCCGCTGTGATGACTGTCATTATCTATGCGTAACTTGTGTGTATTGCTCTACATCACTGGGCCTCCTCTTATTCAAGGCCAGTCTGGGTCCCTGCAGGTGAGGAATAGAATGCCAGGAAAGCCCCCTGGCCTTGCCTTCAGGCCTCCTGGGCCATGTGTGCCCACATCGCATCTGTTTAAATAAGGAATTCTAAATCCTGTCACCTCCAGCAACAAAGCTCACCACCTACGGGCTTCCTGTCCCGTTCAGAGGCCACTGAGGCAGATGTCCCGTGAACACAGGCGTGTAGTCTCATATAAAATGGAGATCCAGAGTAAACAGAATAGCAAGCCTCGTGTTGACGATATGCTATATGGTAATCGTTTTGGGTACAAATAGCCAATGCATTGGAAATACAACAGAGTCATCAACATTGGAAAATCACTTAACAACTTTCCTTCCTTCCTTCCTTCCTTTTTTTCTCTCTCTCTCCCCCCTTCCTTCCTTTTCCCCTCCCCCTCATCCCCCTCCACTTTTTCTCCTCCTGATTTTGTTCTTTCACATGTTTAAATGTGGCAGATACTCTTTTTTTAAATGATTCTCCTTCCAGGCCCATGGCCATTGCCTCCCTTCTGCTGATGAGAAAACTGCGGTAGTCATCTCACAAATGTCCCCAGTTCCCTGCGCCCTGGAGTCTAATTATTGACCTGGTTTACTGTCCTGTCACCTCTCTTTCAGTGCTCAAAGGTCTTTTCTTTTTTTTCCCATCATTTCAGAACATCGGGACATCCCCACGTGTTACTGATTTCTGGTTTGGTGCCACCAAAACCCAAGGGCACCCTGCAAGCATCTCTAGCTTTCAGTGGGCTGTGGGGGGTGGGGGGCATCTTCCCTAACTTTGTGAAGCCCCTGGAAATACCACCTAATTCATAACACTGAGGCGTGCCTGAGCTATCTGCCACTCAACTAGGAGCCAAGGAAGGGGTCCTGGATATCAATTAACCCCAAGCTTGAGACAATTCCCACAGTGAATGTGGCCGTGAGAGGCTTAGTGGCATGAGCAGGGGGAGGGGTTCCTTACTTTCTGCATCTAGAAGTTTTGCTTAAAACTGGGGAAAGCTGTAGCAAGTTGCCATGGCCTCAGGAGTGCTGTGAAATACCGAAGTTCCATCCCATCAGCCTGTGCCCCCAGGATCCTCAAATATTAATCGGCTCAGAAACCTTATCACAGCCCGTGCAGGGACCAGTAGCGCGGAATGTGCATCTGCTGTGGGTTTACAAAAAATGGCCTTTCGCTTCCCAACTCAGGTGCTGCTATTTATAGTCACGCAGCTCACTCTTTCTACGGGTTCGATCCCAGGTGCCAAATGTGGAGCTTGACACAGGTGGCGACTCCCAGGTAAACAGCGTTATTAATATCCTCTTCTCTAACCATCAGAGCTGCCTGCAGACCCCGGCACCTGAATCTTTGCTTTTGTTTCCGTGGCGTCAACCTGTGCAGCTCTATGAGTTGGCCCTCGTGCTAATCAACAAAGAGCCTAGTGAGTTGGTGGCCAGGAAATTCGGGTCACTCTGAGATTTAATGTGTGCCTTCAGGATTTATCAACCTCAGGTGTAACACAGGGCTTTAGCAAGACGAATTAAGCCTCACGAACATAATTACACTTACAGATCTTTTCCATTCTGGTGCCCAACACTCCTTGGCCACCTACAGGCACATCAATAATTTTCTCCTAGAATTTGGTCCAGGAAAAAGTTTGCTGAGTTCCAATACCTGCTGTGAGCACTTCCTGCTTCCTGAGAAGTATTTGCTTCCTTATTATTTATTTTCTACCGCTTTCAAAAGCAATTGTAGGTACCAAAAAAAAATTGAGGATGAAATAAATGAAAATTGATATTCAGGATAAAGATAAAGGATGAGAAAGCACTTGGAGAGAGAGAGAGACAGACAGACTCAGAGGCTGCAGTGAATTTTTTTTTTTTCCTGAAATTGAGCATTAAATTTAGCTCTCGCTCGGCAGCCAAGGCAGTTAGACAATGCAAGGAATTATAGAGCTTTCATCGTCTAATTAAAGAAAGCGGCAAAACCGTTTGCTCAGAGGAAGACATTTTTCTGGGAGGTGAAGGAAGACAGCTGCCAAGGCTTGTCTCCCGGCTGCTGTCCCGCCTGTCCCCTGCCACCCAGGGCACCACGCTGAGCCCACCTGGAGCGGCTCCCCGGCTACACCCAAGGGGCAACAGCAGGCAGAATAATGGAGTTCACTTCTCCACCTTGTCTTTAAGAGGAGCAAACTTTGGTGGCTCCTTTGGGCCTCAACCCCAGCTCCAGATTATTCAGTTAATCAGTTCAGAATACCCTTCACTCCCCACTGGTCCCTGCCCTCCAAAATCTCTCTTTGGGTGGAAAGTCTTTTTTCTTGGCAATATGGCTAACACTTCCGCACGCAGGGCCATGTCAAAACTGCCCCTGCTCTCAGCAGCCAGCAGGTGGGGGCAACCCAAGTGTCCACGGATGAGCAATGGATAAACAAAACGTGGGATGTTCACACAGTGCAATATTATTTTGCTTTAAGAAGGAAGAAAGTGCTGTCACATGCTACAGCACGGAGGAACCTTGAGGACATTGTGCTAAGTGACATAAGCCAGTCACAAAAGGACAAATACTGTCTGATTTATATGAGGTACTTAAGAGTAGTCAAAAATAGAGCCAGAAAGTAGAAGAGTGGTTGCCAGGGGCTGGAAGGAGCAGGAAGGGGGGTTTGTTGTTTAGTGTGCACAGGTTTCAGTTTTGCAAGATGAACAGAGTTCCGGAAATGGATGGTGGCGATGCTTGCACAACATCACGAAGCTATTTAATGCCACCGAATCGCACATTTCAGTAGGTTAAGATGGTAAACTTTATGTTATGTGTATTTTGCCACAATTAAATTTAAAAAAGGAAACACCAATCAGTCAATCAACCAGAAATAAAACACCAAAAAAACTGCCATTGCCTCATTATGGCAGATCAGAGGGGCAAAATGCAGCTCAAGGCATTTCTTTCCACCTCTGGCTCATTCGCCCCTCCTGTGCCCCGGGGACAGGGGCCCAGGCCTCTGGGCTCAGTGCTCACCTTCTTGTTTTTCTCGTACAGATCCTTCAGCAGGGCGTCCAGCTCGTGCTCATCAATGTAGCCGCTTCCATCCTGGTGATGGTGGGGACAGAGTCAGTGCGGAGCTCCAGGGCCCGGGGCCAGCCACCCCACCCACCCCAGGGAGGTCTAAGAGTCTAGCGTTCCCGTTACTCTGTCGTCATGACAACATAACGCGTCCCTCCCATCTTTACCCGTCATGTGGTTGCAGGAATGGGCAGTTCAGTGCCGACTGTGGGCAGCCTTTTGTTGTGGGGGTTTTCATTGGCATTGAGAACATAAATGAGGTTCAGGAAGCATTTAGTTAATTCCCTGGGTCCAGGGGCTATGTATGGTTTACCTCCAACCCTTTGATTACAGACCACTGGGGTCACGTGGGCAGGGCACGGAAAGGGGACGGGGTTAAGGGGGTCATCTCACTCCCACTTTCTAGAGAAGCAGCTGGCGCTCGTGCGAAAGTGTGAGCTGGCACCAGGCGGTACTTAACGTCTCCTCCTGTGGCCCCACCCCTGCACTGAGCACGACCCTCGACCCTCTTCCACTAGTGATTCCTGCCGCGCTTCGAAGAAAACAAACCCTGGGGCGCCATAGGCCACGGATGGGGAAGGACGTTTGTCCTGCCACGCAGCAGAAGATGCTGCAGGGAGAAACCACGGCCATCTGCTCCTGCGGATGGAGTCCGGCCCTCTGGCCGGGGCTCCCTGGTCACGGGGCTTCTACTGTTCCCTCCCACGCCACTGTCCCTCTTACCTTGTCGTAAAACGTGAAGATGGCGTTGAACTCCTCCGAGGTCAGCTTCATGCCCTGGAAGGACCAAGGTATTAAGGACAGAAGTAAAGGACCCAAGGTGTGTGTGTGATGTAGCAGTGTGTATGTGGTGTAGTCTGTGCTGTGTGTGTGTGGTGTGTGTGTGTGCGCACAGTGTATGTGGTGTGTGTAACGTGTGGTATGTGGGGTGTGTGTGTGTGTGGTGTGTACATGGGGTGTAGTGTGCATGGTGTTGTATGTTGTGTGTGGTGTGGGGTTTGGGGTGTGTGTGTATAGTGTGTGTGGGGTGTGTGGTGGATGGTGTGTATGTATGATATGTGTTGTATAGTGTGGTGTGTGTATGATGTGGGGGTGTGTGTGTGGTGTGATGTGGGTGTGTGTGTGTGGTATGGCATATGTTGTGTGGTTTGGTGTGTGAATAGTGTGTATGTGCTTGGTGCTGTGTGTTGTGTGTGTTACATGTGGTGTGTGTTAGATGTATGGTATGAGTTGTGTGCTGTGTGGGGTGTGTGTTGTGTGGTGTGTGCTGTGTGTGGGGTGTGTGTTGTGTGCTGTGTGTTGTGTGTTGTGTGGTGAATGTGGTGTACATGTGTGTGTGGTGTGTGTTGTGTGCTATGTGGGGTGTGCGTGTGCTGTGTGTGCTATGTGTGTGTGTGCTGTGTTGTGTTTGTATGGAGTGTGGTGTGTGTTCTGTGTGCTGTGGGTGTGCTGTGTGCTGTGTGTGTGCTGTGTGCTCTGTGTGTGCTGTGCTATGTGTGTGTGTGCTGTGCGCTGTGTGTGTCCTGTGTGTGTGTTGTGTGCTGTGTGCTGTGTGCTACGCGCTGCGCCAAGGGCAGGAGGGAGGCAGGGCTCGGGTCCGAGGGAGGAGGCGGGAGGAAGCAAAGACAGCAGAGCGGCTGTTTTACCTGGAATTTGAGCAGGAAGTTTTCCTGAACAGGCAAGAGTCTGGAAAGAGAACGTCAGACGGAGATTAGGAGACAGAGCACAGGAAGGACAGCTCGGCCTGGGGGATGGCAGAGGCAGCGTCTGCAGTTACGGAAACGACCTGAGCACTTTGCAATCAGGAGTTATGGAAAGTTCGAAAAAGAGGGAGACAGACAAGGCAAGGTGTTGACGTTCCCACTTCCATCTGGCTTTGTCCTGAGCTTCTTGACACCCAGACCTGCCACTTTCCCCACCAATGATCTCAGAGATAGGGATCTGCAGGAGTCTTGTTACAAGTGACACCTTGGGGCGGGGGGCGGGCACTTACCGGGACATTTCCGAGAGGCCCAACTTGCCATCCCCGTTCAAGTCAAACATCCGTAGCTGTTGGGGACAGAAAGAGGTACCTGGGTTATTTGCTTTGACCTTGCCCTGCCATCTCCCCTTCTGCTGCAGAGGATAGGAAAGGGACAGGTGGCATGTGCTGTTGCCTCCTCTGAGGTCACCTGGAGACCAGGGACCAACATGGTCTAACTCAGTCATGGGGGGGACAGCAGGGACTTGGTCATGCCTCTCTCTCCCTTTTGGCCAGCCATAAAGGCCCCCGCCTCTCAAGTTTATCCTCTCCTGGAGCTGCAGAGGTTGTCATGGAGACAGATGCTCCCAGCCTCACACTGGCCAGCTGTCAGCTCAGTGAGGACCTCAAACGATATGCGGGGCCATGAACTAGCACCCTTCTTGCCAGCCACCACTGTGAGTCACTTCACCCGGGCCCGAAGAAGGATCCGCAAACAAAAGGCTCTGCACACCAGAGTCTCAGGGACCTGGGCTCAGGTTCTGTGCCCCTGGGGAGGAAGGACATTTGTGTCCACTCACTATGGTCTGGGTGTACTCCTGGAGCTTGGGCTCATCGTATGGTCGGTTCGCCTTCTTCAGCAGGTCCGACAGGAACCCCTGGAAGACAAAAGGCCTCTTCAGAGCTCCTGATCCATTTGTTCAGTCCTCATTCATTTACTTACTTGTTCAGTCAGTTAACGTCATTTTTGGAGGTCTGCCACTTCCATGGCTCAGCCCATATCATTTCCTAATCCTGTAACACTTGGGGCGTGACTCTGAAAGCCTCAGTGGCTCCTGGGTGCAACTTGCCCCACAGAACAGGTGGTAGAGACTGGCTGTGCCTCCCCAGAGCCCAGGACACAGGGCTAAGCCACACTGGGGGATCACTGGGCGCCCAGGGGAATTTGGGGGTGGACCTACAAGCTAGAATGCCAAGCTTCTGGAACTGCCTGGAAGATGCCAGTCTTGGGCTCTGGAGTGCAAAGAAGTGGGGTTTGGTTGAACTCTGTGGCCCAGCAGCTCCGGGTTACTGATTTCACACGGCTTCTCTGAACAAGCCCAACAATTCAGTGCCAGGCCTGGGTATTCCTAAGCAGACCACAGACCCATGTTTCTCATCTGACATCCCCTCCCTCCCCAGGTTCCTTAAACCCCCTGCCACTCTGGCCTCACACCCTCCTCAAGGCGCATCCTACCTTGAGCTCGTTAGCTTCAATGTAGCCACTTCTGTCTGTGTCGTACTTCCGCCAAGCCTGCAATGGGAATAATGTCAACCTATTTGCCAAGACACATGGAAATCTACACGCCTCCTTCCACTTCCTTTAATGGGCCAGGCAGGGTCTTGATAGTCAAGAATATCAGAATGGGATGGGGTCACAGAGAAGGTGTAGCCCACTCCCTTTAGTGTCACAGAGGAGGAAATGAGGGAAAGTGTCTTGGTCAAGGTCACACAGAGGAGGAGGAGGAGAACTGCTTGGACAAGGTCTCCTTGTTCTAACTTGGTGCAGGCCTGGGTCCTTCTCTGGGTCCTCCAGGGTTGATGCTTTCTAAGGCGCTAACCAGGCAGCTTCTACCAGGGCTAGAACAAGGATCTGATGGATCTTATTTTTGCTGAGTATATGAGATATCTTTTTACTGCTCTGGAAGCTTCTCATTCTCTAGGTGGGGGCCAGGGACAAGATGAAGAACCTTCTGGAAGGGGCAGGATCAGACTTGGTTGCTCTTCCCTATACACCCTCCTCCCTCCCGCCATCGTGATGCATATGGCGGCCACGTTGGATGCTGAAGCAGAATTGGTAGTGTCATCAGTTTTTTTAGACTACTGCAAAGCCAAAGCCACTCCCCTACCTTTCTGATAAAAAGCATCCCATTTCTTTTTAAAGGCAACCACCCATCTCCCACTTTCAATCCATATGGTCCAAGGGAGGTTGACCCATCTTCAGTGGTAGGTTGTGACCGAAACCTGGCCAATCAGATCCCTCCTGGATCTCATCCCACCCTGGTTCTGGGCTCTAATCTGAGTCCCAATTATTTGCTGCATGTATTGGATCCCTGTGAGGAATCAGGGCGTAGCCTGCTGACCACAGCATCTGGGGGGTTGGGCTTTATCTCTTCTATAAAGAGAAGCAGAGTTTCAACAGGTGACATGGGCCTGACCACCTCCTTCCTCTCTGTTTTGGCCATCTGAGCAGGAGCAGACATTACACAGGAGAAACAAGGAAAAATAATTTTTGTGGTCTTAAGACACATGACAACTTGTTCACAAATTCTTCTCCCTTCCAAAGGGGGAACCTAATTCCCCTTCCTTGAATGTAGGCTGCACTTAGTGACTCACTTCTACTGAATAGAATATGGCAGATATGACAGTGTGTGGCTGCTGAGACTAGGTCATAAAAGGTGTTGTGGCTTCCTTCTTGCTCTCTCTTGGACCACTTGCTCTGGAGGAAGCTGGCTACCATGTTGTGAGGATACTCAAGCATTCCTACAGAAACGCCCAGCAAGAAACTGAGGCCTCTTGTCAACAGCCATGCGAGTGAGCCATCTTGGAAGTGTTGTGTCTTCTGGCCTCACTCCAGCCTTCAGATGACAGCAGCCCAGCTGACGTCTGGCTCGTGATCCCATGACAGACTCTTAACCAGAGCCACCAGCTAAGCTGTTCCAAAATTCCTGAGCATAGAAACTGTGATATAATAAATGTTAATTGCTTTAGGTGGCAAAATTTGGGGGTTAATTTGTTATGCAGTAATAGGTAACTAATACGATGGTCCTAAGAAAATATGTGCGTGTACAACTGCTCTGAAACCCAAGTCTTCTACGCAAGCCATCTGGTGGGGACAAGGGAATGTGATGAGAGAGGAAGGGACACGGGGAGGGTGCTGCCTGTATCTGTGGCAAAGAGGCCCAGAGAACCCTGTTCCCCAAAATCTCTGGTCTATTTTGGCCCTTCATATTTCTTAGATTTTCTTTGAAGTTTTGTTTCCCTGACTTTTCTTTCCATCTCCCTGTATCCCTGATACCAGCCACACTCGCTTTCCTGAGAGTCAGCAAATCCTAATCCTTTCCCTAATTTTTCTTTCCTGACTTCCTCACTTCTCCACTTCATGTGCCCCTTTTATTGTCAGGAGTGTCACAGTATTTACAGTTTACTTAGATTTTATGGAAGGGTCTTTCTTTCATGCCAGAAAACAAGGCCAGGTAATTTTCATGGTATATTAGTGTTGGGGCTCAGGAAATTTGTCCTGATTTTTTTTTTTTTTTTTAGTTACGAGACATGAGCAAATCCAAGCAAAAGAGTAGACTTGTACTATAGACAACTCGGGTTGAGGGTACTTGATTAGAAGAGTGTCTTTTCTCTGGAGAAAAAAAATGCCTTGGATTCCATCAAAATACTCCTTCCTGTGCGGAGAAGGGCGGCCCTTGAAGAAGTACTAAGAGATTTGTGAGGGTTTCCAAATACGACTTCACCAACAACCTGCGGGTACACAGTGCATTAGCATTTAGTTCATCTCAGTTGAGTCTTGACTGAGAAAAGAGGCAGACACCCGCTAAGTAGCCTAAAAGGGAGATGACCTGAAGGGACCCCAGTCCCCACACAGAGCAAAGCACCAGGGCCACCTTTGCAGCAGGTCGCCCTCCCACCTTCGCCCTCCCTCCCGGGGTCCACCCCTCCCCCGCACTGGCTCTGGGCTCTCTGGAGCCTTCCCTTCCCCCCAGCACCGCGAGTGGATCCATCACCGAGTGCATCCTCAGTCTCTTCTTATTCAAGGAAAAGAGTTCAAGAGACCTGCGCTTTGTGAAATCTCAAAGACATCCCGAGGCGTGGATAAAATTAGAAGTTAAGATGTTGTGCTGAGCCGCTGGGATGGGAACTACCCAAGAGCACAAGGCTTTCCAGGGCTACCGGGACCGTTTCATGTTTCTGGCTGATAAAAATGGAACCAATGGGCACGCCCAGGAGGGGATGGTATTGTATGCACAGCGGGGTGGGGTCCTGTGAAACCTGGCGGGGGCGTTTGCTCTGCAGTTATGCTGGACCTAGAAGGATATAGGCACATAGGAGTATGGAATCATGTCAACCACACAGAGGGAAACCACCAATGATTCTGAGAAAGAGAAAGAAAAAAGAGCGGGGAGAAGGAGAAGGGGAGGCGTAGGCAGGTGCTTTTTAGTGCCTCTTTAAGCATCCCTGCCCCCTGCAAGCTGTCACCAACCTGTTTCCAGATCAGAGGTGGGACAGAGGCCAGTCTTTGGACTTTCCTCTTTCAGGAAAGGAGGGATCAGAAGTAAGGCTCCCTTTTCTACATACAGAAAACTTGATACTCACACAAGTAGCACCCTGACAAGTTGTGAGTATATGCAGAAATTTTTCTCCCAGACAGGTCAGAGAAGCACTAAGAACAGAATCTAGAATGCCAATGACCAGCTTAGGGAATCCTGCCATCTTGAAAAAACCTGGAGAAAATCCTTTAGAGGACCATAACATTCCGTCTGTATCTGATGCCCAGGCAAGCTGCCACTTCAAAAATGACTCTTCCACCCTGAGAACTGGTCCTCTCTGGCCGATTTTCTCTCCACGAGAGGAACTCACTGGCACTCGGGGGTCTGGGCTGGCTCTCCCGTCGTTTTAGGCAGTGAATCACGGAGAGCAGATTACCGGTGGCTGGAGATGGATTTAGCCCAATGAATGGCAGTGACAGTCACATTGCAGCCAGCCATGATTTATCAGAGCAGGCAGTTTGCGCGGTGGGTACGGGTTGAGTTTCACTCTGAGGGACACATATACCGAATGGCTTTGGGGCAGAGTCCCACATAAAGAGCAAGAAATAATTGGTAGTTTGCTGGATATCAGGACAAGTAATAAATATACTTGGTTGAACTGTATGGAATTTCCAATTTTTGTAAGTAAAAAGTTGTTAAATATCAGCAATTTCATGTGGTTCAAACTATCAGTAGGCTATTACTCAAAAGACATTTGAGTTTTAATGTTGTATTTTACGTGAGGATCTCCATGAATTGCCATTGTAAGGAGGGTGATGCCCATTTAAAAGGGGGCCACTGAAGCCCAGATCACAGTCAAAGATCAAATCTGGAAGATTCTGGAAACTGGAAATTTTCACTGGGCTTTTTCAGCTTCAGATGGTACCTAAGTCTGTCCTTCCCAGGCCTGCTCCCTGGATCTCTGACTTTGCGGGACACTAACGTTATCATTGGGTGGGGGGAGATCTTGGTGATAAACTGAATGAAATAGGTTTCTTTTACTTGCAGGATTTCTTAGGACTGTATGTAATACACAAACGTCCATGACAAATTCCCAAAAGGGAGATAGATTAAAGTATTTCATCTTTCAGCATTTCCCAAATGGACTTGACCCCAAGCTTACTTCCTATCTTAGTCCCCACACTGTAACATGCACACACATCACCTGGGCATCTTGTTAAAATGTAGGTTCTGCTCCACTGGGTCAGGGAGTCTGCCTTTCCAATAGCACCCAGGTGACAGGGATGCTGGTGGTCCACGGACCACACTTTGAGTAGCAAAACTCTAAGGAGTTTAGCATCCTGCGGGGACCATCCCCAGGCAGGGGAGGAAGGCAGGTCCCAACGTGCAGAGAGAGGGCAGCACCTTGGCCTCACCTCCATAAACTCAGCGCTGGAGCCCACATGCTGCCTGAAGCAGAGAAGGAAGTTCTCTTCGGTTGGCAGGATCTGCGCCAGCTGTGGGGACACAGAGAGTGACACCAGCGTTACAGAGGGACGTGCTGATGGGAAGAGCCAGTGGTGAGGCAGTGTGGGACTCACATTTGCTCCACGTTCCTTCCTTCCTTGGGAAAGGGGCTGGTAGCCCTTCAAAGAGAAGAAGGATGTTCTGAGAAGTCCTTCCAGGTTACCCCACCCTAGGGTATGAGCAGCTAGAGGGACTGAAAGTCACACTACTTTAAAATGCAAGATTCAGCTTCAAAAAAATACTTAATAGATGTTCCCCTGTATATAAAATTCTGAAAAATACGAACTAATCTAAGTAGATGGGTGGTTGCCTGGGGTAAGATGGTCTGCACCAGGGTAGAGGAAACTTTGGGGGGTGACAGAAATGCTGTATCTTGATTGGGGTGATGATTTCATGGCCTAAAATCTAAACCCATGGAATTTTACAAATTAAATGGATGCAGTTTATTATACATACATTAATACCTCAATAATTAGATTTTTAAAAAATACAAGTACTCTCCTGTAGCAAACATTGCTGGCTGCCCTCCCAAGTGGCCTTCCCCATTTCTAGGCTCCCAGATTCTTGGGTCACAGGCAAATCCTGATTAGTCCACATAAGTTAAGTTTGATCATCCCATCCCCTTGCCAGAGATTGGCTTACAGGTAGGCATGTGACCCCCATTCTGGCCAATGAGATGTGAGGGGAGGGCTGCAGAGGGTACTTCTGGGGAGTACCTTGACTTAAGGTACCCTTTCTGCAGCTGGGCATGGTTGCATCTGGATGTGATGCCTGGAACCGCTGCAGCCATCTTGCCAGTAACAGAACCAAGAGAACTGCAGAGAAGCAGAGCTGGAGCCAAGCCTACCCTTGACCTTTCTGTTAGGAGCTTCTCACAGTGGTAAACTGTGGCCCACCAGACAAATATGGCCCAGGGATTGTTCATAAAGTTTTATTGGCACATGTCCACACCCACTCATTTATATATCATCTGTAGCTGCTTTTGATGGCAGAGTTGAGGAGCTGCGGCAGAGACTGAATGGCCCACAAACCCTAGAACATTTACTCTAATCTGTGTTTTTACAGAAAAAGTCTGCCAGCCCTGGTTTAAGCCCCCTTGAGTCTACAGTGGCTACTCTTGGTGCCCCTCCCAGGTGCTCTGTGACCAGGCTGGTGCTGTCCCTCAGGGGCTGGGAAGGCTCACAGAAATGCCAGGCTAGAGCTGCCCCACTGGGGAAGTCCTGCTGGTCCCCTCCCTGCCCAGAGAGGGGCACCCTGCATCCAATGACTGATTGACACGGGGGTACAACAGACCACCCCCGTTGCCTCAAGGTGGGACCCCTCTGTGGCACAACCCACACTCCAGAGTCCCCATGAAATTAGGCCAAGGCTCGGCTCCAGCTGAGATGGCACCCCTGCCTACCTCCCTCCCCACCCTTTCCTGCCCTCTCTTCCCTTCTCTGGAGAGTTCTGTCTCAATAGGTCCCATCCACCGTCACAGGCTGTGCTTCTAGGGC
Organism: Varecia variegata; assembly: GCA_028533085.1. Taxonomy (NCBI): domain Eukaryota; kingdom Metazoa; phylum Chordata; class Mammalia; order Primates; family Lemuridae; genus Varecia; species Varecia variegata. The sequence goes on along the minus strand of CM052442.1, from coordinate 121,594,883 downwards.
ACCCGACCTCAGGCAGCATCCCAACCAATATACCGTGTGCCACCGTCATTCTTTGTTCAAGAACTGATTGCCAGAGGTGTTTGGCATGCATATGTGTATGTGTGTGTGTGTGTATGTATTTATGTACATACAAACATATATGTGCATATATAGTATGTATATATGTTATATATATTACATATGCTTATCTATGTAAGTTACCTATGTAAATTATGTATGTGTACATTATATATTTATAATCTGAACAGATTTTGCCTTTAGATGCCTTTAGGTGGGGCATGGACCCTCCTGTTCTCGAGCCTTCAGTTCCTACTGTCTTAAGCTGGGCTCCTCACACAGTTGCAATCCCTGTTGTTCCTGAGGGCACTTAAGCTCTCCAGCTCTGTCTTAGGTGTAGTTTGTGGCTTCCTCTTTCCTTCGGTGACACACAGGAAAAGCCCCACCTGTTCTCTTTGGTCAGCCCACGTGCTGGGGGCGGGGAGAGCCTTAAAGCCACCACCTATCCCGATCCCCGGAAGGATGCTCGTGCATGGGAGAGGGGACACAGGGCCCTTCCCAGCACCCTGGGACTCACCTCTGCCATCTCGATTTTCCCATCCGAGTTCTTATCGTACTTCTGCATGAACTCCTTCATCTTCTCCCCAAAGTTGTCACTCTTTGACATCTGTGGAAAGGCAAAGGGGGCTGATTTTGCTGCTGCTGTGTCCCACGTGACTCATGATCTCAGGGCGGCAGTCTCAGAAATCATCTCGCGTGCTAGATAAGCGGCACGAGACCGGGTTGTGCCGACGCTCTGGGTGATCAGGGCTGCGTCCTTTTCCTTTACAAGGTCCTTCCAAATGGAGTCATCTCTTCTTGGAGGCTCAGTCACGTCGTTTCAAAGGGGGACAGGGCATGTGGGTATGCTTTGTACCACGTAATTAAACATGCCCTTCTGCCTTTGAGATGGATTATACCACAGCTCATCAGAAGGGTTTGGACTTATTCCCACAGCTCAGATGTAAGAACTGAGGCCCCAAATTTTACTAAGGCAACCTGTAATGGAACCCAATTTAATCCACTGCCCCCCAGTAGGTTCTAAGCACCCCACCAGAGCAAGGTAGATTGCTCATTTTCTTCTTTATAGACTAACTGGCAATTCCTTTATATATATATATATATATATAAATATTTGCTCTGATTTTGTGCGAGGAGGAATATGAGAAGAAAGTCATCACATAGCTCAGTGGTAATTTAAATAGTCCATTCAATTATTCTGACTACTAGGAAGCAAAGGACTTACAAAGTTCCTTTAGCCCATGGCTGTCTATCTCAGATACAAGACTCTCTTAAAGTTTTCAATCCTTGCTCTGGTTTGAGATTCTGCTGATTAATTATTTGTGTTAAGGAACTCTTCCTTTTCCCTAATCGATGGGAACCTAATCGAGGGCACCCGACCTCAGGCAGCATCCCAACCAATATACCGTGTGCCACCGTCATTCTTTGTTCAAGAACTGATTGCCAGAGGTGTTTGGCAGCCCCTTGTGGGGCTGATGCCTCACCTGTACTCGAGTGCTGTCTTCCAGGGCGGTTGTGTGCTTCCTAGGATTGGGCCATGGGAAATTCTACCCACTCTGAGAGTCTTTTCTGAATTCCTTCTATTGCTTTTTTACCATTGGAACTGGTAACAATTTTCCAGCATTTATTTGTTTATCAATATTTATTTCTTTATTTACATTTGTAAGTGTACATGGTCTGATCTCAGGCACTTATCACAAAGATGGTCATCCTATTTAAGTTTTACAGTGGCCCCCAGGAGGTTAGTAGCCCCTCTATTTCACACAGCAATGCAGCCCAAGATGACTTCTCTCAAGGTTACCCAGTAGGTATGGCCAGAACTTGAACTCCTGGCTCCTGTGTCTAAGGCCGATATTCTATCTACCATACAACAGCTGCTCTGAGAACCAGTTCTGGCCGATGTTGGTTGGGATCATTGTTGACAGACTCGAAAATCACCCCAGTGCCATCTGAGGAAGGGAATGACTGAGAGAAGCATTTTAGATTTGAAGCACTTCATAAAATCACATTCCTCCGCCGAGTCTGTCATCCTAGAATCAGCTCTGCAGCCTGTGCTTTCTGTGATCTGGGCTTCGTTATCCTAGTGGTGCGGGATGACGGGGGGACTGTTGATAAACAAATCCAGGGATCACCTCCAACCCTCTTAAGCCCAATGCTTTGACCTCCTTCTCATTGGGGCACGCTGCCGAGCTTTGAACCAGCGAGCTCACCGGTGGATTTGTGACTCATCTCCCGAATTGCTTCCTGAAGAGCTGCAATAAGCTATGGGTTGGCCAACAGACACACAACAGGGGAGAGAGGAGAGACCCCCAAAGGACCGGGGGAGCTGGTGGGAAGGGGTGGGTTTGACTCCATATATGCTAGAACCACACATGGGGACCACACAGACCAACTCCAGTCACCTTAGCTTTTCGATATTTCGAACACCTCCCCCAAAAGGCTCTAGCAAATTCAGTAGCGCCAGGTTGGAAGCAGAGGAAACAACATTCTTGTCATTAAGGGGTTGGGACGTGATCTGGAGTCACTTCGGGCAGGCTCAGAAGGTCGTGACACCTCCACAAATGAGGCCAGCCGGTGCCATCTGGTTCAGATACTGGCTCAGAGCAAGCCTTGATTTTTCTCTGGGTCCTCACTGTGGATTCGAGTCTTTGTTATTCTAGAACAGTGGTTCTCTACTGAGGACGAGTCTGTCTGCACCCTCCACCCAGGGGACATTTGGCAATGCCTGGAGACGTTTTTGATTGTCACAACTTATAGGAGGGTCTACTGGCCTCTCATGGGTGGATCCAGGGATGCTGCTAAACATCCTACAATGCACAGGACAGCCCCCCCCCAACAATGAATTATTTGGTCCCAAACGTCAATAGTGCTGAAGCTGAGAAACTCTGGTCTAGTATAGAGGCACTTGGAACCTCCTAGGCATCCGTCCAATCTGGAGTCACGACACTTATCATCTTAGGGAGGCTATGCACTCTGTTCCCAGGGGAAAAATACTATTTACACATGCGTGCACAGACACAAGGCTTTGCAGTTTGGGGATGGTTTATCAATCCCTGGTGCCCATTAATGAACACCCCTTAAAACCCAGACCCAAAGGATATTAAGATAAAGGTACTCTTGGGGATTATTCTAATTTTTTCATTTTTACAAATAAAAGAAAAATGTTAATTATCAACACCAGTGCTATAAGGCTTGCTTATGGGGTGTATAACTTGGGACAGACAGTGCTCAAAGCCATAGGTCAGAGTGACCTCCCAGAAAATCCCCCAGAATGGGAAAGGGGCTGGGCTTACCATGCCAGAGCCTTTTCTTGCCTTCTCCAGCTCCTGGAAAAAGTTTTCGAGTTCTTTACCTTCAATGTACCCATTTCCTGTAAAGACAGAAAAAAAAATCAATTAACCTCAGAGCTAAATAGTAGGGCTAACAGGGGTGGGGTGGGGACGTCAAGGGCTTCATGGAGAACATCTTCTTCCCGCTGGTCCACAAGCAGGCGTCTAGGCCAGCAGTGCTAGGGCCGTGGGTCCTGCCCTCGGGGCGTCTGCAGCCACAGAGATCCCAGTCGAACAACAGCGTGTCCCTGGGAGATGCACTCGACAGCTAGGGAATGCCAGGAGCATCGGGCAGAGGTGAGCAGAAGCCGGCGTCTGTGGCACCTGTTCATCACCGCCCGGACAAGCGCTAGGTGCTGCAGGTGTGGCAGGAAGTGAGTCAGCAGCACTGAGGGTCGTCTGCAGGTGGCAGGCCCCAGGCAGAGGCAGAACTGAGGTCCCTGGGGTTCAGGAGGTGTAGCGGGTTCCCCCAGAATCCGTGTCCACCTTGAACCTCAGAATGTGACCTATTTGGTAATAGGGTCTTTTCAGGTGTCATTAGTTAAGATGAGGTCATGCTGGATTGCGGCAGGCCCTAAATCCAATGGCTGGTGGCCTTGTAAGAAGGCCATGTGAAGACACAGACATACATGGACGAGGGCCCCATGAAGATGGAGCAGAAACTGGAGGGATGTGTGTACAAGCCAAGAGACACTGCAGGTGGCCGGCAGCCACTAGAAGCTAGGAGAGAGACACGGACAGATTCTCCCTTGGAGCCTCTCATAGGAACCAACCCTGCCAACACCTTGATTTCACACTTCCAGCCTCCAGAAGTGTGAGAGAATAAATTCGTGTTAAGTCACCCAGTTTGCGGTACTTTGTTGCAGCTGTCCTGGGAAATGAAAACAGAAGGGCCCAGAGAAAAGAGAACCGCAGGGCATCTGTCATGCAATGACACCCCCACCCAGACTTGGTCACAAGAATCCAGGATGAAAGGGGCAGCCCATACCTGGTGATGAAGGGAGGGACTTTGAGGTCTGTGCCTGCAGATTCCAATGGGGGTTCTGCTCTACTTACCAATGGTGTGACTTTGGGACCCTTATTTGACCCACCTCATCTGTAAAATGGGTTATTATAATTACATGGGATTTTGTATGTAAAGCCACACAGTCCATTATGAGTGTGCCACCGATGTTGTTATTGTTTGAGTTCAGTTACCAGAACCCTTGCATGAACTGGGAATGAATTTGAGGAAAAAGTGAAATGGTTAGAACCAGATCCCAAGGTCAAAGCCTGACTTGCAAGATCACGTAAGTAGTGACAAGTCCTTTAGGTTCTCAAGCCTTGAGCCCCGATGGCCTAGAGTCCAGGGCTGAGCTGAGTCCATGGCCAAGGTCGCTGGTCTGTGCTGTGACGGGGAGGAGGCATTTGTGGGGGGAATCAGACGTGGCTACGGCTGTGTTTCCCAGACTTCGCTGTGTACTGGAATGCCCTAGGGATCTTTAAAAAATGTGGCTATCTGGCTCTGACCTCTAGACATCCTGATGCAGTGGCTTTGGGGTTGAACTAAGCATTATGACTTTTTTTTTAAAGCGCCCCAGGTGATTTCCACGGACAGCAAAGTTTGGAAACCATTGGCCTAAAGTCAAGTTCCAAATTTGATCTAAAGCTGCTGAGCAAGATTCCCATAGAGGAGATTCAACTTGAACGGGAAGAGGGCTGGGAGCTTTCTTCAAGGGCAAATGGAATCGCAAATGGAAAAAGAAAATAAAATAGGAGCATTGACCCTGGCGTCTGGGGCATGGGGGTGGGAGGTCTTACCCAGCCTTTCCTTCTAGTGCCCCACCTCTCCCGGGAATCTGAATTCCGAATAAATACCCTTAGAGGCACCGTCTAGTGGAGAAGATGCCACAATAAATACGGTATGGTGAGAACCGCATGAGATAAATGATATATTTTTGTCTGCAGAGAAGGCGTGTGATTGTAATGGTGGGAGAGTGAGACTTGAGTTCCCTTTTACCCTGGGATGGGGTGGTCATCTTTCTTCTAGATTGTTCTGCATAGCTTCTTGGGAGAGTTGGAATTTCGGGAGTTCGTGGTGCCCATGAGGCCTGCTGGAGTGGGGTTGAAAGGCGGAAGGAGAGGGGCTTTCTAGGCAAACAGGGAGAGCTCTGAGTTGGAGGAACAAGTAATTTTTCTCTCCCTTGTCACTCTCCGGATTAGGGTTAGTTAGGGTTAGGGCTCTTCTCCCATTGCTTGGGTACAGTTTCTTCTTGACTGAGAAGGCAAAGTTCTGTTCTTCTCCTCGGAGGCTTTGTAGAGTCAGACAGGGAGGCGGAAAGCTGAGCTCAGCTCTGGGTCCACCTGCGGCTTCCAGAAGCCCGAGGCCAGGCTAGGAGGTGGGGAGCGCAGAGCCGGCACTGCGCATGTGCATCATGGCGCAACGAGGCGGAAGCCAGGGCCGGGCACACGTGGGTGAGTGTGTGTCTGTTTCATGAGGGCATTAGGAGGTGGCTGAAAGGAACTCGGGGGTGGGATCGCGGGCAGCACGATCTGCTTCCAAGAGCAGCTTCCACTGATCTCTGAACAGTGCCCCTCGCCACCATCCCTCTGTCCGGCTCCTGCTTGGCGCGAGTCCTTGGCGCTCTGCAAAAGTGGCGGCCTCCAGCGAGCCTCAGAAATGCCGGTGGAAATTACCCTCCCGGCTGGGGCTGGAGCCTCCTGCCCGGGTGGCAACACCTCGGCCCTGGGCAGCTTTCTTTAGGCTGGACAGATTTGGGGGACAGAGGGAGGCCAGAGCAGGCAAGGCCAGCCCTGAGCTATGCCCGCCCCCCGGCCCCAGCAATCGGAACTGAAAGCAGAAAAGTGGAAAACCACAGACCCGTAGGGGCCACCTTTTCTTTGGGGTTTTTCTGGGACTTACAAAGAATAAGTATTTATTTTTACTCCATCTTGTTCTGGAAAGGTTTGAAGGAGGGTTAACAACCTCAAGAAACTCAGACAATCAGTCAGTGCCTCTCCCAGCAGGAAAGTTCTGGAGGTCAGTGACTCCTGTACGGAAGTTATGTCTTTAACTTTTCAAAGCACGTTTGCCGTCTTTCTTTGCTTTGGCTGATGATTTGAGCCCACGCTCTGGGTATGGCCTGTGTGGGTTGCTGGGGTGGGGGATGGTGATGCCCAGGATGTGGCCCCTGCCTTCCGGGGGGGCGGGTCACAGGCCTTCCAGAGACCCAGCTCACGACATGGCAGAGTAGAACCCTTTCCTGGTCACAGAAGAAATTGAGGCACAGAGAAGGTAAGCAACTTGCTCAGGGTCACACAGCGAGGCAGGAGTAAAACTGGAGTGTCCTAATTCCTGCTCCAGGCTTCATTCTTTCATTCACTCATTCACTGAAGCTTGGCTGAGCAGCCATTTGCTGTGGGCTGTGTGTGAGGCTGGGGGGACCAAGGCCAGCTAGACAAGGTGCTGCCCTCATGGGGCTTACGTTCTAATGGGTAGTGGGGGGAGGGCCGGGCAATCAGTGAGGAAATGGATTGGAACACGGTATTTCCAGAGAGTGTGGAGGGCAATGAAGGAATGATGATGTAACAGACGGACTTCCAGGGCTACTTGGACGGGATGGGCAGGGAAGGCCCCCCAGCCACTGGCAAGAGCGCAGAGAAAGGGAGGAGTCAAAAGTAGGGGCAGGTGGGGGGGGCGGGAGTTGGAACAGTGGCACTGCGGAATGAAGCCCCTCCCCCAGGCAGGCTTGAGTAGCGCTGGCAGCAGGAGGGGCCAAGGCTGGACGAGCCCTTCTCGCCACGCTGGGGATCCCCCACCCCACTGTGCACCCCAACAAAGGGACAGAACTGTGGTTCCACCCAACAAGCCTTTATTTTTTTGAATGGAGCAACAGTTCCACTTTGTGCCCAGTGCTCAGGGAGCTGTAACCAAATTTTAGACATGGGCCTGTGCCCCAGGAGCATTTAGTGGTCTGTCGGGGTGAGGCAGCCAGGCAGGCAGTGGAAGGCGGAGGGTGAGGAGCAGAGAGTAGACAGGAGGCAGGGGCTGGGGGACCAAGAGGGGACCTCCTCGCCACTGGGGGGAAATGGCCTGCGCTGCTTTGGCTTCCCTCAAGGCAACTCCCCATCCATCTCCCAGGAGGTCCTATCGTGGGGGGCTGGGGCAGAGGGTGGGTCGCTGACATCCTTCTAGGGAGGGCGTTGGCACTGGACAGATGGTCTCTTTTTCTGTGACCCTCTTAGTAATAAGAGCGGTGCAGTGACTGGCCACCAAGCACGTCTCAGGCGGATAGGCATTGATAAGGATGTGGTTACCATAGTAACCATCACTCCTAATCTCCTCATCAAACCACATCCTGGGAATATTAGGGAAAGGGGACAAGGGGAGAGCCAGGGACCCTGCATCCTTCCTTAGTCTGCTCTTGCTGCCATTCATCACCACCGCTGTGCCCCAGTTTCCCCCAACTGAAAGTGAGACGATGCTTTTTTACCATCAGTCTGCTCACAGGCCCTTGGAAGGCCTGGCTGAAGGACACTCCAGCCCACAATGGAAAGAGACCTGCTTGTTTTTCCCTGAGGCTTTTATGTACAGATTTTCTAAGAGTTGAACGGGTAAGAGGTATAGTTCTCCCACCAGCCCTATGACTGTTTCTGTGATGTTGTACAAGTCAATCTCTCCAAGCCTCAGTTTCTTTATCTCTAAAATGGGCATAACTGTTTTTGCCCTCTCTACTTTATAGAGTTATTGTGAGAGCCAGACAAGGTAACATTATGAAAGCAAATCTCACATTTGCAAAATGTGAAAATGCAAAATCTCACATACATAGCAGGCATCATTTTTATACTCTCTCCTCTTAAGGTCCGTGAATCAATTCACAGGTGTAAACCCTTCAGCCCAAAGAGTCCCAGCCCCGCTTCTTCCTTTAGAGAAAACTGGTTCTCAGCCCAGGCTGTGTATTAGAATCACCTGGGAAGATTTTAAAACAATATTGTTGCCTGGGGCCGAGCCCCAGAGTTTCTGATTTAGTTGATGGGATGTTTTTAAAGCTCTCCAGGGGATTCCGATGTGCAGTCCACGTAGGAACTGCTTTAGAGCAGCGTGCCGAGAACTATAAGGTACGTAAGGATGACCTGGGCGTCTCATTAAAGTGACGATTCTAATACAGTAGGTTTTGAGGGTCAGGACTTGCTGTTCAGCGTGTGGTCTGTGGACAGGTAGCGTGGGAATTACCTGGGAACTTGTTAAAATGCAGAATCCCAGGCCCCACCCCGGACCCACTGAATCTGACTCTCTGGGGGCGGCGCCCAGGGATCTGTTTGTCACACTATCTTGGTGATTCTTCAGCACGCTAAAATCTGAGCAAGCATTGGCTCAGTGGTTCTCAACTCGTGGTCTGGACCAGTGGCGGTATCAGTGTCACCGGGAGCTTGTTAGAAATGCAAATTCTTGGGCCCCACCCAGGGACTACTCGATACCAGTCTCTGTGGTGGAGCCCAGAGGTCTGCCTTTTAACCAGCCCTCCAGTGCGCTCAAGTTTGAGAACCACTGATGTCGCGTCCGTCCCTTCCAGCACACCGGTCTGTGCCGCGCTCCACGATGCCCAGGTCAGAGATGTCAGAGGAGTGGAGTTTTTCAGTTTCCGCATTTTCTCGTGAAGCTGCACGAGAAAGCGCCCACCAGGCCAGGCCACTTGTCTGTCTGTCTGGAGTTCAGATTGCTTGAGAGGCAAATCGCCTTCTAGCCTCCAGCCTGAGCACCCTCCGGGACAGTCAAATCCCACCCTTTGGGGCAAGAAATTGGCTTCCCCGGGCTCTGCCCCAGTATTAATATTACTTTGCACGGTGCACGCCACTTAAAAAGAGCCTTCCCCTTCCCACCTCATCTTCACGGCTCTGCCGGGTCTACAGTTACCAACCCCCTGTTAGGAGGGAGGAATTTGAGGGGGTAGGAGATTCAGCCACACCACTCACCACTAACAGAGGTCCTGGACTAGCCTGGTTTCCTTCTATCATCCCAGGGACAACCTCTGTGCAGATCTGTATTTCTTTCTTGGTCTCTCTCTCTCTCTCTCTCTCACACACACACACACACACACACACACACACACACATTCTTGAAGTGGCTCCTGGAAAAGAAGAATAAGCCCCAAAGCAAACAGCTACCCAGTGAATGTTTGGACACTTGAATTGCAATCTGTGTTTCTGAGCTGTGCTGCTTTGGAACGGTGGCTCCGGAGCTGGGCTGGGTCCCCTGAACCTGTGGACATCTGGCAGCCTAATGCTGGGCTGAGTCCCAGGCACAGGGGAGGCCAGAAGGACGGGGCAGATTGGGCGGGAGGGAAGACAGCGGAGAGCCAGAGAGGAGCGGGGGAGGCCGAAGCCAGATGCCCCAGATGGGACTGGCCTGGGGAAGGAGGGCTTCGACGCAATCAGCAGTGGCAGGAGAGCCACTGTTCTTGAAGAGCCTCTTGCTGCTCTATTAATTCCAGCTCCCTCGGTATTGGAATAGATTTCCCTGAGGGGTCTCCTGAGCCCTGGAAACCTCCCCCAGGGGCTCAGCTAGTAGAACCGCTAAAGTCTGGAGGGGAATAAACAAGCAGAGCGGAGCAGGGAGACGCCTGGGACCCACTGGGCTGGTGGCTGCCCTGGCAATGCGGGCGGGTGTCTTGTTTGTGAAATGTGTGCCCTGAGCCACCTCCCGGGGGAGCCTCGGCTCTGCACAGAACCAGCTGCCTCCCCGCCACCCCCGCGGGTGCAATGACTGTCCGAGAGGCAGGGCGATGGGCACGAGGTGCCTCCCAGAGGCCCCAGCGTTTGGCTGGCATATCGCAAACACTCCACGACCCAAGGACACTGTTCGCAAAACAACTGGGGAGTTGGGGGTGGATGCAGGGGCCCACCCCAGGTGGGGCAGAGGCTGCTCCTAAGGGCCTCAAATCCTGACATAATGCCACACCCAACTGAGATGTGCACAGACCCCCCAGACATCTACTAGCAGGGCTAAAAGAAGGCCCTCAGGCAACTTTCACCTCGGTTCCCAGCACCAGACCCTGTTGACTTTAATGGGCCAAGAACCAACTGTTTTGATAAATCCAATGATTATCTTATGAATAGCACAATTATGTTGCATTGTAAATGTTGCAGTATTTATGTAAATACTTGATCTACACCATATATTTTGTCACCCTGTTGGGCGTGGCTCCCGTTTTAGCTTTCCAAGAGCCCCCATGCAGTGTTCCAATGCATGGGAGCCCCTCGCCACCTGTGAGAGGTGCCACTGTTCTGTCCTTGCCCCCCTACACCCAACTGGGGACAACAAATCAGCAGGGACCAGCACTGTGGGAGAGCCTGCCAGGGCACTCCAGTCGGGCCGGTGGTCCTCAGGGGTGTGTGGGCTTGGAGATTACTTCTGTCGGGGCCACTGGGTTTCAGAGGACAAGGAAAACAGACTGGGAAGAGCCCTCTTTGGTCCTCTGTGGCCCTCCTGTCACTATTTCCAAAGTCCCTGAGTGCTGAGAAACTCAGTGGCCCACATGGATAAGTAACAGGACTCAGTCCCTTTGAGAACCCCCTGCTTCACCAGGGCCATTTGGGGGCGGACAAAAGCCCAGAAGCGTCTAGGCACATGCCCCCACCTGGAGATGCACGTATATTTCCTTTTGGGGGAGGGGAAGGTGTCCATAACATTATTTTCTTCTTACGTCTTTATTGTTTTGCTGCCTACACAAGAAACACATGCATTTGTAAAAATTTACAAACAAACACTACAGAAATTAACTTAGAAAGTAAAAGAAAAGGCCCTTCAATTTTATCTTACCCACTCTTTAGAAGAGAACCACTATTGTTCGGTTGTATTCTACATACTCTCCAGCATATGTATGTCACTAATTGTAAAAATGTAACTGTGTTCTGCTACAGTTTTGAAAACTATCTTAGTAACACATCGTGGACATTTTTCCCATGTCCACAAAGGCTGCATGTCACTTTTATTGGTTGTATAATATTCTATTGTAGAGATGACCATAATTTCTTTTTCTGTTCCCTAGTGAAGCACATTTTCCTCCCCCTCAAACTTTCAGAATTCCAAAGAACTCTGTAATAGACCCTCTCGTTCAGATAACTTTTTGCACATGTCGTATGTCCATGTAGGCTAACATACCTGTGTAGGCTGGATTCTTGGAAGTGAGTGGGTCTTTCTACTTGGTCTTACGAATCTCTGCTTGCCTCAGGGAGAGAACCTGTCTCATCCCTACACTCTTAGTTGCTTCTAAGCGGGTAGCAAAAGCAAAGGCATGTCTCTTCTAAGCCTCAACTTTGCGCCTCCCGGGATTGTCAGTAGAATAGGAGCCTGGTGGCTTGTCTGGTCAGGAGCACGCAGAGAGGGCAGTGTGAACTCCGAGCTGGGCATTGCTCAGCCACCCGGATCTTGCAGAGTGAGAATGTTCCTGATGAAGTGACCAGGAAGCTACAGAGCAATGGGCTCGGACATGTAAGGCCACATCAGGGTCACTCAGAGGGTGGAGGTGACATGTAGAAGAGCCCCAGACCCCACCAGGGCCATAGGGGGGGGCTTGGCTGTCATCCTCCCTACCTCTGCCTTCGAGAGACAACACCTGAACCCTCCCGGATGCATGGCCTTGGGTGGCCACTGAGGAAGAGTCGGTGGAGTCGTACTGGGGACTAGCAGACTGGATTCCTGCCCGCCCCTTCCGCTGTGCTGTGTGATCTTGTGAAAAGAGTCTTCCTCTTTGAGTCCCAATTTCTCCCTCTCCAAACACATGCTCCTTCCTTTCTCCACCACAAGGCTAATGAGAATTTTGCAAATAATCTGACTTTGGGCAAAGGCACTAGCATCACGTCTCCTTCTCCTCCTGCTTTGGAGTGGGCCGAGTGAAGAGTCAGAGCCCCCTGCCCCCCTCTCCTCGGGATCCAGCTTTCTCCCAAGGTCTCCTTGTCTTTGTTTTCTATGGGAGTCTAGAAGGGGGTGGGCAGGTGGTGCCCGCTCCCTGGTGGCTGTGATTAATTGGACTCCAGCGTGCTCTCTCTGGGGGCCTGGTGAGCTGCAAAGGAGAGTTCTCCCAGAAGTCTTTAAGCTTGGGAGCAGCAGGGGACTCTCAGAGTTGGGAAGCAACCCCAGGTTGAAAACAGAAGCCAGAGTTGGTAGGAGAGAGGCCCAGATAGGGCAGAGAGCAGCTCAGGTGGTGGGGCGTTGGGCTCACCTGCAGGTGTTGGGTGCTCAGGAGGGGAGGGCTAGGGAATGAGGACGGTCAGGAGTGAAGGTGTGGAGCAAGGAGGCCCGAAGCCGAATTCTGGATCCTTGAGTGGAATTCCATTTTGCCTATATAAGGATTTTCCCCAATCGCCTCTCTTCCATCTCAGGCATTTAATCCATGGTCCCTCCTTGAGACGTCCCTGAGCTGGGACCCCCAGAGGGCGATGGGAAGCCCCGTGGACAAGGATGCAAAAAGCAAGCACCAAGCTGTCCCTTCACACAGGGGCAGGTGTTAGGCAGGCATCATGGCTGTGGGGGGCATTAAAGACTCTTGGGTCTAGTGGCTGCTTAGCTATATTCCAGCCAAGCCAAGGACCCACCTTTTCTGGATAAAAGGAACTTCCCATCAACTCACAAGCTGAGGGGGTAGGTAAACCTGGGCGAATGGGAGGGAGACTTATACCTATCATTGTGGGGAAAAAAAAAACCCTCTTCCAACCCAAGCAGGTGCCCAGAAACCAGAGTGAGGAAATAGCGCTGGCCGGGAACCAGCCCTGCCACTAACTTGCTACACGACCTCGGGTAAGTCACTCCCTGTGTCTGTCCCCTCATCTGCACAAGGGAAGTCACGGTGCGTCCAGCAGCCTCACGATGCGGGACTCATGAAAGGTGCAATTGTGTTTAGAAAAGTACAGCATCTCGGATAAACCTAAGGATCTGCATGATTATTGAGAGCGCTACTGGTTGTCCCTAGGAGCACAGGGAAAAGTAGAATAGTGGAGTCCTCTGTTTATAGCTGACTCATCTAGCAGGAGGCCAATGGTATAACCTTGGCCGCCTGGTAACTTTCCTTGAATCATGCAAGTCTCTGGTGCAGATAAACTGGCAGGAGCATCCTTAGGGAATGTGCATGTCATCTGGAATACTAAGAGGCTGCAATCCTATTATAGCCCTTTTTACCAAGGGAGTTTTATGGCACGAGCTGGAGATTGGAAATACAACCCCTTCTTGGCTCCATTTTACAGATTTAACAACCTTCCCACCTCCTTCAGTAATCCATAAACACATCACAGTCCCAACCCAGGTATTCAGATGCCCAGTCCTCTGCCCCTCCAGCTTTCTCAGTTGGCTCCAAGGAAACCAGATTTCACCATTAGCATCCCCAGTCATTAACCCCTGCCTCCCCATGGCACTCTGGGCAGAAGATCTCTGTTTAGCCACCTCCACGCTGTGCCGAGGTGAGGAAGGGAGGAGGAAGAATGGAGCGAGGCACCGTCTGATACTCCCTCTGTTTCCCAGCCCCCTCGCTCTCAACCCCAGGATAAACACCTGAGCCACCACCCTGCCAACGGGTCCGAGATGCCAGAGCATTTTGGATGCCCATCTTAGAACCTCGGAGAGGGGAATCAGCTCATTTTTATTTTGTGGACTGATAGAGGAAAAGTCTAGTAATATTATAAGCCTTTAAAAGGGGGGGGGGCCCTCCCTTTATGCTGAAGTCAGGCCACCACAGACTCTTAGAATGCCAGTGCTGGGAGCTATCTCCAAAGGTCATTCAGTCTGGCCCTTGATTTTGGGGTGAGTCAATGTCAAGACCACACAGAGCAAAGAGTTGGTCACTGAGGCATTTAAGATTATCTCCCCCAGCCCCCAGGGAGTGATCAAAAGCACCCTGAGACAGATGATCACCATGAGGGAACAGGTCCCGGGCTGGCCCTAATCCTGTCCCCGCCACACCCACTACCATGGTGGCTGGGAAGCCCACATGCCCACGGAGAATGGCAAATGGATGAAGGAGGCCCAGGAGGGTGTTCAGGGTCCCACATGCTGGTCTCCACTCCTGCTCCCCGCCAGCCAGGCCGGGGAGGCCAAGGGTTTCCCTCCAGGATCCCGCAGCTTGTCCCAGTCTCCAGAATGGTGATGGGGCTAACCAGGCACTCCATAAAAGGGGACGAAACGAGTGGGCTTCTGAGACCTGTGGCTGAAGCAGCTGAAGGCAGGAGTTACCCTGAAGGGAGAGGTCGAGGGGGAATGGCAGAGGGAATCTTGGGGAGCATCTCCAGCCCAGGCCTCCTCTCTGGGAAAGCGCCAACTTGCCCAGAATCAGGCTGCAAAAGCGGGTGGGCTCTGTGTCGTCTATGTCAGGGAAGAAAAGTTACTGGCACTTGTCACCAGAGGCAGCCGGATGTCTCCCAAACTCGAGGACCCCCCCCCCTCCAACTCCAGCAGGCTCTGCGACCAGAACACCCCGTGGGGGCAAACGTCCACCTGCCCTCATCCAGTGATGCCCCCTGCCCCTCCACCGCAGGTCCCCTGGGCGCCCATGGGCATGGAAGTTGGGAGCTTTACTGACCGTCTGCGTCAAAGTGCTTCCAGATCTCCAGGAACTGGGACGCCGTCAGCTCGGCCAGGTGCAGGTAAGGGGGCTGCTGCTGCGGGCCAGCCATGGCGAGCGGCTCGGGGACCTCTGGCAGCACCGCGCTCGCGCTCGGCGCCGGCTCTGCTCGGGCTGGGCTCTCTGCCCGCGCCACGCCGCCCTTATATACGCGCCGCGCCTGCGCCCGCGCCCGGCCGCCGGCAGGGGGCGCGCGCGCTCAGGGAATCCGGCCGGGGCGCGGCGCGGCGGGGGCGGCCGCGAGGGGCTCGGCCTGGGTCCCCGGGGGGCCACCACGTCTGCGCCCAGAGCGCTCGGCGCCCGGCCGGGGACACTGGAGCCTCTCCGGAGAAAACGGGACAGAGGCTGCCCTCGCCTTCCCTCTGACCATCTCGAGTGCAGCCATCACCGCTTATTATTGCCAGCAGTAGCAGTAATAGTATCAGTAGTAACAACTACAATGCCAATACGAAGTTGACAAATATTTAGCACTCGGACTTCGGAGCTCACGAGGTCTCTCTCATGCCTCCTCTCACCTGACCCTCCCACAGCGGGAAGAGCAGGGACCACTCTTCTGATGAGGGACTTGAGACTTAAAATGATTTAACGACTTGCCCGGCAAATAAGTGGCACAGCTTAGAATTTGAACCCAGAACTCTTTCCATGCTCCGCATGGCCACTTACTGGAGCCCAGACTCGCGGAGAGGCCACGCGTTCGCCAGGCTTTAGAGGAGAACAGCTGGAATCGGCAGCCCCAGGGAGCGTTCAGGTGGGGTGGGGGAGGGGCTTGCACCGTCTGTTCGGTCTCCCTATGTCCTTCGTCTGGGAGCGTGCCCCACCTCTGCTACTTGGCTCACCCTGGACACGCTCTGGGGGCTTTTAGACATATGGCCGGGGAGTGGCAGAATTAGATCGTCCTGGACTGGGTCTTAACCTCATCCACCGTCCAGCTCTGACCTAGGGATGTTCTCAGCTGGACAGAAGCAGCTACTGAGCGCACTTCCTGAGAACAGCAGACAGGACTCCCCAGGCAGGGCGCTGGGCCCCCTCCCCATCCTCTCTGGTGATCTGATCCCTGGGGGGGGGGGGGCGTCTGTTCTGGCCTTTCATACACCTTAACCCCAGAATGACAGCATCATCCCTCCTTTGTCCCCTCTCCACCATGGAGTGACTGAGACATGAATCCATGCTCATTAACACGTGCTAATGAGTGTTAGCTGCGCTGCCTTCCAAGGGGAGAGCGAAAGGGAAGGAGGTGAGAACGAAAAGGAGGTCGCTAGGGGAGAGGGGGACAGTGGTCCCTTAGCGGGAGGGCTGAGTCCAGAGGGAGCCTCTAATGGGCAATACTGAGTGCAGGTTCCAAAATCACTGGCTTTTTGCCCAGGTCAAACGTGTTTAGAGTTACTTGCAGGAACAGACCGGGAGAGAGGAGTCATGAAAAGCTAGCTTCAGATGCCCCTTTGTTCCTTGCTGCCAAAGGAGAGTCCTGGGCTGAGAAATTCACCAGAGCCACTGGGTCTCTTGCCCTGCCTCCAGGGAGGATGGCTCAGTGGTTAAGAGCAGGCACTCTGGAATCAGGCTGCTTGGGTCTGAATCCTAGAATAAGCTGTGTGGCCTTGGACAAGTTATAGAACCTGTGTGTGCCTCAATTGTTCTCTTCTGCAAAATGGGCATCCTTAGAATTGTTCTGAGGATTGGATGAGTTAGAGCTTCCACTGCCCTTCATGGAGCCAGTGATCAGTGGTTGGCTTGGCAAGAAATTTCTTGGTCAGCGTCCCTCCCCTGGGGTAGCCAATGGTTCCTGGAGGGGTTGACCCCAAAGTGAGGCCAAGACAGATGCTGTCTCCAGAACACAAGCTCTTAAGCACCGTGCAGCACAGCCTCTCAAGTGGCCAGGCTCAGCCTGTCAGCTCTGACACCTGTCATTCAGGCTCCTGGGACTCGCCTTCCGCCCCCTCCCCCGCCCTGGATCTGTGGGGTGAGAGAGCTCATCCCTGCCTCTCCCGGCCACATGCCCAAGGAGGACAGAAGAGCCCAAGCAGGTCCCTTGGTCCTTTGTCCTCAAGTTGAGTCCTGCAGAAGCAGTCACATGTCGGAGTTCTAAGTTCCTGCCCTGGAGGCAGAGAGATATGTGTTCAAAACCCACTTGCTGTTGGGAGGCCTTGGGCAAGCTGCTTCGCCTCTTTGAACCTTAGTCAAAATCAAGATAATAATAATACTAGTCTCCCAAAGTCAGCGTAAGGACCCAAAATAACATAATCAAGGGGTTGGCTAGCAAGAACCCCGGTGAGTGCTTAATTAAAAGGTGGGTCTCATTTACTAACACTGGATGTTAGGAGGAATTTTTCTTGTTCTGAAATAGTGGTGCTTAGGCCACACCTGGAAACACAAGAGCCGACACCTCCTATCTGTGTAGCTCGCTCAGCCTGCCCCTGCCCCTGCCACTGCCACTGCCACTGCCAGCCAAGGCCACAGACTAGCAAAGGGGTGGCCTGGGTTGGGGAGGGAGGGAGGAGCCTTGGCTTTGTGGGGGAGGGGGTGCAGCATTTGTGGCCTCCCTGAAGCCATGTCTTGCTGGGGGGACTTCCAGAAAACCCCTCCAGATGCCTGCAGTCAGGGGACACTGGCAAGCCACTGGTGCTGCAGTGGGCAGAATTCTGGAGTTTGGGCCCCTTGTGAAGAAGGACTGGAGCTTGCTGCTGACTTAGGGCTGTCTGAAGGCCTGTGGGAGCAGCCGTGACTGTCCTATCCTGCGTCTAGAAGGAAGACAGCAGCCACCACGGTTCTGTGCAGCCTTTAGAGGTTGCTGTGGCTCCTGGAAGAGGCGCGTGGAGCTTAAAGGAGGTGCCTAAGCCTAAACCTGCAGGTGTTCAAGGTGTCCTGGGTGTTTGAGGCCGCTAGGACGGAGCTAAAAACTGTTCCAGGAAACCTTTACTCTGCTGTGCGGAGTCTGTCTAGCTCACCAGAGACCAGCAGCAGTGGCCAGAACCCAGGATCCTCCTGCAACCCACAGGTGACCCAATAGGTAGGACAATCTCCTCCTCTCCACCCCAGGAGGAGCTGTCTCAGGGCCAGCCTGTCTCCCTCTCCAGGCTTAACTCTGGGGCCCCTCGTCCAGTTTGCTGTGGGGCAGCAGGAGAGCTTTGAACTGGAGGAGAGATGGGAGTTTTAAGCTGGGACTGGACCAAGTTTAGATAACTGAACGTGTGGGGAAAGCACGGACTCAGGTGAAGAAATCGTCAAGGGACAGTTGAGCATGTTCTAAAGCAGGGACAGTAGAGACAGACTCATGCTTACATCTCAGTGAATTGGGGCCCTCGTCAGTATTTTTCCATGTCTGAGGTTTTACTTTTCCTCCAGGGCTGCCCCTCAAGTTTTATTATGATGATGATGGTGGTGGTGGTCGTCATGGTGACCACAAGACTACCTTTAAATGCCTTTACAAAGGGCTTTAATGTATCTTGCTTTGTTTGGTCCTCACAGCTAGCCTATGAGTTCTGCAGTGCAGGAACAGGGCCCATTCTAAAGGCAAGAAAACCAAGGCACAGAGAGATTAACACCCAGCCAAGACCTAGAACCAATCGAGAACACTTTGGCTCCTCCAGCTTCCCTGAGTATGGAGCCCTTGGGGACTAGGTGCCGAGCTCCTGGGCACTACGTGTAAAGTTCTTCCCAGACCCTGGCCGCTGGAGCCACAGGGCCTCTCCCAGCGTCCAGCAGAGATGTCACGTCCACTGTTTCCAGGATGCTCTGATGGCTGCTTCCTCCTTCTTCAGAAGAGCAGGTTGAGAACCACCCTCACTTTTGCATCCACAGCCCACCAGCTGCATCCTGAGTGCGGCGATCTGGCACCAAGCATTGGCAGGAAGACTTGCCCGACACTGGCCCGCTGCCCCGGGCCCCCAGAATCCCTCTCCCAAGAAGGGAGGGAGGCCTGGTGAGATGGTGAGATGCCAGAGAACAGATGACAAACAACTTTCCAGCCAGTATCCACTGGGCCGCGGTAATTGGCAGAGCTCCGCAGAGCACCTGGTGTTATTTTGGAGCACATCAAAGAGAAAATAAGAAACCCGACCTGGTTCCTCCCTCTGCCTGGAAACGTTTCTTTTGGATATTGCTTCTTTGGTCTTTATAATGGTCAGGCCTAACTATCGGAGTGCCAGAGAGCTGGCCTTGCTTCCCAGAAAGGAGGATGAAAGGGATGCAGGAGCCCAGCAGTTTCCATGGAAACGGATTGAGGTGGTGGGGAGAATAGAGAATCCAGAGGAACCCAGAGGTGGGAGCAGGACTTTTGAATAACTCGGTCTGAAGCTTGAGATCCGTGGACGACTCCCTCTGCGCAGAGGGTTTGGGTCACCATGGTAGCAACAGGAGGTGGAATGGCAGTGGCTGGGGGCTGTTGAGTGACCTTCCCCCAACAGGCAGGGGCACACCTGCCGGCTCAGGCTCCAGAATCCCACAGGCCCCTTTCAGCAACTGGATCTGCTGCATATCGGCAGTTCTGCCCCACGTTGGCTGTGTGACCCTGGGCAAGGTGTCCAGCCTCTCTGAGCTTTGATTTCCTCATTGGTAAAATGGGGACAATCCTAGTAACTACTGCGTAGGCTTTGGAAGCATTAAGAGAGGTCATTACCTCTGCATGTAAACAGTGATGCAGGACTTGGGATATAATAAACATTCAAATGTTACTCCAAAGGAGAAAACTGCAAGCAACTGATAGGGAGTCTAATCCGATGAGTGCAGCCCATCCCCACCCTGGCCAAAGCAGTTGGTTCAGGGAGAGGCAATGAGAGCTCATATCCCAGAATGTGAAGGAGCTCCTGGCATTCCCTATTTGCAGACAGTCTGGTATGAAGCTGTGAGGGCTGGAATTGCTACAGCCATCTTGACACCATGAGTGAAGAGTCCAGAGTGGCTAGAGATGTGAGAAGGTGCAGAACAGAGGCTGAGGATGAAGCCAATATTGCAAAAGGTAGGCCAGAGAGACTGTAAGAAATCAGGTCATGGGGGACATTGTTGGAACTGCTGGATCAAGCTGAGCCTGAAATATCTTTACACTTTTCAGTTATACGAGTCAATATATACCCATTAATGTTTAAGCTCATTTATGGAAGGTTTTGTTTCATTTGCAACCAAAAAGGGCCTAACTGATGATCCACAAAGAGGACAATTGTCCTTGTGGGAGGTGGACCTGGGCAGCCTTTAGGAGTCAAAGCTTCTCTCTCCCTCTTCCTCTTTAGAGCACCGCGGCCACTCCTGCACAGATTCTGTCTCCACATGCACGGCTCCTCTGTTTTCTTCCCTCCCACCCAGCAAGCGTCCTTACAACCTTGCCTTTCACTGTCACCAGCCTCAACTTGTCCTCAACACTCTCACCTTTCCATTTGCCCTAATGGCCGTGGCCTCCCTGTTTCCCTGTCCCAAATCCCCAAGGAAAGAATCTGATTGGTCTGGCTCATCTTTTTAAGCCACACTATTCAAATCATAGCTGTGCGAGGCCACCTAGGGTGGGGCACCCATCCCTTGGTCCAGTCAGCTGTGGCTGGAGGGAAGGGTGAGGGGTGGTAAGCTGTGCAGAGAGGGGCAGGTTTCCCTTAGGAGCAGCTATGGGGCACGGTGGCATTAATTGACACCTCTAGTATTGGGTGCTCAGCATGGAAAACTCAAACAGGCAGTAGGACATGTTGGCTGTAAACTTGACCAATGGATTCAAATATAAAAGGGAGAGCCTGGTGTTGGGGTCATCTAAAACGTGGATGGGCAAACTGGTTTTTGTAAAGGGCCAGACAGTCCATGATTTTGGCTTTGTAAGCTATAGGTTCTCTGTCTCAGCTATTTGACTCTACTGTTTAGCATAAAAGCAGCCACAGATGATACTTAAACCAAGGAACATGACTCTGTTTCAGTAACGCTTCTTTTAAAAAAACACGTGGTGGGCTGTCTTTGGCCTGTGCGACATAGTTTACTGATCCCTAATCTAGTACATGAGTTCTAGGTGCTGTCTGAATTCTCCAAGCTTTAGTTTCTTCTTCTATCAGATGAAGACCCTCATAGCACCTATGTAGAAGGATTGTTAGGATTCAATAAAATGGTGATAGAAATGACTTAGCACAGTGGCTGGCACAGAGGAGATAGATGTTGGCTGCTTTTGTTCTCTTTATTGTTGGGTGGGGTCTCAGAATAAACGGGTTCTATATCCACCAATCTGCTTTGCAAATCTAGATCAGTCCCTTAGTCTCCTCTGAGCTGAGCTGGAAGCTGGTAATTTCTCTCCGTGAGCTGAGATGGGATCTCTGGAGAAAGGAGGTGGAGGGAAAGAGAAAGACAAGACTCGGGCAAGGAAGACAAAAGGAATCATAGCAGCAAATGATTCCAAATCTGCAGGGCGTCCGTGTGAGGCGGGCTTGGCTCTGCTTGGGGACCTGGCAGGGAGCCCTGCCTGGGCTTGATTTGCAAACAATTTGCTCTATTTCCTGCCAGAGCAGGACTTCCAGGTGGCCTGGAATTTGGATCCTCGTACCAAGGATGGGAAAAGTGTCCCTAGAGGGGGCAGTGTCCCACTTCCAGGACTCCCCAGAATGTAGTGGGGATGTTGGAATGAGATGCTAAGAGACAAGGGCTGCATTTCATTTGCTCACGAATTCATTTAAGATTTTATTCATTCATGCTGTCCAAAAAATATTGATTCACCATCTACTTTGAGCCAGGCACTGTACTAGGCCCTAGGGATTCAATGGTTAGCAAGAAAGAAATAGTTCTTTAAACCCTTCAGGAGTTTAAAGTCTAGTGGAGGAGGCAGTCATTGACCAAACCCCACACTTGAATGTGTAAGTGAAAACGGAGTGTACCCGGGATCCGACCTTATCTGAGAATGAATGAACCGGGAGAAGGGAGGAGAGGAGCATTCCTGGGATTTAAACACCGCGCCCCAAGGCCCCATGGTGGAGGAACTGTAATTAAGCCAAGGGACCAGAGCACAGTGGGGGGGGCACGTGGGAGGGGGGACCCTGGAGAGGTAGGCAGGACCAGACACTAGAGCACTGGGCACTGTCACAGGGTTTTCTGTCGGGAGCAAACATGACTAGGATTGCCTTTTTACAGGGTCCCCCAGGCTCCTGGGGTTGTGGTGGGTGACTAGAGGAGAGCCTTTGGGACACGAGGAGACCCAGCCACTCCCGCGGCTGTCCAGGACAGATGGGCACACCTGGGACTCAGGAAGGGGTGGTGGATGTGGAGAGAAGTGGCCAGGAACTATGTGTTAAGAGCAGCATAGAGGATTTGGCCGTGAGGTGGATGTGGACAGCGAGGGAGAAGGAGATTCCCTCCTTGGTGTGGCACTTGGGACAAGAGTAGACGTTTACTGGACGGGGGATGCTCGTGGAGGACAGATTTGGGAGGGATGCCCCCATGTCTGGTGGATGTGTTGAGTTGGAGTTATCGTTGAATCTATCTGCTATGGACTAAATATTTGTGTCCCTTCAAAATTCATGTGTTGAAGCCTAACCCCCAATGCGATGGTTTGTGGAGGTGGGGCCTTTGGGAGGTGATTAGGTCGTGAGGGTGGTGTCCTCACACATAGGACAATACCGTTGTAAAAAGGAGGAGACACAGATCTCTCTCCCCCTCCCTCTGCCGTGTGAGCACCACAAGAAGACGGCAATCTGCAAACCATGACATAGATCCTCACCGGACACCAGATCTGCTGGCCCCTTAATCTTGGATTTGAATTGGGGGCTAAATTTCTGTCATATAAGCCACCCAGTCCACGGTGTATCTGTTATAGAAGTCTGGCTGACTAATGCATGGTCTAAGGGAAGGCACGGACCAGGCAGGTGAACATGTGGACCCAGAGCTTGGAGGAGAGGTCTGGGCTGGAGAGGTGAGTTTGGGAGTCGCTGGGTGTCGAGACTGCACAGGGCTGGGCCTCTCACACTGGGCTGCTCTTTGCCGCGGGGGCCCTCTGGGGCCATCTCCAAGCCCACCTCCCACTGCTTTCGTGCCCAACGGCCACTCAGGGCAGAGGTGGTGGCTCCAAGACTGAAGGCATCCATGGCCTTGCGCTTCAAGTCCTCCATCGCTGGTCTCACCAAAAGCGAAAGTAGCTCCTCCTAAGATGGACTTATTGGCAAGTTTAAAGGGTTCCTCACCTCCAGCGCCCCTTCCCAGCAGGGTGGGGCATTCAAGGAAGATCAGATCAGTTACAGGAAAACAGAACTGCATTTTCCTTGCACGCCTATCTGAGTGACCTTGCTGCGCCCAGGTCTAGTTCATCTCCCCCGCTAGCACGGAGGTGGGGACCGTGTCTGTTTTGCTCATCGCTTTCCCAGCGCACAGCACAGTCCGCGGCCCGTGTGCACTCTGAGAATGACTGTTGAATGAATCAAGGGATGAATGGAAGGCAGAAGAGTGGAAGAGGATGTGAATGTTTCTGCTTATGGAGTCAGGACCCCTCTGGAGGCTCTAGAAATGACCGCATGCACAGACCTGGCCGCTCAGCTCCTGGCAGTCGAGCGCCGGGCAACAAGCCCAGGTGGGCTGCCCTCCGGAGGCAGCTGCTGGCCCTGCTGGTGGCCGCGGACCGTCTGGTGCGCAGGGGCTGCCTGGCTCATAGCTGCTCCCCGCGCTGCCTTTCCCAGCGCGTCAGTGGGATTTCCCTCGCGGGCAGCCTCGGGAGGGGGCTCAGGCGAGGAAGAGGCCAAACCGGACCCTTCCTAGAGTCCTCAGACCCGACTGTGATTGCTGATGGTCTGATACGGGAGCCAGAAGCCTGGGCCTAGCACATCCCAGCCCCGCCAGGGCTGGAGGGTAACAAACGAGAAGGTAGGGGACGGAAGGGAGTGTGACTTTGCAGGAGTTGCAGAGACAGGTAGTGATGCCCGGGCCTCCTGGGTCTCCTGCTCATGGCAGATGCCAATGGCGCTCTGTGCTGAGGTCCCCTCTAACAGCAGGGCACCGTTCCCCAGTGGCTGTGCGTGCTGGGTGCTAAGGCTCAAGGCTGCACCATTCTCTGCAGAATTGTCACTTTGCCCAGAGATGCTCCCCCACCTCCACCCCACAGGACAACCAATGACTGACGGCGGGGGGGGGGGGTGGTGTAAAGGCCGGGCCCCTTGCCTCAGGTGAGAACACTCTGTAGTTCCATCCGTGCTCCAGAGCTCCCTTAGGGATCAGGCTGGGGCCAGACGTCAGCGGAACCCGCACCATCGCTTGGCTCTTCCCCTCCCCAGCCTTCTCCCCTGGCTCCTGGCAGGGCCTCTCGGGAGCCCTCCCGCACTAACCCACCTGCACAAGACGCCCCCACCTCTCGCTCTGCTTTTAGATCCGACCTGAGACACACTCCCAGGCTAAAATTCGCCTCTCACCATTTGTTGGAGACCCAAACCTTCAGTGTAGGACCCCAGTTTTGGAAGCTTCTAGAAGCGTATGTGTTTTCACAGGAGGGCTGGGTGGCACCAGCATCTGTGCATGTCAGTGGCGTGCCAGCGAAGCGTGCTCCCACCACCTGCTAGCAGCTGTGTGTACTTGGACCAAGACTTTAGTCCTTAGGTATCTATTTCTGCATCTGAGGTCGGGGGACCCTAATACAATCTTGCAGAGTGGCTGTGAGCGAGGCACGGGCTGGGGGCCGAGCGACAAAGAACCCAGCATTAGACTCAGACAGAGCCGCCCCGCTCTGTGACCTTGGGTGTAGGTATCTTCTCTAGCCTCTGTTTTCTCACCCAGAAAATGAAGATGATAATTTTAATAGTGCTGAAGCCAAAGGTGCCCAAGCACTACAGCATGTAAAGTGCTTCACGCGGAGCCCGGCCCACTCAGTGCACACCAGCCGTGGAGAATTTATATGGTGCCTGGCACAGGCTGAGTACGCAGTGAGAAGTGAGTATTGTTACTTTTATTGATGGGAATGATCTGTCTAAAGACAGATGGTGATCACAACAATAAATACCCTTGGTAACTTGGGAGAGATGCCTTAGAGTGTCCCAGAAGTGTGGAGATGAACCCCACGGCGCCCGACACATCAGACGTGGGCTGGGCGGGGTGGGCAGATGGAACCCACCTGGGCTCGCTGCTCAGTCACCTGGAATGCACCCCAAGGCCACTGGTCTGCAGCACCCGCTGCAGGTGGCTGCACGTCTGCCCATTTGTCACCCTGTCATCACCTCCACACTTGAAGGCAGGTCCCCAGGCATCACGGACAGAGCACACAGAACAAGGAAATGTACAGCAGAGAAAGACTAAGGGCTGGTCCTGGTGGAGCGCGAGTTCAGACAGGAAGGGAAGGGATCTGGGGTCAGCAAACTACAGCTCCCAGACCGTCTGGCCACGCCTGTGTTTGTGTGGTCTGCAAGCTAAGGACGGCTTTTATGTTTGTAAATGCTTGGAAACAATTAAAAGAGGAATACTATTTTTGTGACAATTATAAGACATTCAAATTTTCAGCATCCACAAATGAAGTTTTATTGGAACACAGCCACAACACTCGTCTCTCTACTTACTGTCTGTGGCTGCTTTTGAGCTACAGTGGCAGAGCTGAGTGCTGGTGACAGAAGACTCGATGGCCCGCAAAGCTGAAAATATTTACTGTCTGGGCATTTTCACAGGAAGTTTGCTGACCTCCCAACTAAGAGCACCAGGCTGACCAAGATTGGGTAGCAGGAAAGTTTCTTCCCTGCTGTTTACAGCCACTCCCCTTCCGAAATGCCACCCCTCTCAGTAAGCTTTCCCTCCATGCTCCGTACTTTAACGCCTGCCTAATGCACAGGGCAGAATGTGATTAATGAGGTCACACAAAGGTGTTGGTGACGTAATGTATTGCACCCTCCTTCTCCCGGGAGTTGGACTAAAGGAGTGAATCTGAGTGGTAGAATTTGAGGACCTGGCGAATGTGCCTGTGTGTGTCCATGTGTGCAGGGGTGTGGGGGTGGGGGAGAGAGAGGGAGGGAGGGAGAGATAATTGTAATTACAAACGGGAGCTGCAGCTGCAGGGCCCAGGACCAAAGGAAATAGATAAATAGACTCTTCAGGGGATGAACCACCTGGGAATGAGTAGCATGAGCCTCCTTAGCGGCTCCCAGAACCTTCCTGATGTGAACTCTAAACCTTGGTGGTGTGAGGCTCCTTTGATAGCACCAGGAGCACGGGGACTCTGTGAACAGGTCAGGACAGTGGGGGCGCTGCTCCCCCAAGGCAGTGCCCAGGAGGCCAGTCCCCTTGGCTCTGCCCACAGGACAGGTGACAGCCGGCTTTGTGCCTCTGCTGCCCTCAATGCTGGCTCTGCAGGGCTCCAGGGCTCTGGGTACGCGCTGCTCGCCTTCAGCTAGTGGTGTGCCTTTGTCGTCCTCTTCTCTCTGCCGCCTGGATCTGAAGGTCAGTCGCAGTGGAGAGCAGGGCCAGGTCAGCTGGGCTACCGCTGTTCAGCATCCCATAGACTGTGGCCTCAGTCATCCTTATTTCAGACCTTAATTGGCTGGACAGCTGCATGCAGGAGGCTTTCTACCCGGTGTGCTCTCTGTTCTCCAAGTTGCGCTCCCAACCAAAACCAGGAGAGCTTTCTGAAATGCTAGCCTACCCGCAGAGCTCCTAGGTAGTGTCCTCGCCGGCTGTCTGTCATCTGGGATCTGTTCCCTGTGCAGCCTTCCCTCCCTCTGGCCCCATCTCCCCCTACCACTGCTCTCCCTGCACTCCACCTACACCAGACTCCTGGAGGTTGCCAGAATGTGACCTGTCGTCCCCATCGCCTTGCCTTTGTGTGCGCCGTGTCCTATATTAGTCCCTTCCCAACCCGGCCACTCCCATTCCTTCTTCCAGACTCCGCAGAGCCTCCTGCTCTGACCCCCTGATAGGAACGCCAGTGAGGGCTCTGTTAGAAGTTCTCACAGTTACATGCTGCATTCCCCAGTGATCCCTGTGTCCCCCAGACTCAGCACATGACCAAATTCAAGATGCACATCCCGTCCTCTTAGTGCTTTCTACGAGGTCGGTGCAGGGCTGAGCACCTCACCTGCACGATCATGTAATTCTCAGCTGCAAGGTGGGCATCTTGCACTTCCCACCTCTCAGACTGTGCCAAGGAGTAAACTTTGTACAGCATGCAGATGCTTAGCGCAGTGAGTCGTGCCGTAAAAGCTTGAAAAATGGGAGCAGTTACTGCCAGCCGAGGCAAACCCTCTCAGAGCTCCGCCCAGGTGTCCTCGCCTCCCTGTTACAGGTTCTGGCCACCCCCCTCAGCCTCTGTGGGCTTTGCCTCTCACAGCTCGCACCTGAGCCACTTCACCTGCAAGGGACCTGAAGTCCTCCCACAGGAGCAGGCTGGGCTGGGACCTTGCCTGCCATCACACCCTCGCTTGGTCCCCTTTCCTCCGCTGTCCTGTCTCCCTCACTGCCTTCCTGGTCTCTCCTGGCGGCACCTCCTTGATAAGTGGCTTGCACCCAAATCCTCAAGTTCTGCTTCTGAGAGTCTCACCTTTTGCAAAGGGCCAGATAATAAATATTCTAGGCTTTGCAGGCCAGGCAGTCTCCGTCACAACTACCCGTCTGCCGTTTTGTAGCACAAGAGCAGCCACAGGCAGGATGTAAATGAATGTGCATGGCTGTGTTTCAATAAAACTTTATTTGCAGAAACAGGAAGTGGGCCGGGTTTAGTCTGAGGGCCGCAGTTGGCTGACCTTTGGCAGCAGCCCCGGAAGCTTGGTGCTCTGCTACGTCCCCTGCACCGGGGGCCTTAGTGCACTTGCTCAGGTCGGTGAGAGGCTCCAGGTGTCTCCCAGGGTGAAAGAAACAGTAGAGCAGGTGAGAAGGTTCTGGTTGTTTTAACTCCCTCGTCATCTCCAGAAGGAAGGGTGGCAACTGTATGGGGGGGAGGGGGAATGCATCGTCCCCTCAAGTCCTAGGACAGGCGATTTCCACTAAATTACTAATTGGTTCCTTTGCCTTCCTAAAGCACTGGGTGAAGGACTCCTGGAATCCTTTGTGAAACCGATGTGTTGGAAAGATTTTAAAAATAGCACCAGGCCCTTTGACAAGTCGAGCGCTAATTACCCTGATGCTCCGGCACTCCTGCTGATGTGTCGCTGCGGTCCCCCCTCCAGTGCTGTGTCCTGAAGTCTGTGTTGAGAAGGGAGGTGAGGCTGCCAGTGTGCCCTGAATTTTCCAGTCCCAGCCGGGAAGCTGCCTCATTTTAGGGGTCTCCAACCTGACTCTAAGGGTGACGTGCAGAGCCATGTTTTCTGCACATGTTGGAGAGTACGGTGGTGGCCAGAGGAGCCCAGGTCCCGCATGCCCAGTGGCCAGCCAATCTGGTAACCTTTCTGGCCAGCTTTGTGTGCGTGTGCGTGTGTGTGTGTGTGTGTGTGTGTGTATGCATACATGCACATGTGCATACAAACTTTTTTTTTTTGCAAAAATCATGCCTATTCATTGTATTAAATGTGGCTAAGCAGAAAGAAAAAAACAACCATCCACAACCCTAGGCTTTGTGTTAGCCATTAATAACATTTTGGTTTATTTCCTTCCAGTCTTTTGCCTCTGCATATATTTACACATTATTCATTTATTACGAAATGGGGTCCTACTGTGCATATTGCTTAGTTTCAGTTACATATGTTGACCATCCTTCCATGTCA
>CM052442.1:121462206-121565808 GCA_028533085.1 Varecia variegata | reverse complement strand
ATTCTCTATTATTGGGGAGAAGGTATTGTTTCCAGTCATCTTGCTATTGTAAACAAAGGAGCTACATCTTTGCTCAAGTCCTTGAGGATCCTCTTACAATTTTCAGTGTGGAATTACTGGGGCTGGGGATGAACTTTGGGAAGGTTGGGATTTTATTAATCTATTCTAAGTTACCTATAGCTCCTTGACAAGCAGACATTGTAAGGGAGCAATGAGAGCCGCGTGTTTGAAGATTGAGTGGCTGGGTTTGAATCTCAGCTCTGCCTAGAAAAGGTTTGGGCATGTTCCTCAACCTCAGTTTCTTCATCTGTATTGTGGAACAATAGTACCCCACTTTGCCGTGTTCCTATGACAACAATCTCAGTCCTTTCCGCCTCTCTGACCTGGTCCCCTCCTGCTTGCACCCTTGCACCTGCCTCCCAGCCTCACTGACAATGCACAGTGGCATGTTGACCACAGGGCCTTTGCACTTGCCTTTCCCTCAGCACGACACATTCTTCTTCCAGATTTCCATGTGGTTCATTTCACTTCCCTCAGGTCTCATCCCAGATGACCCCCTTTCTAACCATCCCTTCTCTGTCATTCTCTGTCCCTTTACTGGGTTTTATTTTTCTTAGCCCACTTATGACCTCCTGACATATTACATGTCTACTTGCTTTTGTCTATCTCCCCCCACCCTAAGAATTTACATTCCTTGAGAACAAGGAGTTTGTTATTTTTGTATCTGAACTATATTGCCCGTTGGGTAGAAGGGGCTCAAACATGATTTTTGAAATGAATGAATTTTGCACGTAAAGTACTGAGCACAGCGCCAAGCCCAGGTTGTTGTGCAAAAAATTGTGATTCACCCACCAGAAGGGCTGAATGGGGAGTTGCAATGGCATGTTCCAGTGGGTCTAAGCAGCAGTGACGCTCTGAGGAGACAGGAGGTGGCAGGTGGCAGGGATGTCCTCTTCTATCACCCCTCTAGCTCATGGTGGAACAGTCAGCGGGGGGCTGTGGCCATGGTGCTCTCTCTTCTCTCTTTTTAGCTCTTCTCTTGGGGACACTGCCCCTCCTTCCTCCCTCTTAGCTAGTTCTCAACTCATCTCTTCCTGGGCTCTTCTACTTTCAATAGAAGCCAGGCAGCAGAAGCCTGCAGAGAACCGAGGTGTCTTCCTCTACCTGCCCCCCTTCTTCTAGAGCCACATTTCTCCTCACCTTCACCCTCGTTCTCCATGACCCTGGCACTGAGCTGCTGAGGGGCCCAGGACGCTCTTCCCTGCTCTGGGCTTTTGCATGTGCCGTCCCCTTGCCTGGAGCACCTTCCTCTTCCTCTGCACACCCCACCCCATCCCAGCTAATGCCTGCTCATCTTTCAAGACTCAGCTGGGGTTTCGCCTGGAAAATGCCGTGACTTCCTGTCCAGTCCGGTGCTTCCCCAGCCTCCACGCTTCCACTCTTATGGTTTTCATCACACTGCATTGTTCTTATTGGCTTCCCCAACTAAACTGCCTTGGTGACCACGGGAACTCAGAATCGCTCACCATTGGTCTTCCATGCCTTGCTTGACAGAGAAGGTGCTGGATGTTGTCGAGAATGAATTGATGATGATGAAATAGGCCGTAAGAGCAGCCAGGGACCGTCTTCTGGGTGGGTCACCAGCTGATGGTCACGTGGTGAACTGGTGTCAGGGCCTGGGTCCACCTCTCAGGCCAGGCGCTCTCCATGGTTTCTGGATAAATCAGCCTTTGTGTCTGGGGGAGCGATATCCTCCACTCGGTGACCAGATCCCATCAGATTCAAATGTTTTCAGCCAGTTTCTATAAATGGGAACGTTTCAATTGGGCAGCAGCTGCCATGGTAACTGGCTGATTTTTAGAACTTGGGCACTGGGGATGGACCAGAGACCAGGTATCTTTTAAGAGGCTCTTTGTGAATTGTGCTGGTGTTTGGAAGTGGCCAGGGGACAGCAAGAATCAAATCTCCCTGCAGCCCCACCTCTGGGGGCTCCTGGGGACTTAGATGCATTTTGGGGAAGCAAGGTTGGGGGTCCTCATTTTGGCCAAGATTTAGTGTCTGTTCTCGGTGCTACGAGAGATTAGAATAGA
This sequence comes from Varecia variegata, assembly GCA_028533085.1. Lineage (NCBI taxonomy): Eukaryota > Metazoa > Chordata > Mammalia > Primates > Lemuridae > Varecia > Varecia variegata. The sequence continues at coordinate 121,563,718 of CM052442.1, read as the reverse complement.
GATTAAGTTGTATTAAAGAAAAATAAGGTCATGTTCCTTATAGTCCTGAGCTTTGGTTGCAAGATTTGTTCCCACAGCAACGAATTACTTTGAGATCCTCAAACAGAAGCCTCACTGGGTGTGACTGGCTTGGGCTAGTGGTTTATCCACCGGGCTGCCACTCAGGGTCACCTGGGGAGCTTTGCAAAAACACACTTGCTTGGGCCTCGCTTCAGACTTAGAGTCTCAGAATATCTTGGGGCGAGGCCAGCCTGTGCGTTCCAACTCGTTGGGTAGATCAGTGCACACAAAGTAGTCAGTGGGAAATATCTCTGAATGTGCTATGAACTCTTGGAAAAATTCCTTCCTCTTTTCCTATTGCTTTATCCATGAAATGGGTAAATCACCTCTCTTCTTGTAAATGACCCTGAAAACTCAGAAATTATTGGAGAAAATGTCTTAAAAGAAACAGGTAGCAATGCTATTCACTTAAAAGCATTTTGTGATTATTGTTTAAAAGGTGGAGTCTCTTTGCCATTTAGAAATGCATTATTTTTATTTATATTCATTATACTTATATTTATTGATAGATAATATATATTTTTAAAAACTAGTTATCTGTAGGGGAGGGAAGGAATATGTGGAGGGTACAGGGACAGAGACTAGATTTCTTAGAAGGTAACTTTTCTGGAGATTTGACTTCTGAGCAGTGTAAATGTCTTGCATGTTACAAAACGTAATTAATTCAAAAATGAAAATAATCCCAGAACCCAGAGAGAAACGTGAAACAAGGAAACCTAATTGCCCATCAAGTTGGAAGCAGGCAAAGAGAAATTATTTCAAATGACTTTTAAAACACAGTAATTTAACTGTACATCTGGAGTGGAATATATCCTGGGGACAAAAGGATTCCAATCAACTGTTGACAGTAAAAAGTCATTAAAAATAATAAGAGTATTATTATTCTAAAACTATTTCACACACAGTAAAATAAAGCAAGGAAGTAATGATGTTATTAGGAACCAAAATTTTCAGCATAACAGAAAAGAGATGCAAATATAAAATTAAAGAGTTCAAGAAAAAATTATATAATTTAAATTTTGAGTCAGAAATACCCATCTAAACTTACTATATATATCTTCTGTTTTAAACACACACACACACACACACACACACACACACTGTATTTCCCACATGTGTAAACTCCAAAAGGCCTAGAAGCAGTGACCAACTTCATAGTATCAAGAGACCCAGAATCCAGGGACATTTCAACAAAATGCAACGTGTGGACCTCGTTTCAATCCTGATTTGAACAGAACAACTGTAAAGAAATATTTATAAAATAATGGGGAAAAATCGAAGACCAATTCAGTAGTTGATGCAATTAAGGAATTATGATCATTTCACTTTGGCTATGGTTTTAAAAAGATAGCCTACATTTTTAAGATATGTACTGAGGCATACACAGATGACAAATGTTAGATTTGCTTCAAAATAATCCAGTAAGAATAAGGAAAAACTGGGTGGGGGGGATGGGAGAGCAAGATAGGGCATGTGTTGATCGTTGTTGAGCCTGGATGTTGGTCCCATGAGGGTTCAGTATACCATTCTCTCTACTTTAGTATATGTTTGAAAATTTCTACCCCCAAAATTTTTTAAGTAGAAAGAAAAGAAGAAGAGGAGGACGAGGAGGAAAAGATGGAAGAGAAGAAGAAAGTGAGGGGTGCATTTCATAGATCTCCCAAGGGGAAGTACTCTTGGGTTATCCAAAAGGAAGAAGGCCAGGCAGCTCCAGAGAGCACAGCCCTGTCCTCTGCCCCAGACCTACGATTGGTGACTTAGGCGGTGATTTGGAAAACCTGGCAGTGAATTTGATAATCCAGTTAGAGGCAGCTGGCTGGGCTGGCCTGGTAGAAGGGCATGACACTGACAGGGTAGAGAGACCAGGGGAGGGGACCAGCTATGGGCCCTCACCCCTTTTTCTTCTGGCCATATCTTTTAAAGGGAACAAATCCTAGTTGATAAGGTAGTTCAGTCCTGCTTTGAAGATATCAACTGGGACGATGTCAGGCTGAGGAAGTCCTTGTGTGGTTCTGGGTTTTAAAATATTTTGCAACACTAATGATCTTTTTTCAGATCATGAAAATAACATATTCTTTAAAGCATGACGTTCAATGAAAGGAGCCAGACCCAACAGAATGCAGACTATATTATTCCATTTATATGGAATTCAAAAAGAGCAGGATCAAACGATGTCATTTGGAGATACATGATCAGGTGGTGATTTTAAAGACAGACAAGGGTGTGACAAGTTGACAGTGAGGAGGAGGGTTATCTTTACGTGGGAAGGATGGGTGCTGACATGGGTGCTGGTTACATGGGTTTATTCGCCAATATACTAAGCTGCAAATTTATGCTTTATGCCTGTCTTTCTAAATGTGCTATATTTCACAACATAAATATAAAGATAATATACTTGTAGAAGATTAGGAAAAAGTACAAAGTTGTACAAAGTACAAAAAAAAGTACAAAACAGAAAATAGTTCCACCTAAAAGTAATCACTGTTGACATGTTGGTGTGAATCGTTTTGGAAGGAGCTGGCCTTTGTGGTGAAGAAGATGGACTTTGCAATTAAACAGACCCGAGCAACGTTCAAATCCTGGCATTGCCTCTTACTAAATGTGAGAACGTGGGCAAGGGACTGCAGTTCTTGTCTGCGAAGTAAGGATAATAGCAATACTTGTCTTAAAGGGTTGTCATGGGGATGAAATGAAATAATGCATAAATGCCCAGAATGCAATAAATCTGCAATCAGTGTTGGCCATTTTAACTCATTCTAGTCTTTTTAAAAAGCTTATGGGTACACATATATAATCTTCATATTACATATGTGTGCATATATATTAAATATCTGTGTATCATATATAATCTGCATTTTTTATGAAATTGGGACTGCAGTTCTTAGCAGTTCTGACCTGAGACAATTTTAAACAAGGAATGATCCTTTATTGACCTTCTCAGAGGCACAATTCTATACAATAAAATCTGAATAATCAGGTACAACATCCAAGGCTATATGTAACCTACTCTGCTCCATCATTCTTTGAAGATTAATTATCTACTCATGCTTCTGCTTGGCCTGGTGTCCCCTCCCCTTTTTGCTGGTTGAAATTCTTTTTTTTTTTTAACCCTTTATTGAGGTGTAATTCACATGCAAAAAGTTGTACATATTTAATGTATACAACTTGACGAGTTTGGGGATAAGTACACACCCATGAAACCATCACTGCATGAAGGCCAGAAACCTATCCATCACCTCCAAAAGTTTCCTCCCACCCTACTTATTAATTATTACTATAAGAACACTTCCTATAAGATCTACCCTCTTAGCAAATTTTTAAGTACACAGTACATTATTGTTAACTATAGCCACTATACAGTAAGTCTCTAGGACTTATTCATCTTGTATAACTATCAGGTTATTAAGTATGGACTATCCAATTTCCTTAAGTACTCAGTTTGACAGTTGATATCTCTGACATTTCACTTTGACACTTTCTTTTTTATTGTGAAGGTACAGTCTCATTCTTTCAAATACATGTTTTGATTTGTGATTATCTTTCAAAAAAAATTCTGACTCGGGCAGGGCAAAGGCAATATATGTAACCTAAACATTTTATTCTGAAATAAAAAAATGTATATATTAAAAAAATTTCTGTAGAGCAATTTTTGTGAAACCATGGATAAGTCAAAAATTCATGTTATTTTCGAACATGAGTTCCATCGTGGAACCAATGCAGCACAGATAGCTTGAAATATCAATAAAATGTTGGGGAAGGATGTGGCTGATAAATGCACAGTATGTCGATGGCTTGAGAAGTTCCATTCTGATGATTTTAATCTTGAAAATGAGCCATGTGGGTGACCTGAGAACAAGGGGGATAAGAATGCTCTGAAAGCTATAGTGGTGCTCAAATTTGCATTGGCTATTTGGGGTCTTTTGTGGTTTCATATAAATTTTAGGATTTTTTTTCTATTTCTATAAAAATGTCATTGGGATTTTGCTAGAGATTGCATTGAATCTGTAAGCCTCTTTGGGTAGTGTGAACATTTTAACAATATTAATATTTCCAATCCATGAACACAGAATGTCTTTCCATTTATTTGTGTCTTCTTTCCTTTCTTTCATCTGTGTTTTATAGTTTTTAGGGTACAAGTCTTTTACCTCCTTGGTTAAGTTTATTCCTAAGTATTTTATTCTTTTCGATGCTATTATAAATGGAATTGCTTTCTTAATTTCCTTTTTAGATAATTCATTGTTAGTATTTAGAAACACAACTGATTTTGTACATTGATTTTGTATCTTGCCACTTTGTTGAATTTATTAATTCTAACAATTTTTTTTTTGTGGAGTCTTTAGGGTTTTCAACATATAAGACCATGTAATCTGCAAACAGAAATAATTTACTTCTTCTTTTTGATTTGGATGAATTTTATTTCTTTTCTTGCCTAATTGCTCTAACTGGGAAATCCAGGACTATGTGGAATAGAATGGCGATAGTGGGCATCCCTGCATTGTTCCAGATCTTAGAGGAAAAGCTTTCAGTCTTCTACCATTGAGTATGATGTTAGCTATGGGATTTTAATACATGGCCTTTATTGTGTTGGAATAAGTTCCTTCTATACCTAACTTGTTGAGCATTTTTATGATGGGTGTTGAATTCTGCCAAAAGCTTTTTCTGTGTCTGTTGAGATGATCATGTGATTTTTATCCTTCATGTGCTCATGTTGTGTATCACATTGATTTATTTGTGTATGTTGAGCCATCCTTGTATCCCAGGGATAAATCCTCCTTAGTCACAGTGTATGATCCTTTTATGATGCTGTTGAATTTGGTTTGCTAATATTTTGTTGAAAATGTTTTCATCTGTGTTCATCAGGGATATTGGTCTGTAGTTTTCTTTTCCTGTGGTATCTTTGTCTGGCTTTGATAGCAGCTGACACTGGCCTCATAAAAAGTTTGGAAGTGTGCTCTTGTTGATTGAAATTCTGCTCTTTGTTTGGTTCATAGCCCCCAGAATAAAACCCTCCCTGAAACCCTCCTTGGTTCTTCCAGTTGGAGCAGGAGAGAGAGAGGTAGAAACTCCTCTACCTGGGGATTTCTGCATGATGGAAGCCTTAGTGGAGAAGCCAACACCATCTCCTATCTCTGAGGCACAGGTAGAACCTTAGTCAACGTTTGCTAATAAGCATGATGATCAAGTCCCAAACTAACTTCCTGCTGATGTGAAACCATTGATAATGAGTCTCGGGTCAGGCCTTAGGCTGGGGATAACCTACTAGGCACTAGGCCCCTCAATAGAATTTTAAACAGTTGACGTTAGTAGGACTTCTTCCCATCATCTAAAAGCTGGGGGAAAATGCAGACTTAAACATAGAAAGGTTCATTCTCTCATGTAGAAAAAGTCCAGAGGTGGTTGGTCTGGGCCTGATAATGGAGGCTCCACAGTGTCACCAGAGATGGCACCCCCCCCATCTCTGCATTGCTACCTCCAAGGCACAACGATCCTTAAGTCACCTCGTAGTCCACAATGGCTGCTGGTGCGCCAGACACCGGATGGATATCCATGCCAGGTCACAGAGGGTGAATAAAAGGGAGGCATGCTTTCCTTTTTAAAGTCTTTTCAAAAATCCCATACGACACTTCCATTTACATCTTTTTTGACCAGAACATAGTCCCCTAGCCATACTTAGATTTGAAGGAGTCTGGGAAATATGGCTGCCCCAATGCAGCTGGCATCCCGTCCTAAAGGAGGAAGGTGGGGATGGTTTCTGGCATGAGCAACAAGCAGTCCTTGCCATAGCCGGAAGGCTCTGCCAGCAGGTAGCGTTACGTGAACGGCTCTCACCTGTAAGGGCAGCTGGTGTAGAAGAAGCATTTCTGGGGGTGATAGTGGGGTAAGGTGGGGAGCATCAATGTCACAGTCACATAGAAACCCCCCTAGAGCCCTGGAAAGTGGCCTGTCCTTCCCTGCAGGGGTCTCCTTGGGCCTCCTACATCTCGCTGTGGAGTTCCCTTCTTTGGACCCTGCCTTGATGGAGACCTTCCCTGACCGCCCCCCCCAAAATGCCGTAGACTGATTTCCAGAAACCTTCTTACTTTTCAAAGCGTTTGACACACACAGTTCTGTTTTCTTCTTACCAAAGCCCCATTTAATAGTAATAGGTGGTTGGTGTTGATCTTGCTAGAAGCGTGTAAGGGCTGAGCCCTTTTAGGTGCATCCTCTTGCTTCATTCTCACAATGACCCTGAGTGGCCAGAACTGCTGGAAGCCCATTTTTCAGATGAAGAAAAGGAGGCTCAGAGAGGTCAAGTGCCTCGCCTGAGGTCACACAGGACACGGTTGGAATGTGAACCCACTTCTGTTTGATTCTGAATCCCTGGTTCCTTAACCATAAGGCTAGAGAGGCTCTTATTTTCATTTCATAATCGAGAAAAAGAGACCCTAATAGAGTTTAAGAGACTTGTAAAAGGTTACAATCAAGTGGGTGTGACACCCACATCGGGACCCAGGCTCCAAGCCCTCTCACCACTGAGCCTCCTCGCCCAGGCGCTCTGATGCGGCCCGGATTACCCTTAAAGCTCCAAGCCAGAGGCATCCAGGCTGATCGAGACCAAAAGAGGATTTGCGAGGTGTCTGGGGGACGCTGCAGACTTAGCAGGAGGGAGGGAGAAGCATGTTTTGATTTGTGAGCTGAACCCCTTTGATCTGAAAATCAATAGGAGTAAATTGGTTAGACCCAGGGAGGCCTCGCCCTGCCCTGCCCTGCTGCAGGAGTTCTTGAACTTGCCGCCGCCCTCCAGCACTGCGACTCCCCCCAGGACGGCCCCTGCAGTGGCTCCTGTGGAAAAGCAGGCATGCCACGAAGTTATCATTCTGCCGGTGCCAGACAGGTGGTTTTTTTTTTTTTTTTTTTTGGGCGGGTTCCAGTCCATGGTGTGACTTCGATATCGCTTCTTTTCTGTTGGGCAGGGGCAGCTGTGCTGGAGTCCCAGCTGCAGGGAAAAGGTCTGGATTTAATAAGTGTTTGCAGAAAATGCCAACTGGACCCTATCAAAGCTGCCTGCAGACCCCACAGGGAACACCACGGGGCTCTGTCAAGACTTCTCAGCCCCATCCAAGGGCTGAGCCCTGTGACTCGCCAGGCATTTGGCATGCATGAGCTGTCGGGCTGAGATGAAGCCCTGGAGCTTGTTGTCTTTCCTGCCAATCACTCTGAGCAGAGATCGCCAGGGGGGCACCAGGGGAGGCCTTCATTGGCCACCTGAGCAGTTTCAGGAGCACCTAGAATCACCAGACCCAACGCTGGAAGGGAATGTTCCCAGCATCTTGTGCACTCCTACACCTCCAGGCTGAACCGTGGCAAACCAGACCTACTGGGAATGTTTTCCAGTTGTCAATAATTCGGTAGAGGGCCTTGTACCCTGCCTCAGTGCCTGGCAGACCCTAGGCACTCCATGAATATTCATTGATTGAATGAATACATGAATAAATTGCCTCTGTAACTAATGACTTTAGAGTCAGAGAGTTCTGCAGGGAACTCTGAGAACTCACATTTAATGATCAGCTGTACAGGAGTGGAGAAAAGTGTGAGCTAAAGAGACTAGCACCCAGGTGTTCCTAGCACTCTCCTTCCTGAGTGCTGACCTCTTACTCAGCACAGGTGGGCTTCCTGGACCCTTGAGGCCGTAGCATGATGGTTAAGACCACGAGCTTTAGGATCTGATAGATCTGGGTGCAAATCCAAGCGCTGGCACCTGTTAGATGTTTGGCCTCAGACATATAGCTTCATCTTTTGCAGATTCACTTTTTCTCATCAGTGGAATAAGGCAACTGTTTTATCTAACTCTTGAGCTATTTACAGCATTGCCTGAGATGATGTATGTGAAGAGTGCCTGCCACCTCATTAGGGAGTCAACAAGTAATGGTTACTGTGACATCACCGTGACAGTAGTTCTCTGGGTCACTCTTTCCTGCCCACCCCCTAAATCCAGCCAGGAACTCCTGGCTTCAATATAGACCCCACCCTTTCCCATTTTTCCAAGGCCAGCATTTTTCTAGTGGAACTTCACTGCGAAAAGAAGGATTGATAAACTCTTTTAGTGACTCCTTAAAAAATTAAGGAAAATAAATGTTTGCCTGTCATAAATTGGTTGGGCTGGCTTAGCTTACCTGACGTACAGTCCTAGAACACTCCTCTTTCATCATACTTGTGTGGGGATCCTTAATAGTAATGATTTATTGTTCATGGATTGATTTATGATTTACTTATTGTATGTCTATGATGATCCAGGCTCAGGGGATGCAGTGCTGGATTGGACGGACAATAAATAGTTAAATGTTTGGAACGTCAGATAGTTGTCAATGCCCTATGGCCGAAGACCACCAGAAGTGTGCCTGTAATTGAGCAAAGCTGAGTTTATAGGCTATTGGCAATGAGAGAGAATGTCCACTGGGGAACCACAGGACTTCTCAGTAAGATGTTAGAAATAACTAATTATAGGTTTTGGGGTTGTGTTTGGTGATTTGGGGGAGGATTCAAGAAAGTGGGCTTCGCTCCAGATTGGATGCCGCCAGGAAGTAGGAGTCATTCTGTACCTGCCAAGTGAAGAAGCATTTTCAAGAAAGAGAGAGAGATCATCTGTGTCGATGGTCAAGTGCAGTGAGAATTGAGAATTGATCAGTGCGTTTAGCCATGGGGAGGTCCTTGGCGATCCTAACCAGGGCTCTTTTAGGGAAGTGGTGCAGGCAAAAGCCTGACAGCTTCGAACAAAAATAGGAAGAGAAGATCTGGTGACATTGAGTTTGGATAACTTTTTTTGGATAATTTTTGTGCTAAAGGAAAGAAAGCAAATGAGGTGATAGCAGGAGAAGGCTGTAGATCAAGAGAAGGATTTCTAATTTATCTTTTTTTTAAATGGGAGCTATTGCAGTACCTTTTATGCTTGTGAGAATAATCCAGTGGAGAAGAAAAAATGATAATTCAGTAAAAAGAGGAGACAAGAGCTACAGTGTTTGTTTATTTGTTTATTTATTTATTTATTTATTTTGAGGCAGAGTCCTGCTCTGTCACCGTGGCTAGAGTGCCGTGGCATCAGCTTAGCTCACAGCAACCTTAAACTCCTGGGCTCAAGCGATCCTTCTGCCTCAGCCTCCGAAGTAGCTGGGACTACAGGCATGCACCACCATGCCCGGCTAATTTTTTCTATATATTTTTAGTTGTCCAGCTAATTTCTTTCTAATTTTTAGTAGAGACGGGGGTCTTGCTCTTGTTCAGGCTGGTCTCGAACTCCTGAGCTCAAACGATCCTCCCATCTCAGCCTCCCAAAGTGCTAGGATTACTGGCGTGAGCCACCTCAACCAGCCTACAATGTTTATTAAGATGTTACCATTTGCTCCCTCTCTGCTAAGTGCTTATATGAACCACCTTATTCAATGCCCACACAACTCTACAAGGTTAGCATCATCCCCATTTTAAATATCAGGAAACTGAGGCCCAGAAAAGTAAAGGAGCTTAGCCAAGGTGAAATGACGAGTGAGTGGCAGATCCAAGATTCCAATCTAGATTCTTCTGACATCCGAGTCTGTGGTCTTAGCCAATGTGCTCTTATTTTTAAAAATATTTTGAGAATTCCCTCTTCTCTTTCTTTCATTTCCTTCTTTCTTCTTCAGGAGAAAGAACCTTTAGACAATGGATGTAGTGTGCGATGATAACCCTTTCGTTGGTTGGGCTTTGAAGCCCCTGTACTTCTCCAGAGCCATGAGAGGCTAAGTTCTTTTTATCTATCCCCACCTCCTTCCCTCTCTCCCTCTGTCTCTCCCCCCATTCCAGAAATACATTGAGCACCTGATATGTGTTAGATGCTGGGGATACAATGGAAATAAAGTAGACACAGTGCATGCTTGCCCTCATGAAACTTACTTGAAAGGTACTCTCTTTCTTGAGTACCTTTGGATAGAGGTGGCCATGACGGGAAGTGACAGTGACCTTTCTGGTCTTAGGCAGGTTATATAAAGAAGGCAGAGGGATTGGGTATAGTATAATAGGGATGAGTGGGGAGTGTGGTTAACTGAAAGTGCATGACCCACCTAAAGGTGACAGTTACTTCTCAAATCAAGCTGAATGTGGTCTGAGCCCCAGTGTCATCAGATATTTGCATTTTGTCAAAAGAAGATGGAAGTTAACGCTTCTACATGAGAGCTCCCAATGGTAAGATCTGGGCAGTTTATTCTAATAAATCCTCCCCTGCCTGCCTTCCTACATTCCCTCATCCCCCATCTATGACTCTGTTCTGTGGGATGTTGATTTGCAATTTTTGCTTTATAGCAATCCAGTTGATTAGGTGAGTGTCGCAATTCCCATTTGATATCTTTGTGCTCTTTGGTCTTTTAAAAAATTCAAGATTAGAACTTTAGTCCTGCAAGTATTATCCCTTAAAATTAATTTCTCTAAAGCTTGCCTTTTGGTTTGTAAGATTACCAAAGTGTGCCTCGAGAATGTATGCATAAACATACATTGAGCTATGTGGATTTTACTTTAATTTTAAAGCCACCTTGTATAAGAAAAAAGCCAGAGAGAAATATATTACAGGGAACTCTTCAGTCTTTTGGAGTTTCTATGAATATTAAGAGCAGAGGGACAAAAGACACAACTCAGAAACCTGGAACTGGGACACAGGCATTCTTTCCTGTCTAGGTCACTGAATTGAATCCAGCCCAAGGCAAAACTGTCTAAAACGTGTAATCATCAACAGCTGCTCGGTGGACCATGTGCGAGTGACTCGGGATCTCAGTTTGCTATCATAGTTGAGTTTTCTATGCTACTGTGTGGCTGTGCTTAGGTGCCACCCTTCATAGCAATTATGTGAATACTGCCAGCACTGTCATTCCCTGTTTAGTGGATGTAGACACAGAGGTGGAGGGCAGAAAGGATGCTATGTTTAGAGAGTCCAAAAGGAAGCCAAGATTCAAAGAATCTAAACTCAAGACAAAGATTTGAATCTTGGCTTCCTGAATTAATGGTAGTGAGATAAATTTTCCTTATGGAAGAAATGATTTAAGTGAAAATGTGGATCAGTTTTTTTAAATTATGGAAACGAGTACAGAGGGTACAAAGATGTGGCATGAGTCATTATGGAAGCATAGGAACACTTGACATTTAGGAACCACTGTAATACAAATGTCAGGTGTTCCTATGCTACCATTAATTCAAAACCAGTATTATTTGCCATAAACATAAGGTAACAAAAAGATGTGACAATGTTACATAACTATTATAGTTTTATCAATGTTTATCCATGTATTAATTATGCTGTCTTGCCTGCCATTCATGGAATGTAGTAGACCTAAATCCTTCTGTGAGGAAAGAAGAGTGTGGCTCACTCTGGATTATCTATAGATGGCAGGTCAGAGTCACCATTCTCCTATATCTTTTTCTGGGATGCTGTTCATTCATTCATTGGCTTGACATTGATTAAATCTCTGTTCTGAGCCTCGTGAAGGTCCCTATCCCCGTGAATCCTCTTGAGTGAGGTTATTTCTGTTGGTCATGAATGCTGGGGTGTTTTGGCCTGGGTTTTTGTCATGCTTCTTTGGCCACAAACTGAGCTGATCTTTAGCCAGGACACACCAGGACAGTCATTCCAGATCTGTGGTTGACACCTGTTCTGATTGCTCAGTGCATCTGGTTCAGATGGAATGGTCTTTAAATATTTTGAATAACACCCTCAGTGGCAGGCAGCAGAAACAAATTCCAATTCATTTAAGCAAAAGGGAATTCAATGGAAGGAATTGAGAGCTCACAGATTTTTTTTTGGAGGCTGAAGAACCAGACTGGGGATGGGGCAGAACCAAGGCCAATCTAGAGTATAATAGTGCAGGGGTCACCAGTGTGGTGAGGACCCAGATGCTGGTCAGGAACAAACCCCGCCAGGTTCAGTCTCTAGCTCTGTGCTCATGAATAAAACTCTAGGGAGGGATTGTCTGACTGCTGAAGGCTTTGATCACATGGACACACCTTGAGTGGCAAAGGGCAAGGCCTGAATTGTTGTATCCCAAAGAGAAGAGGTAACTTTGCAAAAGAAAACAGGGGTGCTTTTAGAAGAGGGAAGTGGGTGCTAGGTGGTCAAAAGGCAACACATATCCAAACACACTGCTTTTACAGGTCTGGAGGAGAAAAACTTAGGTTCCTTGCTCATTAGTAGAATAACTGAGATGGAAGATGAGTTTTACCATGAATGGTCATTGGAAAATGCCGGCAGTATTTATGCTCTAACCATTTATGAGAAAGAAATGTCTTTTTCTCTCTCAGTGATTGCATTTCTCCATATTCCATGATTGTAAGCTTGTGTATTTAATGGGAAGGGTCATTGTACCTGGAATGAAAGATTCTTATTTTGCCTCTGTTTTCAAGTCTGAGCTTAGCATAGGTGCAACATGCACACACACGCATGCAGATGTGAGATTTAATGAATAGGATACTTGTCTCTGAGTCCCAGTTCCTTCACTGAGTAACTTGTGGGATCTTTGGTGAGATGCGTCTTAGGACCTTTTTCTGTGGTCTGAGACCAAGACAAACTTCCCAGTGTCCCTCTCAGGTTGGTGGTTAGAGGCCTCCTCAATTCATAATCAGTCCTCTTGATGCCCCAAAGGGAGCCAACTTTTAGATGGAACTTCCCGATTTATATGTCTTATGGAGAAAAATATTTCAGTTGATTATTTAGCATCAAGCAGATCGAATTCTAGCTGTCTGACTGAATTTTTGACTCAGGTTTTTTGATATTTGGGTGCTTACCAGGAGAAATGGCATGTGCAACTGAAATCAGAGGGAGATGCCAATAGTCAGTCAAACCAGAAATAGTCTGAGAATGGATTTTTCTGGAGAAAAGTGATCCTAACGGACCAGTGGTTTTCCAACTTTTGGCCTCACTAGACACATGCATGCACATGCGCGCGCGCGCGCACACACACACACACACACACACACACACAAACAACAAAAACCCAGACCAAAACAAAAGGTTCATAAAACAGGCCGGGCGCGGTGGCTCACGCCTGTAATCCTAGCACTCTGGGAGGCCGAGGCAGGCGGATTGTTTGAGCTCAGGAGTTCGAGACCAGCCTGAGCAAGAGCGAGACCCCATCTCTACTAAAAATAGAAAGAAATTATATGGACAGCTAAAAATGTATATATAGGAAAATTAGCCGGGCATGGTGGCGCATGCCTGTAGTCCCAGCTACTTGGGAGGCTGAGGCAGGAGGATTGCTTGAACCCAGGAGTTTGAGGTTGCTGTGAGCTAGGCTGATGCCACAGCACTCACTCTAGCCTGGGCAACAGAGTGAGACTCTGTCTCCAAAAAAAAAAAAAAAAAAAAAGGTTCATAAAACAATACTTACCCTGATTATGTGCAAATACACTATGCATTTTTATTCAATTATTTTCTTCTTTATTTTATTTTATTTTTAAAAAGCTGGCCACAACCCTCTAGTATTGATTTTGTATAGACTCACAGTTTTAAAAACACTGATATAGGTGATCCTAGTTCAAAGCCAGCACCTTCTGCCCTTTTTTTGCTGTTTGGTGGAGCTGTCCACAGTGCTGATTTCTGCCCGCTAAATTGACTTGGTATATGAGAAAAAGCATCCTAAGGCTTCTTGAGTTAGCCACCAGAAGATGCACTTTTATGCTCAGTTTTTCCTCTTTCCCATCCTAAAACATACTCTCTGTCTATAGTGGCAGATGTACCAATGCAGAATTGTGTGCAAGCAAAGCAGCCCTTGCTAGCAGTCAGCCACTGTCCTGAGCACTTTGCATATATTATCTCTTTTAATTTGCTCAAGACTGCACAGTTACACAGAGTGGAGTTGAGATTTAAATCTAGACCTCTTCTGGCTTTAACAATGTGTAGGTATGTGAATAAATTAGATCAATTCCCAGAGCACAGTATCTACTTTTCACAGAAAGTCTTAGTTTTCTGTCTAAATAACAGTACTCACCACAGGGCCCGGAGCTGCTGGTGGACTGTCACAGCAACTACACATGATGCTCATTGTGGGTGACTGGCCAACACTGACGACTAAGCCTTGCTCATGGCCAAAAACACATTCCTCTGAACTCCAAGCACCCTGCCATCTGGAGAAATGCTTCTCTTATGTTTTGGGAGATTGCTAAACACAGCAGATCCTCCATAGCAGCAAACATACCTTCCACATGCCTATAGTTGGCTTAGAACAAATCCAGCCAAAGAGAACACAGCCAATTCAAGATAGCAGGGAGAGAGCACACATGTTCAAAGAGCACCTATATTTGCAATCCCCATAAATACACACTGTAGCTTAAACCAGAGAGTTCAATATGTTTACATAAATGGTCAATATTATACGAGTGCAAGCTTTCCCAAGGTCATTTGAGCATTGCAGTATTTTACAATCCAGACAACTGACATGAACCAAATGGTCCCCTTCTTCTTTTATAATAACGTGTTTATGTCTTCTCATCCCCCACCTGACATTTATGGAGTACCTGGTCAGATGAGCAAAGAAAAATAAGACAAGGTTCATCTGCCATTGAAGCTGATGCAATCTCCTCCCTTCCAGAATTGCCTGTTATGGGGCTTTGTGAATTGCCTGAGGCTCTACCTTTCTCTTTCTGTTCTTTTCTTCTCTTTCTGCAAACTTCTCCTTGCTCTCCCCAGGGATAAACACAAATTAATGTGTGTATTGGAGACCAGCACGTGGTGATATCAGGATTTTAAGAGAGCCAGTTTTCCCTGTGTAGAAATGACAGGCTCAGCTCCACGTGGTTCCTCGACTTCGAATCAAACATGCTAATTAGAACCCCATAAACAAGCCATGGCTCAGAAGAGGGTGGTTTCCAACAGGGTAAGTGCAGAAAGCTATTCTGAACTTGACTTATGTTGTGGGTTAATATTTCTTACCCTTTGTTTCTCTCATCAGTGAGTACTTACTATTCTGCTCTCTCAACGTGTATTTTCTTACCTACTATACAGGATAATAATGTATACTTTTTTTCCCTGAGAAGATTTTGCCATCATATTTGCTATAGTTGACAAACACATAATTTTGGTGTTTAATCAATTGCTCCTCCATAAGAGTAGGTATTGATATTTCTTTTGTTTACTCTTTGACTATTCATGGTAGGTGCTGAATATATGTTTGTTGAGTTAATCCATTAAAAATGATGTGGGAAACTATCCAAGTGATAGTCTTAGTGTCAAGATATTAAGTAAAACCCAAGTTCATCTAGAAACACTTCATTGTTCCTGAGAGGTATACTATGGAACATTCTCAAGAGAAAATACTATGAGAACTCTGAGAGTCGACAAACATCTCTGGATTAGGGGCAAAGCTCACCTTAACCAGTTGGCCACCATCATCTTTTCTGGTAGTGCCTTCCTCCTTGTCATGGGATGTTATCATGGGGATATAGAAGAGGTGAGAAAGCTAAACCTAAGAGGGAGTTGGGAAATGTTACAGTGAGAGAAGTTTTGGGGACATGTGGACAAAATGTATCATTTTTTAGTTACAGGGAAGATGACTACAGCATTGTTCCCATGACCTGGTAAATATTAATTATCAATAGCACGTCCTAGAATTCCACCTTTCTGTCATCTCTGTATTGGCTCAGGACCCTGAGATGCTTCAATCTTAGAATTTTAGAGCTAGAAAGAAATTTTGACGTTACTGAATCCAAATTACCTTGTTTCATAAATGAGTCTTGGGCTAATTGAATTCCTTCATTTACTCACTAATTCAGCATCCATGTATTGAATACCTACTAGATGCCAGGCACTGAGCTCATGGTACCACAGTACCATGACTAAAAGTCCTCATGACTACACCCTTTGGTCTTGTGTAGTTTGCATTCTGGTGAAGGACATAAAAGACAATACAACCAGTCATTAAATAAATAAGATAGTTTCAGATAGTGGTGAATACTGTGAAGAAGATAAAGCAGGGTGACGTGACAGTGACTAGGAGAGAGGGTGGACACGAGCATAAGGGAACACCTCCACAGGAATGATGTTTGAGTGGAGCTTGGAATGGCAAGAAAGAGCCAGCCTTGCAAAGTTCAAGGTGAAGAGTTTTCTGGCTCCTTCTCTGGAAAATACCACAAGATGGGGATAAGTTGTTAAATTCAAGAACAGAAAGAAGGCCAGTGTGACTGGATCATAGTGAGGGAGGAGAGAAACGCCCAGTGGGGGAGATGGGCAGTGGCCATGTCACGTACAGCTTTGTAAGTCACAGCAAGGGTTTTGGATTTCATTCTCTGTGCAATGGGAAACCACTGGACAGCTTTAAGCAGGGAAGTAAAGTGATATATTTATTTTTAAAGGACTTCTCTTGCTATTTAAGGAAAGTAGTCCATTGCGGGGTGGCAAGGGAGAAGCAGGGAGCACAGATAAGAGGATATGCTATCATCCAAATAAGAGAAAATCCTCAATCATATGGTGAGTTAATGGCAGATCTAGGGGCAAAAATTCAGATTTT
The DNA here is from genome assembly GCA_028533085.1 of Varecia variegata. Taxonomy (NCBI): domain Eukaryota; kingdom Metazoa; phylum Chordata; class Mammalia; order Primates; family Lemuridae; genus Varecia; species Varecia variegata. The sequence continues at coordinate 121,547,168 of CM052442.1, read as the reverse complement.
TTCCAACAACAAGTGGTTTCAGGCCAGTTGAAAAAATATAAATATAAAAGAGTAATTATCATTTATTAAGTGCTTAGGGTTTGCCAGGCCCTTTATAAGGCATCATTTTGTTTAATTGATTGCTTTATAGGTATCATTTTATTTCATATTTGTCATAATTATCTGAGGTAGATGCTATTATTCTTCTTCCTGTTTTACAGATGAGGAAACTGAAGCTTCAAGAATTTAAGTCTGTTGTCCACTTTCACACAGATAGCGAGTGGCAGAGCGGCAGTGTGGGGACTCGAACTAGTCAAATGTACAGAGTTTAGAACGGTGCTTAGCACATAGTAAACATTGTGCAAATATTGTCACTATTATTTAGCCATGCCAGGTGACTGTGTGCCACATTTGACACTGTAATGCAGAGAGGGTAGGCTCCTCTCTTAATCTTCTGTGTAGCTTCAGCCCTGGGCAGGGACTCAAGAGAGGTTTGCTGGAAGTTATAGTTTACCTGAAGCCAGATGAACGTCTTAGTCATTCTGATTCTGAACGAGCTGGGAGGAAGTACCCAAGTGACCCGTCTCTGCCCAGTTCCCAAGCCATGGGTCTGTCCTCTTTGGAAGCTCTGCTTTAGCCAGAGGGCAGCTGAGCATCTGCCACAGTTTCGTCCTCAGAGCACGTGCTGGGGAAAAGAGCCATTTGGGAGAAAGTGAGTCCTGTAAAATGGACTAAAAGTCAGGCGGTGGTCAGGGGAGTAGTTTGGAAAGGTCCCTCCCCAGGAATAAAAGCAGAGGGAAAAATATTAAGGGGCTTTCACTTTCAGGTAACATTTCAGGGAAAGCCAGACACAGTAGACTAAGATCTAAGACTAAGCTCCAATGACTTGATGAGATTCCAGAACTTTTGCAACGTGGTTGCAGTTTTTGCTATGTTACCTCCTCCTCCCCACTCCCCATTTCCCCGTGGTGATTAGTAATAAAATTCTGGAAAGAATGTTTGGACTTTATCTTTGCAAAGAATGGGAAAGCTGGGAACCTGGGTCCCGTGTTGACAGCCACAGTTGGTAGAATGCACATGGCAGCCGTGCCTGTCGGAAAGGAATAGCTCTGCATCCCTGGGAAAAAAGAAAAAGTGAAGGGGGTGGGGTTCACCGAGCTAGGGCTAGTAAGTGGGCCTTGGGACCTGTTAGGCGGAAAGTCCGCGTAGGTCCCCTGGTACAGGTGTGGTTTCAGAGAGCACCTGCCTCCTAACCCCGTCGCCGCCCCTGCTGGTGCCTGACACCCAAGTTCTTCCCTTCCTGGCAGTCGGCGTCTGTGCCCTTACACACCGCGATCAGCAGGTGAGTTCCTTGGGAGTGAGGGGCTGTCTGCTTTTCGCTCGAGGGTCTGGGGAAGAGTTGACGCAACCTCCAACTGTAGAATCCTCCACCCTTTCCCTTCCTTCACTCCAGGATTCTGTTCTTCCCTCTCTCCTTGTGTGTCTTCTTCTATTCTGCCCCCTTGTTCCCTCCGCTCCGCCTAGAACCCGGTGTCACCTTGTATCTTTGCAGAGCATGCTCACCCACTGCTGCCCTGGGTCGTCTTCTATGAGAGAGTCGGTCAGGTTAAACATCTATCATTTTGCAGAAGAAGAAACAGAGGCCCAGAGAGGCACCTGGTCCCTAGCACCTGTTCTTTCCTCGGATAAACTTACAGGACGCGAAAGGCAATGGCCAAGCCTTGTGTTGTTATTGCAGAGAAGGCTGTTTTACCACCAGGGCACCACCTGCCCTTGGAATTAAAGCCAAAGCTGCCAAAGCAATGAATTGAGAAGGGGCTGGTTCAGAGGCGCCGTCTCTGGGGTCAATTTCATTAGGCTCTCTGCTGAAAGGACGAGATGTCAAAGGACTCAGCCCTTTGAATACATACTCGGGACCAGGTGGGAATAGATCTTTCCTTGTGCTTTTTAAGTAAAGAAGCCACCAGTGCTCCTGGCTCTGGGCCTAGTTGGCTGGACTGAGCCAGCAAACACTAAGACTATATCCCTTCTAGCATCCTCTCTAGATGCTCAGCACTTGGGACTGGAGCAAGTTTCTTCATCTCTTTAAACGTGTGTCCTCTCATATAAGGTGTGACTGTCACAGTGTCTCTCTCATACAGGCGTGGAGTCCCCCACACACTCTGCATTCAAACAGTATTGCTACTGGAATCAAAATAGGAGACGGACTGTTTTCGTAGCTACTTGTTGTGAAAGATTGAGCACACTGGTGGCCCCAGCTGATGGCTCCTTGTAGCCACACCCTTTGCTATGAGAAGTCCTGGTCCCTGCCCGCTCTAACTCGGGGCTGGCCTTGGGGCTCATTTTGGCTGATAGAATGCCAAAGTGACTTTGGCCAGAGTGATGCAGTGTTAGTTTCAAGCTGGGCCTCCAGCTGCCTTGAACTCTTATATTCTTTCTCGTTTGATCTTGAAATGGTACCATCACCACGTGGAAGAGCCTGGGCTCACCTATTGGATAATGAGAATTATACGGTGCAGAGACCAGTTTCCTGAATGAGGCCATCAGGTTAGGCTGAGCCAGCGACTCCCAGTCATGTGGGGGAGCCCAGCTGAGCTGCCATCAGCCAAGCTGCCTACCTGACCCAGAGCTGACTCACAGACTCCGGAACAATTATAAACACTTACTGCTTAAAGTCTCTTTGTTTTGGGAGAGTCTGTTATGCAGCAATGGCTATCTGCTACATAATTTTTAGAGATGGCTAGAGTACAGTGGCATGATCATAGCTCACTGCAGCCTTGAACTCCTGGGCTCAAGCGATCCTCCCACCCTCAGCCTCTCAAGTAGCTGGGACTGCAATCCTGTACCACCATATCAGGCTAACTTTTCTTACTTTTTGTAGAGACAGGGTCTTGATATGTTGCCCAGGCTGGTTTCAAACTCCTGGACTCAAGGGATCCTCCTGCCTCAGCCTCCCAAAGTGCTGGGATTACAGGCATGAGCAGCACTGGCCAAGGCAGTAGTGATATTTTTAAAATCTCAAGCTTAACGGTAAGTACATGGTGGTTCAGAGGAAACACTGGAATAAAGCAGACCTCTTTTCAAATCCCTGCTCCATCTGATCTGAGCCACCTTCCCCCAGCTTACCGCCCTAGGGCAGCAGTGTGGTCCAGGCCAGATTGCAGTGCACTTTGGGTTGGCAAACAGCTGGTGGGTAAATTTCCAAACCTCTCTATGCCTCAATTTCCTTTTCTGCAAAATGGGTATAATAATAGTTGATGGCAGGATTGCTGTGAGAATAAAATGGGAGAATACACGCAGAGTGTTTAGTACGGCGCCTGGCACATAGTGAGCACTCAATAAATATTAAGCGTTTCTATTAATAATGGTGAATTAAATCACCAAAGGACATCTCTATACACCGGCATGTGGCTGTTGCAGGTCCGGTTGGTAATCCAGGGCAATATTTTGCAATTAATTCATCTAAAGCTTTGAAAAAAGAAGAATTATAATCACATACACATGTTCCCTTCTTTAATTAAAAAAGGAGCATATACTATATACCTTAATCTAAAATCTCTCCTAGAGCAAAATTGCTGATTAAAAAAAATTTGAATTGTGAGTTATGACTTATAATTATGAATATTGAACTCTACTTCAGTGCGTTGAGATCAACCTTATTTTCTTAGAAAAGAAATGTGCACTTTACGCTCTACTGTTAGGGGTATAAATCTCTTTTTCTGTTGAGTTATAATTTACTTCATATTTTGCTGAACAAGGAAGTGGAGCAATTATCCACAATATCTAAGGTGAGAAAAAAAATCATCTGACTGTGTCGCTTTCACGCAAAAGTTTAACTCATCAGGTGATCGCAAAAGGAAAGTGGATTTAGGTTTAATTCAAGTTCAAGGTGATACTTCAGGGGTCAATTCCTTGGCAGCTTTCAGATGTACCTGTTGGTGTTTATTCCTGGGGAGGAAATGAGGAGTCAGTGGAAAATCCCTCCTTGTGTCAACTCTTTGTTCCTGAGAAGAATTATGCTGTAAGAGCATTTGTTGATTCTCAATTGATTTAATTTAAAAAATAATAAAAGTAAACTTGACCATTTCCCCAAACACTTGCTCTTGGGCCTTTTTGTTTTTATCTTGGTCATATCATTGGAGTATCTGGTGTCAGCTACATACTCGTGAAATGTCCATAAAACTCTGCATATACTGTCATGGGATCTACAGTCCCTGAAGCCCACCTGGGAGCTCCACGGACCCAGTTACAGGCTCTGTTTTAGAGGAAGTGGCAAGTTTCCCAAATCCCGTTACCCGGATGTGGCTCTTTCTAGCTCCTTCTCACATGGGTCAGAGGGAGGCTGTTCATCCCTGTCTAGGGCATTGTGTGTTTTTTTCCCAGGGATCACAGTGAATGAGCCGGAAAAGCACTGGACGTTGTCACAAAAACCTCATCTGTGAGTTGTCTGCCAGAGATGCTGACACCCCAGTGGGTTACAGAGGAAATCTGCAATCACACTGAGGTTTCCGCGTGAGGTGCCACTGGGACAGCCACCTGCTGATCTGAGGTTCTTAGGCCTGACCTTCCCCGAGCTTACCGCCCTAGGGCAGCAGTGTGGTCCAGGCCAGATTGCAGTGCACTTTGGGGTGGCAAACAGCTGGTGGGTACCCAGCGTCCCACAGTGGGGCCGCACCAGGTGTTTATGGTGCATTTCCTCTGGATTGGTTGGTGTTTGGGCCTTACTGGTTGTCAGATGTTAAGAATGTCACCCCTAGTTGCAAGTGACAGAAATCTCATTTTTAGTGTATCTCTCTAAACCCAGGGGAGGAACTATAGCCAGTCACTTTCTCTCATCTCTCTGTCTCTTTCTCTCTCTCTCTCTCTGTCTTGCTCATATCTAGCCATCTCTATATTTGAGCACAGCAGAAGATGGCTGCCCCAAAGCTCCTGATTAATATTATTTCATTTCAAGCCTCTAGCAGAAACCAACCAGGGTCTCTGAATTGAAATTCAGAATTCCTGGGGGAAAGAATCTAATTGGCCTTCTTGGATCAGGTGTTCCTCCCTGGTCCAGTCAGCTGTGGCTAGGGGGTCACAGTGACATAGCACAAGCCTGCCCCTGTGCGTGAAAGGCATGAGTTATCTGAGAAAGGCACTGTGGCAGGTGCCTCTGCAATGGTTCCCAGTGATCCTACCTCCTGGTAGACACACCTGTGTGCGGTCCCCTCCCCTTGAGTAAGGGCTGGACCTAGTGACCCACTTCTAATCAATAGACTATGCCCAAAGTGATGAGATGTCACTTCCAAAATTAGGTCACAAAAGACCGTGACTTCCATCTTGCTCAAACTCTTTCTCTCTGGTTCTCCTTGTTTACTTGCTCTGAGAAAGCAAGCTGTCATGTGTGTCCTGTGGAGCGGTCCATGTGGCAAGGACCAGAGGGTGGCCTCTGGCCAAGTGCCACCATGGGGCTAAATCCCACCAGTAACCACAGCAGAGAGCTTGGAAGTGGACCCTTCCCCACTGAACCTTGAGATGACTGCAGCGCAGGCTGTCACCTTGATAGTAGCCTTGTGAGGGACCTTGAGACACAGATTCCTGACCCACAGAAAACTGTGAGATAACAGATGTTAAGCCACTAAGTTTTACCCCACCATTCCAGAAGTCCTGGGGGTAATCTGTTATGCAGCAATAGATAACTAATGCAGGCATTTCATGACTGGAGAGGCTCTGAGGTCAGAGGCTTGTGTCTTGTCCTTGCCTTCCCATGTACAGGCTGTGTGATTTTGTGCAAGTTATGGAACCTCCTCAAGCCATGTTCTCTTTTGTAAAATTGGGATAATAATAATATAGTTGTTTTAAGGACTAAATGGGATAATATAAGCCCAGTGCCTGCACTTAGTTTAGTTATATTAATATTAACTAATTAACAAATATTAGTATTAACAATATCAATAAAGCTTAGCGATTGTTACTGAGCTTCACAACTCTGCTAACACTATATGCTTGGGTCACTGGTGCCTCAGTTCCGTCTTCAAAGAAGTCTGGGGAATTTTAGGCTCCTTACAGAAATGATACAGAAAGCAACATAAAATATCCCCAAATATTGAAGCAAATGGCTATTGAACTACTAAATCTAGAAAAAAACTATTTTCATTTTGCTCATACAGAGAAGAGCAATTTCATATCATGGAGAAGTCACAAGCAAAACTAGTGCTCTCGGAGATTCAAAATATTAAAAAAAAATTGAGTTGATAGAATTTGTTCTTGCAGCTTCCTTCCATGGAAAGGCATCCAACAACATTCTGCAGCCAATTATTTTTTGTGTGGAAATGCCAGGGCACTCTGCAGGTGACAGTCCATCACAGAGACGGAGCCTGAGGAGGAAGCGCACAAGGATTAGCATTGGCGCTTAAACAGTTTCTGCCTTCTGAGGTCCAAGCCCCCGATATCAGGGAGTTGATGGGATTTGCTTATTAATTCCAAGCACAAACGCTCAGTTACTGTGCTTTCATTCCCCCTCGGGATGTTGTTTTTCTTCCACTGGGAGCTGTGGACCTTGCATGCTGGTGGGAGATGCTAGATCTTTCCACCTCTCCATGCCAAGGCCACTGCTGGAGCCTGGATTTCCTGCCTGTCCTCACTGTGCCTTTGTTGCAGACACCAGGGGCTCAGCCCCTCTTCTCCATCCACTCACACTGCTGAGCTGCTTCCATCCTGAGCCTGGCTGCTGCAAGGGGTAGAGGTTGTGGGGTAACTTCCTGAGCTCCCCTACTACTGTCGCCCTGAAGTCAAGCAAAAACAGAAGCCCTTTGTGTGCAAAAAATGCCGCTCCTCCTTGCTGAGGAAACAAGGGGCAGCAGCAAGAGCAATGAGAAGTATGGAGGCCAGATATGCTTCACAAAAAATACCAAGCTCCCTGACTAGGGCTGCCACTGCTGTGAAGCTAGGGTCTTCTGGGGTCTGCTGGGGTCACCACATTTCATGTCCCCTACCCCATTTCTGTCCCCAAGAATGCCAGGAGGAAATTGCCAGTGTCCTTATAATTAAAAAAAAAAATATATATATATACACATATGTGTATGTATATATATATTTGTTTTTGTTCCCAGAGTTACCCTCCTCCAATCCTCAAGGAAATAAATGAAATTTAAAAAAATTACCAGTAACAACCAAACAAGGAAAGAGGCTGTCCTCACGCTATAAACTGAAAAGTTTCCAAGAAGAAGAAAAACAGAAAATTTTAGTATGACTTCATGCAACTCCTACATCACCTCTTCCTCTGAAAGTGATACAAGGGAAGGAAGTGAGTCACAAAACCTTGAGAATTCTCACCGATGCCTCCTGATCTGGATAGGAGCAACCCAAATTGGGAGTAGGGAACTTAGAAAAAAGTCAAGGAAATCTTTCCAAGAGCAGAGGTTCCTACCTATGATTTCAATATCATAATTGAGCCAGAAAAAGCCTGGAGCCAGAAAAAGCCTGGAGCCAGAGAAAGCCAGGATTCTGTGCTGCATCCAGGCACTGATTTGCAGTCTTGAATACTACCCCCTCCAAGAGAAGAGAGGGTATTCTAAGGTCTTAGAAGAGAAGGTCAGGCCAGCTCTATACCAAAGACTGCAGGAAGTTTGCTGAGCTAGTCCCAAGTTCCTCTCCTCAAGCTTAAGGGAAGTGGATGGGATGTAATTCCCAGGCCTTAAATAGTATCTGAAAGGGGAAAAAAAAAGTCCCAGATAAAGTTGGGAAGGTGTCAATGAGAATTTATCTTCTTTCTGTCAGAGCAAAAAGAACTGGGCAGAGCTGTCCTCTTAAAACATGAGCAAGATGAAAAGAAGCGACATGATAACTAAGCGAGCATTTTGCAGGAGGATAAAATGAAAGAGAAGACTTCAATGAACATGGCAGGCATAAAACAGAGGAAAGTGGAAGGAAAAATAATCCAAGGAACCTAGGAAAACTTCCCTGCAATTGCTTCAAGCTACAGAGGAAATTACTAAGAACATGAATTCAATAAAATAAGAACCAAAACCAACACACACACACACACACACACACACACACACACACACAAAAAAAAAAAACCCCTCAAATACTTTAGAGATTAAAATTCAACAAACCAAAAGATGAACAGGTCAAGGAAAGAAGAACTAATGCAACACTCATTCCCATGTGATCATGGAACAACTACAGATTTATGAGGGAAGGAAAGTATAAATGTCCTTTGAGGATAAAGGCAACAGGAGACATTTTTAAGCTTGGAGCAGCTTAGTAAATGGAGCAGCTATAGTAAAAAGGATTCAAAATGAATCAACTTATATATGGTGGTGACAAGGTTTGGGTCTATACCACTGGGAAAGTGAATTGCCACCTCCTTGGACACGTGGGAAGCTGTGGGTGGAAGAGGTGTTTACAACTGGAATTGAATTATCAGTTTGATTTGAGATGCTTGTGTGGTATCCTAGTGGAGATGTTGAGTAGGTAGTTACATGTAAAAGACTAGAGGTTGAAAGACAGGTCTGGGATGAAGACATACATTTGGAGGTCATAGGTGTATAGATGATATTTAAGGCTTGAGATTGGACAGGGTCACTTGGGGAGTGAGTGTAGAGAAGATGGCCAAGGAATGAGCCTTGGTTCACTCCAGTGTTAAGAAAGGAGGAATGAGTAAGGAGGACTGCTATGGAAAGTCCGTGGGGAAGGAGGAAAACCAGAAGAGGGAGGTATCTGGAAAGCCAAGTGGAGGGCAGGCATCAAGGGGAAGCAGGTGATCAGCTGTGTCAAAAGTGGCTGAAAGATCAAAGTAAGATGAGACCTCAGAATTGTCCACTGCCTTTAATGACATGGAAGCCATGGGCGACCTTGACAAGAGCTGTCTCAGTGGAGCTGTACAGTTGAAATCCTGATTGGAGGGGGTTTGAGAGAGATAGTTGGACGGGAATTGGAATGGCAAATGTGGGCGATTTTTTTCCAAGAAGTTTTGCAGCACATGGGGCAAAGAAACAGGGTGGTAGCTGGCTGGGTTGGTGGGGTCCAGATACTTTTTTAAAGGATGGGACTGGATGTGGTGAAATGAAGAATAAGAGGGGTGATTTCTAATTCTATTAGGCAATTGGCCAGCTGGCTCCAGCCTCAAAAGTGAGCTCCAGGTGGAAGCAATAAATCTGAAGATCATCAGTGTATTGAAGATTGCTTAGAGATTAGATGAGATAGCCTAGGGAGCATGTAGACTCAGAGTAGAGGGCCTACTAGAGAACTCTGATATTTAAGAAATAGGTAGAGGTATCAAAGCCTACAAAGAAGCCTAAGGGAGAATGGCCATAGGAGGAAAATCAGGAGATCTGTTGTCAACAAAGTCTTGGAAAAAGAATGCTTCAAGGAGGAAGATCACAGGGGTGAATGGTGCCAGGGATTCAGTAAAGCAAAGAGTAAAGAATTCTAGGTTGGAGGTAGCACCAAAGGAGGTTATTTGGGGTCTTCAATGAGAGAATTTCAGGGATATAACATAGAAGAAATAGATTTGCCATTGGTTGAGATATTATTGGAAGATGATGAAGTGGATACCGAGCACACAACTCTTTCAAGAACTTTGGTTGTGAAGGAGGTCGAAGGAGAGAGAAGGCAACAATCAGAGGAAGATGTGGGTTTGAGAGACTCACTTTCAAGATGGTAGAGACATGCATGTCTAAATGTTGATAGAAAGGTTCCAGGAGAGAGGAAAGAGAGTGGAATAGTGGCCAAAGAGAGTGGCCAAGAGAGTGACCAAATCCAGCCCAATACCTGTTTTTGTAATAAAGTTTTTTATTGTAATACAGCCACACACCCACTTGTTTACATATTGTCTGTGGCTGCTTTCCAGCCACATTGAAGTTGACAAGTTGCGACAGCAATCTCTAGCCTGTAAAGCTGAAAATATTTATTACTACTACTGGCTTTTTACAGAAAATGTTTGACAATTCCTGTTTTACAGGGAAGATGGGAAAGTTTCAGAGGAAGGGTAACCTTGAGAAAATTCCAACTTCTGAGTCTGTTTCTTTTTCTGCAAAATAAGGACACCATTCATTAAACCAGTCTTTCATTTGACAAACATTTATCGATTGCTTACTGTGTGCCAGAAGCTGGGAGTGCAGAGATCAATAAGATCTAGCCTTGTCCTTTCAAAGCACAGAGTCTAGTAGCAGAGATAGATGGGGAAACAAGTAATTGGGATACTTAGAGGAAAATGGTGTGCACATGCCACGTGGATGAAGGGGAGGTGTCACACCTGGCCTGGATGGGGCTGGGGAGGCATCATCAGCATGTGAGGTTGCCGTGGTTGAGAATTAAATCAGTCAGTGATCGTTGTGGAATGAGTAAAGATCAGAGAGCAGCAGGGAGAGAGAATTCTGGAAAGCACTAAGATAGAAGGGATAAGTGAGGAGAGATAGGGAAGGAGCTGTGAGAGAGGTAGAAGGAGACTCAGGAAAGTGTCAGGAATATCAGTGGGACACTTAGGCTACCACTCCATCACCCTGCTCTGGACACCCCTGTCTAGCTGATCATTGCCGTCCCTGCTGAGACCAGAGGTGGCTTCACAATCTGTCTCAGGGTAGCTTTCTGGGCAGCCACCATCGATCAGTTGGAGTTCACCCCTGAGATATAACCTACTGGTTATCCTCTACCTTCATGTGTACACAAGCAATTTGTGAACCACAAAGCACTCCAAACACGTAATATGGTCTCATTAATAAAATAAAATAAAAGCCTCATAATGATATGATAATATGTGTAATTCAACCCAGATGTTTCAGAATGTGAAATACCTTTTGGTAATATAAACATAACACGAATACAGAACATATTTTAATAGATTCATCATATTCTTTTCAAATGCAATGTGAGACACATACTCATTCCTGAAACATCATTTGCACATGTGACTTAACTGAGAAATAAGGAATTTGTAAAATATATGAAAGTTTGAATGGATTTAGGAATGGGGCAGATAGTCCTCTTTTTTTTAACATTTTTAGGAAATATTTCAAACATTCAGTAAAGAGAAAAATATAACACCCATTTGTTCACTACCTAGATTTTAAAAGAAGAGTCATCTCTCAGTGTCCTTGGGGGATTGGCTTCAGGACCCCCAGGGATACCAAAATCCGTGGATGCTCAAGTCCCTTATATAAAATGGTGCAGCATTTGCATATAATTGGGGCACATCCTCCCGTGCACTTTAAATTGTATCTAGGTTACTTGTAGTACCTAATACAATGTAAATGCTGCTTAAATTGTTGCTATCCTGTATTGTTTAGGGAATAATAGCAAGAAATAAAAGTCTGTACATGTTCAGTACAGATGCAACCATCCTTTTTTTTTTCCCCTGAGTATTTTTATCCATGGTTAGTTGAATCCACAGGTGCAGAAGCCACAGATACGGAGGGCTGCTGACTGCACTAACATTTTGCCGTTGCTTCAGAGCTTAAGAAAAAGAATAAAATCATTACAGATGCAGTTGATGTTCCTTTTGTGCTGCCTTCCCTTCCCTAACTCCCTCTGCCTTCCCAGAGGTTACCAGACTGCAGAGGTTGCTGTGTGTCTTCCTCATCCATGTTTTGATGTTTTTACTGTGTTGGTATCCATAAATACTAAGCAGAATTGTTTCATGTGTTTGTAAACATTACATAAAAGGCAAGGTGGTGTAAAACTGTTCTGCAACCTGCCTTTATCATTCCACACTACACTTTTGAAATGCACCCATGTTGATTCATGTGTTCATTCATTTTACAGCCTGTCGTCTTTCCCCTCTTTGAAACCTGCCCAAATCGTTGCAGACGGAAAGCAGATACATCTGACAGCTTCTCGGTGGCGGATACGAAATCATTTGGTCTCAATTGTCTTTTTCCTCTTTCTTCTCCTTACTCTCCCTACCTCTTTTCCTCTCCTGCTCTATTAAAGATTTTGAATATAAAAAGAAACAGCAGAAGAGAGAAAACTCTGCATGGAGGGTCTGAAGTTAGTGCCCTATCTTCCAAAAAAGAACAGACATTTTTCAGGAGCAGCTAACATTTATCAGATACCCCAGGCATTTGGATGCCAGAGCTCGTATGCTTCATCCTTCAGAAACAGCAGCCATATGGAAGCCAGTCTTCCACAGTGTCAGGTGAACTATTGACAGGTGCCCCCAAGGTAGTGCTTGAACAACTTTGCGTATCGATTTCACTTCTAAATTAAGTATCATAATGATTGCTAATAATAAATAATAATGTGATTGAAACCACAAGGGAGTTTCAGCGTCGATCCAGTTACTCGCCACACAGAGATCCAATTATTGAGACAATGAGAATTGCCAAAGAAGAAAGGAATTTTGATGTGAAAGCAGTCAGAGAATGGGAGAAATAGTCTCAAATCCGTCTCTCTGTCCAACAGAGATCACGGGCATTTTAAGGAGAGGCCACATGCACTGGGGGAGGTCATGGGGTGTCGTGATTCTTAGCATCAGGAATCTCGCTCTGGGGCCTTCAGAATCTCAACTCCTCTGTCTTGTAAAAATTCTGCCATTTCTGGGAAAGAACTCAAAAAGTTCAAGTAGTTAGTTAAGGGAAGAGATTATAAAAAAAACATATAGGGGTTATGGAAATTTGTTCAGAGAGCCAGTTATAACTATCATAAAGTAGGTACTTGAAAATTCACAGGACTGATTGTTGTTAATACTTCAGTTGAATTTTCTCACCCGAACTTTAGCTACCCATTGCTTTCCAACTACCTCCCTGATATTTCCATTTTACTATTCCAGTATTGTCCTCAACCCTGTAAGAACTACACTCAGTTATTTCTTTCCCTCTTGACCATTTCCTACTGCAGCAGACCTGGTGCCTCAGTCTTGGTCCTCAATACTCCCCCTACCTGCTAAGGATGGAATTGTTCCCCCAAATCCTGTGTTAAAGCCCTAGTGCCCAGTGTGATGGTGTTTGGAGATGGGGCCTTTGGGAGATCATTAGGTTTAGATTGAAGGAGCTCAGGGAATTTAACCCCAAAATATGACTTCTTAGTATAAAAAGTATTTTGAATTAAAGGCCCTTAGAGACCTACGGGTGTTGGAATAGGCTTTCCTTCTATTTGCATAAAACCAGATGGACCCATCAAAAAGAACAATTGCCTTTCCTTCCCCTCCTTGTTATTAACATCTCAATATATTACAGGAAAGAAGATCAAGCATACAACCAACCACACCCAGTCCAACCCATTTTAAAGATAATACCCTTGTCTCAGGTTAATTTAATTTCTAAAGAGAATCATTTGCAAGTCAATCTGTAGCCCCCCATTCATTCATTCTCCCAAATATCTATTCATCCTCCCTAGTAACTATTTATTACCCCTAAACAGAATTGCATATGTTCCTCATCTCCCCCTCCCCTCTACAATGAGGATATACAAACTTCTAGATCCCATTGGGATATTGGGTAATCACTCTGTGATTCTCCCCATGCGCACAATAAATTTGTAATATCTTTCTCATATTAATCTGCCTTATTGTGAATAGGTATTTCAGCGAAATTTCCAGGGTTGAAGAGGAAATTTTCCTTCTCTCCCACAAGATGAAATTAGGAGGGTGGGGTCTTCACGGTGGGATTAGTGTCCCTGTAAGTAGAGACCAGGGAGCTTGCTTTCTCTCTTTTCCATGTGAGGACACAGCAAGAAGACTGCCCTAATCCCAGATTTCTCAGCCTCCTGAACTTCAGAAAATAAATTTCTGTTGTTTAAGCCACACTCTCCAGTATTTTGTTATAGCAGCCCAAGCTAAGACACTATCTATATAGCATTTTAATCTTATTAGCTTTCCATCCCTTTTCTGCAATCTACATCACCTTTCCTCTTGCCTGAGCTAGCCTCATGGGCCCCCCACCAAGTAACAGCTACCTTTTAAGACGAAAGTTAGTCTCTTTCTCCCTAGTCTTTTCCCTTACTTTCTACTAATTTCACCTTCTTTAGACTCCTAAAACATGTAATCTGTACCACACAACATAGCACTTAGTTGTATAACATTATTTATTTTTAAATGTCTTGTGTCTGCAGTGAAATGATAAACTCTTCAAGGATGGGCCGCATCCTGTATTCTTCCACGTGTCACTGTTTCCCAACATTTTAAAACTCCTGAGCCCATCTCATAGTAATACACATTCTCTATTAAACCCTTGTGATTTTTTTAAAAAAGTCATTTTGGTCATTTTACATGGAAGAAAATAAAGAAGTGTGTATTCGTCTGCTTGGGCTGTCGTAACAAAATACCACAGGCTCGGCAACTTAAACAACAGAAATTTATTTTTTCACATTTCTGGAGGCTAGAAGATCAAGATCAAGGTGCCAGCAGGGCTGGTTTCTAATGAGGCTTCTCTTCCTGGCTTGCAGACAGCTGTCTTCATGCTGTGTCCTCATGTGGCCTTTCCTCTGTGTATGGGGAGAAAGAGAGAGATTTCTGGTGTCTCTTTCTCTTTCTATAAGGATACCAGTCCTATCAGATTAGGGCTCCAGTTTTATGACTTCCTTTGACCTTGATAACCTCCTTAAAGGCCCTGTCTCCAAATCCAGCCACACTGGGAATTAGAACTTCAACATGTGAATTTGGGGGTGGGGGACATAGTTCAGCACATAACAAAGTTATTTTAAGTAAAAATCTATTTTAGGTCAGCATATTATTAATGACTGTATTATAAATCTTATTTTAAGGTTCATTTTAAACAACCTTTAATGATATTCATAACATATAAAACATATTTTGACTTTTCCCCACTTAGTGACTCACATTGTTTAGTTAACTTTAACTATGTAAGAAAAAACATGAGTTACTGAGAAATAAATGTTAAGGAAGATTGAGTTTTAATCCTGAATATATATTAAAGTACAGAGTGAAGTTTAGGTGTTAGAGCATCAAAAGTAGACAAAAACTATTTTCATGAACTGATGCTTAGAATCCTTGCATTTATGCTTAAAAATTAATTTATTTGTTTTAATAATTTTTGCTTCTAAACAGAAAAAAGATTCAGGCTGTTGTTTGCAAGCACTTTCCCATAAATACCATGATGTAGATATTCTAACCAGTACTATAGTAGCCAAACTAGTTTATATTTTTTTACTATATTTTCTCTTTTTAACCTTGTGTTTTGACATTATAAGGTGCTGTGTGAAAACTTTGATCAGAATGGTATTTAAAGATCTAGTGGAGTGCTTGAGGGAAATTGGAATAATTACTAGGTTTAAATCCTTATCAAATTCTAGAATTTCAACCTCCCTTAGGGAGACTGTCTTTGCTGCCTTTAAACAATAGTCCATTCCATACAGCAAGAAGAGAGTAAGTGGAACAGTATGTGACAAAGAACAGGAACAATTTAAGACTGCATAATGGTCAAAACCCACACTGTGTGGCGTGGCACTGAATCAGACAAATAGATCAAATGAATGGACCTAGGAACATTACCCTTGTCTCCACCAAGTCCAACGCTGTTCACTCAAATCTCACTCAGAGCCTCTGTTTCCTGCATTAATGGAAAATACTAGATACATACGACAACATGGATAAATATTTTTAAAATTACACTAAATTGAAAGGGGCTGGAAACAAAAAGGTATGAACTGTAATGACTGAATTTAATTGACATTCTAGAATAGGTGGAACTAAACTATGATGGTAGGAAACAGATCAGTGGTTGCTTCTTGAGGGTGGGAGACTGGGAAGGAGCTTGTGGGAATGTTCTGGAATATTTAATAAGCTTTTGTCAAAAGTGGTTGAATAGGACACTTAAGATCTGAGCACTTTACAGATGTACACCTTAAAAAATCAAAATTAAAAAAGAAAGGAAAAAGAAAAAGCAACCAACCGGTGAGTTTGGAAGATCATCTTCTTCCAAACAGCTTTCCATTGGTTGCTGATCATTTTCTACAACACTTATACTTTCAGTCTTTTTCATCTTAGCCAATCTGGTGGGTGTATAATGGTATCTTATTGTGGTTTTAGTTTGCATTTCCCGAAAGGCTAATGAAGTTGTATGCCTTTTCATATGTTTATTGTTCTTTTGGATATCATCTTTTTGAAGTATCTGTCCATTTTTCTACTGAGATATCTTTTCCTTATTTATTTGTAGGAGTTACATATTCTGAAATATATTTTATATATTTAATATCTTCTCCCACTCTGTAGGTTGACTTTTTATTCTCAGGGATGTCTTTCGATGAATAGACATTCTTAATTTTAATGTAATTTAATTTATATATTTTTCCTTTATGATTTGTGTTGTGTCCTGTTATAAACTTTTTGCATACTTCAAGGTTGTGAAGATGTTCTCTTATGTTTCTTATTGTTTGACTTTTAAAGTATAGATTTGGTAATATCAATGAAATGTATTTTTATTTATGGTGTGAGGAAAGAGTCCAAATAAAGCTTTTTTCCATATGGATATCCAAATGACCTAGCATCATTTTTTAAATATAATTTTGTCTCCATTTTTTCACATCCTGGAAGACTAGTAAAAAATGTATTTTATATTTACAATATAGCTATACCTATATATTTATTTACATAAATGGTTCAAACTCTACACAGTTCTATATTCTCCCATTTTCATGCAGTACTGTTGACATATGGTTGCATTTAATGCATGCATAAATAATTTAATGAATTCCCTTAGGCAGTGTTAACATATTTGTTATTGTTGTTAAGATGCAGCAATGAACATTTTGTCCAAAGTGAGTACCAGTTGTTTATTTCCTAAGGATAAATTGCTAGGAGTGGGAATTGCTGGGTTAAAGTGTGAGCCTATTTTAAGTTTGCCTTCTGTAAGGGTTATACTAATTTTTACTCCCACCCACAGACATAAACCTGTTTCCCCATATTCTCACCAAGTGGCCATTATTAAGCTTTTAAATCTTTGCTAAACCGGGTAAAAAAACTTACTGTTTTCATCTTCAATTCTTTTTTATAATAGGTTAAATAACATTGTATATTCTTATTGGCTATTTGTTTCACGGTTTTTTTTTTTTTTGACTGCCTGCTGGAATCCTCGTCCATTTTCCTTCCTAGGTTGTCTTTTTCTTATTGGTTTATAAATATAAATATATGTATAAAATAACAATGTTATCTCGCAGTTTCCCCAGTTTACCTTTTAACCTCATATTGTTTTTGAGCTCCAGTTTTAACCCAACGCTAACACATCTGCTCAACAGTGCCAGAAAGTTTTTGGGGCCAGAGGCCAGGTGGGCGGAGCCAGCATGTCCTCACAGGTATGCCCCGCCCCACCCCACCCCTAAGGGGCGTGGCTAAAGTACTTGAGGCCTGCGCGCGCAGCTTTCGTTGCCATAGCGTCTGGGGTGCCGGAGGCTGGTGCTTTCTCGCTCCGGTACCCCGCGGAGAAACGACGAAACCTTAGGAGTTGAAGCCTTGGCGCTGCGAGACCAGCCGGCGTGCGTAACGTTGACGCATGCGTCGCCAGCCCGGCCTAGAGGGCGCGTGCGCAGTGTGACTGTCAGGGTTCCCGGGCTGCTCTCGGCCGGCGTTCGGCGGCGGCGGGGCCCGGAGTTGGGCCCCGGCTCCTGGTACTGCGAGGGTGGGTCCGGATAAACTTCCCGGCCACCCGGCGCGCCACCTCCCTCTTCTGCGGCTGGGGGCGCCGCGGACCCAAAGGAGCGACCACCCCGGGAAGCAGCCCCGGGAGCGGAAGTGGAGAATGGCCCTGTGGAGTGGGGAGAGCGAGTGAAGCTCAGTCTCTCCAGGCAGTGGGGCCCCAGTTGGGCGTGAGCGGAGGTAATCCAGGCCTGGTTCCGAGCCCGGGTCCTCCTCGGACTTTCCAGCGGGTGAGACAAGGGCTGGGCCTGAGTGTGTGCCAGGTCAGGGACCGGGCCACTCGAATGGGGCTTGGGGCCGCTTCCACTAGGTGAAATGAGGTCTTGGGTGCCCCCGGCCCAAAGTAAACCCTGGATACACAGTAGCTGTTGTTGTCACAGTTGCTGGGAGAGGGACCTGGCGGAAGCACTTAGAACTGCTTTGTGTTAATTGGAGAGGTGACAACTGTTGGTGAGATCTTACGGTTTTTGTGTTAGGCTCACCAATTTTCCAAGTATTCCGTTTGTGGCTTTGAGCGGAGCCACAAGACTTCTACTTGAGTCTGCAATATAAGAATGGTAATACCCACCAAACAGAATTATGATGCCACAAAGCTCTGTGGAGTGCTTAATGAAAGGGACACAGAGGATCATATACTGGAAAATTTTCCCACACACTCTCTAAACCACATGCTTTTTTTTTATTGTTATTTTTTGGTCATGCATTGAAGTGTTGTAGTGAAGTTGAGATGCATTATTATGACTCATGTTCAGAACCTGAACAGAAGTGCCTTTTGTGCTAAGTATGATATCCACTCATTTATTCAATAAAATACGTGGTGCTTACTGTGTACCAAGCATTGTTCTAACCTCTTGGGATGCTATATGAATAAACAAAACAAAGATCCCTGCCCTATGGAGCTTACATTCTAGTTTGGGGAAGACAAACAATAAATAGTAAACATAAATAAGTAAATTATAGGTATAAGGAAATGAGTGCCATGGGGGGGAAAATACAGCAAGATAAGGGGCATTGGGAATGCAAGATGCAGTTTTAAATAAACATGTTAGGGTAGGCTTCACTGAGAAAATTACATTTGAGCAAATACTAGAAGGAGGTGAGAGAATTAGCTATGCTGATGTCTGGGGGAAGAGGATTCTGGGCCCAGGGACCTGCCAATGCAAAGACTTTCAGCTTGGAATGTTCCTGGTGTCTTCAATGAGGAAGGCCTGTGTGACTGGAGTAGAATGAGTATGGGAGTAGTTAATAAAAATTAGGTGGCACCATAGCCGAAGTATAGCCATGAAGAACAGTGGAGTGTTCAAGTCACTTCAGTTGTCTGCATGTGGAGGTAAATTACGTATTAGGCAAGATTTCACAGCTCAATTACAGCTATTAGTTAGCATGTGAAGTTAATAACCAAAATCAGACTTTATCCAAAACAGAATATAGTTGAGATCTAAACATGGTTGTAGTTTCCAGCATGCACAGTGTAAATGAAGAGGAGCTTGTTTAAATAAACTTTTATTTGCCCTCATTTAGGATTTTAGTGAATGTGGAAATGCTTCCATTTTGCCTTCCTCCAGAAATTTGTCTAAATACAGCTTCCACCGGTGGAAAAAAATGATCTAAGGTAAGAAAAAGATGTTGATGGGTAACTGTGACTATTAATCTCTATTTACATGTAATTTGTAAATACTGTAGCAAACAAATGACTTAGAAGATACCTGACCTTAACTGGTTAAGTTGTAAGTAATTTAGGCATAAAATTAAAAAGGAAGAAAAAAGTATGCTAAAAGAACAATACAAAGTAAATGCTAAAAGTATGAAGTCATCTGGATATTCTTGTGTTTATTATGGCAGTAGCTCCCTTTATTTCCCATTTTATCTTCAAACAACATCTGCTTTTCTGGGATGGTGATTTAGTTGTCAATTATTTCACATTTAACAAATTTAGACTTTCTTTCTTTTTTTTTTAGAGACAGGGTCTCCCCAGCGCTGGAGTGTAGTGGTGTGCTCATAGCTTACTGCTGCCTCAAACTCCTGGGCTCAAGCGATCCTCCTGCTTCAGCCTCCCTAGTAGCTGGGACCACAGGTACGTGCCACCATGCCCATCTCGGCTATGTTGCTCAGGCTGTTTTCAAACTCCTGGCCTCAAGTGATCCTCCCATCTTGGCTGCCCAAAGATTATAGGCATAAGCCACTGAAACCAGCCTAGATTGTTTTTTTTGAAAACCATTTGTAGAATGCATTATATATGCTGAGTAAGTGCAGAATTCTTGAACTCAAGCTCCTATCTATTAACATTGTACTAACAGGTACCGTATAATGCTCATTGCTGCTATCTCCTGGGATTTATAACTTTTCCAGCATTGTATTATTAAGCCGTGCTTCTTTCTCATGTTTTTGGTTTCTTTGTCAGTGTTAGTACACAGACTGTAGATAGACTATTTGTAATTTGTATATTCAGTATATCAAAGTGTGTTAAGAACTTTTAGTGGCAGGAAGAAATAGTGATATTTTGTAGTGTTAAGTGTGGAGCTGTCTGCCCAAGTATATAAAAGGCAGGAATCTAGTTTAGAGGCATGCCAGTGTGAACTATTGTTCAGTTTTAGCATCAAACAAAAGGAAGCTAACCATTTAAGTTTACAAGTTGTATGATGATGAACACTAGTTGGTGACCTACATAGGTGATTGGTACCACCAAAGTGCCTGTCTTAGAGAATGAAATCTGGACAGAGGATGTATTCAATAATACTAATAGGGGGGTAAGTGGCTGGTGGCGGGACCAGTACTTGGTTCAGGTGCATGATCTTCTCCAGGAAGGAGGTGAGGTAGGGAGGGAACAGAAAAGCTAAAAGTCATTTGTTAGAGCGTGAACAAAGGTCATGTCCAGGGATGAATGTCTAAAGGTGTGTGTGTGTTGGAGGCCATGTGGGTGTTGTCAGAGCTGTGGGTAGAGGAGAACTTTGGGGAGGAGCTAGATGGGTTCCTAAGATATTAAGAGCTGTCATTCACTGATGGTTACTCTTTGATACAGGCTTTTTAGATGCTAGTATGTTTTATCCTCTTCTAAAAAAAAAGATAAGCCAGTTTTTTTAATGGGAAGAAACCAAATCCCAGAGGCATCAAGTAATTTGTCTAGGGCCATTTATTAAGCTGTATGAAGCTGAGCTGGAATTTGAACCCAGGTCTGTTGGACATCAAAGCCTTTACCCTTTCGTTATTCCAAATTACCTTGTTATGTAACAGAGTGCGCTGACAGTAGCCTTCTCATTTTATGGAGTTTGTCACACATGTGATCAGATTTGCTGCTGATGGGATTTCACTCACTAATAAATTTGATTCATTTAATTATGTGTTTTCTCTTTCTAGATTTTAATTTGATTTGAACATGAGTAAGTGCAGAAAGCCACCAGTTCAGCAGCTAGCAAGTCTTGAGACATTCAGCCCAGATGTTCTTGCTGACATTTTTGAACTCTTTGCCAAGAATTTTTCTTATGGCAAGCCACTTGATGATGAGTGGCAGTTACCAGATCCCAGTGAGATTTTCACCTGTGACCACACAGAATTTAATGCCTTTCTTGATTTGAAGCACTCCCTAAATGAAGTAAAAAACCTACTGAGTGATAAGAAGTTGGATGAGTGGCATGAGCACACTGCTTTCACTAATAAAGCAGGAAAAATCATTTCTCATGTTAGAAAATCTATGAATGCTGAACTTTGTACTCAAGCATGGTGTAAGTTCCATGAGATTTTGTGTAGCTTTCCACTGATTCCACAGGAAGCTTTTCAGAATGGAAAATTGAATTCGCTACACCTTTGCGAAGCTCCTGGAGCTTTTATAGCTAGTCTCAATCACTACTTAAAATCCCATAGGTTCCCTTGTGATTGGAGTTGGGTAGCTAATACTCTGAATCCCTACCATGAAGCCAATGACAATCTTACCATGATTATGGATGACCGGCTTATTGCAAATACCTTGCATTGCTGGTACTTTGGTCCAGATAACACCGGTGATATCATGACCCAGAAATACCTGACTGGACTTCAGAATTTCATAAGCAGCATAGCTACCATTCTCTTGATCACTGCAGATGGGAGTTTTGATTGCCAAGGAAACCCAGGTGAACAAGAAGCTTTAGTCTCTTCTCTGCATTACTGTGAAGTTGTCACTGCTCTGACCACTCTTGGAAATGGTGGCTCTTTTGTTCTGAAGATGTTTACTTTGTTTGAACATTGTTCCATAAACCTGATGTACCTGCTAAACTGTTCCTTTGACCAAGTCCATGTTTTCAAACCTGCTACGAGCAAGGCGGGAAACTCAGAAGTCTATGTGATATGTCTTCACTATAAGGGAAGAGAGGCCATCTGTCCTCTGTTATCTAAGATGGTGCTGAATTTTGGGACTGAAATGACCAGGAAAGCCCTCTTTCCCCATCATGTGATTCCTGAATCTTTTCTTAAAAGACATGAAGAATGTTGTGCATTCTTTCATAAATACCAGCTAGAGACTATTTCTGAGAACATTCGTCTGTTTCAGTGCATGGGGAAAGGGGAACAAACAAAGCTGAATAACTTGAGGGATTGTGCTGTACAATATTTCATGCAAAAATTTCAACTGAAGCCTCTTGCCAGAAATAATTGGCTAGTAAAAAAGTCAAATATTGGTTGTAGTACAAATACAAAATGGTTTGGGCAGAGGAACAGATATTTTAAAACCTATAATGAAAGGAAGATGCTGGAAACCCTTTCATGGAAAGATAAAGTAGCCAAAGGATACTTTAATATTTGGGCTGAAGAGCATGGTGTATATCATCCTGGGCAAAGTTCTCTTTTAGAAGGGACAGCTTCCAATCTTGAGTGCCACTTATGGCATATTTTAGAGGGAAAGAAACTGCCAAAGGTAAAGTGTTCTCCCTTCTGCGATGGTGAAATTTTAAAGACTCTTAATGAAGTCATTGAAAAGTCATTAGGAGGAGCTTTGAATTTGGATTCTAAGTATAGGCCAAAACAGCAATATTGTTGTTCTTGTCATGTTTTTTCTGAAGAACTGATATTTTCTGAGTTGTTTAGCCTTACCAAGTGCCTTCAGGATGAGCAGGGTGTAGAACCCAGCAACCCAATAAAGTGCCTCCTTGTGGGTTTGCCGACTCTCCATGATATCAAAATGCATATACCATTGGAAGTTCAACTCCTGGAATCAGCTGAACTCCTGACTTTTAGCTGTTCATTGCTTCATGATGGAGACCCAACTTACCAGCACTTATTTTTAGACTGCCTTCTACATTCATTGCAACAGCTTCATACAGGAGATGTTATGATTTTGCCTGTACTTTCTTGTTTCACAAGATTTATGGCTGGTTTGATCTTTGTTCTCCACAGTTGTTTTAGATTCATCACATTTTCTTGTCCCACATCCTCCGAGCCCCTGAGGACCTGTGCAGTCCTGCTATGTGTTGGTTATAAGGACCTTCCAAATCCAGTTTTCCAGTATCTGCAGAATGTGAATGAACTGTTGAGCACTTTGCTTAACTCTGAGGCACCCCAGCAGGTTTTGCAGTTTGTGCCAATGGAGGTGCTCCTTAATGGGGCACTACTTGATTTTTTGTGGGATTTGAATGCTGCCATTGCTAAAAGGCATTTGCATTTGATTATTCAGGGAGAGAGAGAAGAAATTGTCAGCAGCCTTCAGTAACGAAATTGAACATGTCCTTTCTGAGATTCAGCTTTATGACTTATCATTTATCCAGTATTATTGCATCCCATTGGCTCTATTAATTTAAAACCTTTTATTTTAGGGAAATGTCTGTGTTTGCATCATTCAAAGTCTCATTAATTCTGGAAAACCATCTGCTAGTTCTAGTTCTCATCTCTGGGATGTATACATCCATAAGCATAGAATTCGTTCATGTGGTGGAATCTATGCAGTGATGGTATTCAACCTCTGAATATGAGATGCGTGTATATGCTTGGGGTCAGTGCGCCCATGCTGACATATGCGGCTTAGTTGGTCTTGTTTATCTGCTTGAGATTTGCACCTGTGTGCCTTCATTCAGATTAGATAGTGTTTTCCAAGCTTATTTCCTCTCGGTGGCTAATGGTGTTCATTGATGAAAGGAGGTGAGCCATTCCTCAACAACACTGATTTCCTTTATTTACTTAGTTTTTTTTTTCTTTTGCAAGTGCGTATCTTGGCAACACTGATTTCCTTTAACATTTAACATGTCAGTTATGGATTTCAGGGAATTCATTTTGCCAGATTGTTGATATGTGTCATTCATTGCCCTTAGGCCATTGACCCGATTTTCTTTTATGGGTCAAATAAAATGAATATGCTGTTGTATGACTATTTTACTAACCACAGTCATCCAACTAAAAGATGACAGCTTTAAACCAAAGATCATGTTTAAAACAATGAAAAATTGTGTCTAATACTCTCATCATGAAAAGTTTCATTTAGCAGTGGTGTAATTTTTAACTTCCAGGAAATCTGTGAATGAAAAGTTTTTTTAAAGTTTTAAGCTAGTGTTTGTAGTCTCATATTGGAGACATGAATGTGATGAACGTAGTGAATATGAACAAAAAATCTTAATATTTTTGAAGTGATAGCTCAGCATTTAAAAATTTTAATCTTTACTAATTTCTTTTTTCAGTATGAAAATGACACTTTACCAAAAGATTAACCATGAGATGGTTATTTTACCAGTTACATATGATTTCTTTTGTATGTATTTGATAGTGTAATGTATTTTTCTGGCAAACTGTATCAGGCAATTCTTCATTACCTTGAAGTTCCACCAAGTGGAGAATATTTGAATTCTCACATGTGCATTTTAGGCATTTTTGTTAGTTATGTAAATAATAGATGTATTCTCTGATGTATTTGTTTGATAAATATTAATCTGAAAAATATTTTCATGTTCTTTGCTATTTTGAGTTCCATTATAGATTCATGAATAAAGTCATTAGTAGAGAGATTTTGTGTTCATCTTTTTAAAAGAGAATCATGGGGGAAGTTAAAAATATAACTTGGAAACTGACCTTTTTTTAAAGGAAGGTTTGAATGGGAGTTAATGTCCTTTCATTTCCTCTGATTTGCATTCATTAAAATTTAGTCCTTAATATTGTAATATTTATGGAAGATCTACTTCAGGAAAGAAATTAAGTGCTTAATGGGGGGGAGGGGAGCCTGGGGAGGCCTAGAAGTAGATGTTTGAAAGAAATCTTATTTCCTACCATGAATGGTGACTTCATGGAAGCTGTTCCAGTTGTATGATGATGGAAGTCTGATAGAAAACTGGTTACCAAGAGAGAGAGAAACCAGTCTTGAAAAACCATTTGAACTTAGTATTAATAGTCTTTATGCCTTTCTAGGTGTGGTTCAATATAATAGTGCAGTTTATTTTTACTTATATTAACCGTCTGATAAGAATGAAAGTCTGGGTCCAGAATCTAATATTAAAACTTTCTTTTAAGCCCTTCAAATAAGTATTGAATGCTTAGTTTTTTAACACTAATCTGTATTGGAATATATAACACTGGAGTATACTAGAATATATTTTGCTTTTTAACATGGCTTTTAGACTCAGTTGCTGCTCATCTGATTTATTGGATTCACATTGCTCTAGAGGTAAGATGAGACTTGAGCTGGATAAAGATGATTTATAGGAATCCAATAAATTCCTATAAATACCAATGATTTATAGGAATTTCTTTTTCAGAGAAAGGAGAGGAAACATGCTATCCAAAAAGGTGAAAAAGTAGAGGACAGTAAGAGATGAGAGATGGTTTGTATCTTTCATCACGATAGTTACTGTTCTTTAAAAATACTTTTTTCCATAGGTTTTGAGATTTTTAATTTAATTGCCATGCTTTTTGAAAAGTTTTCAACAGCCAGAAAAGTTAAACTTCACAAATGTGTTTCCCAAAAACTTAGGTGAGAAAGAGGTCTTACAAATTTAATTTCTTCAATATTAACTTTTGTTCTCCCAAAGAAAAAAGTCAGTTTTGTATTTTAGTGGGGGCTTTTGTTGTAATGTCTAAATATTTAAGCGCATTGAAAATATCTTTTTTGAAAGAAATTTAAAATCCAAGTTTGTGGACTTTACTCCCTTTTTAAAAATTATGTTTTTGTTTAAAGAGATTTATGTTAATTATTTTTTCTACTCCAAAAATCTTGGAATAGAATGGAAGAAGCAGGGTTAAAATATTAGAAGAGATGAAAGAAACATGTTTACCCATGCTTTTGTTATTTTACTTATCTTTGGTGAGAATACCAGGTCTTCAAAAATATTTAAACCTCTTTTTTTTTTAGACAGAGTCTCACTCTGTTGCCTGGGCTAGAGTGCTGTGGCATCAGCCTAGCTCACAGCAACCTCAAACTCCTGGGCTCAAGGGATCCTCCTGCCTGAGCCTTCCAAGTAGCTGGGATTACAGCATATACCATCCCACCACACCCGGCTAATTTTTCTAATTTTTGTAGAGACAGGGTCTTGCTCTTGCTCAGGCTGGTCTCGAACTCCTGATCTCAAGCGATCCTCCCACCTTGGCCTCCCACAGTGCTAGGATTACAGGCGTGAGTCACCATGCCCTGCCAAACCTCATCTTTTATTTCCAGATGAGATCATTAGTTGAATATTTTGAATTAGTTATAGTGCTATGGGCGCAGGTACATGAAGTCAGTTAATCCCTCACATTTCTGGAAATGAAAATGTTGATTATAAATCCAAACAAAATCTTATTTTCCATATTTAAATACTCTCCTCGTTGATTTAAAATAAGGATAACACTGTTGATGTGTTTGCTCTCTAAGATGAAAGTAAGAATTAGGACATTTTTAGTTTTATTTCAGTTTTTTTAATTGTTTTAAACAATGATTATCATTTTTGTAAAAATACATGCTTTTAAAGATTTTAAGCAAAGCATAAAAGGTTTTATGTTCACCTTTATGTTCTATTAATAAAAAATAAAGACATTATGCTGATATAATTAGGCCTTATTTAAATTTCCTTCATTTAATAATTAATATAATTTGAACACAATTTAGACAATAAATAATATCCTCTATTAAAATGATGACAAATTGTTATATCTAGATGGTACTGATATGTAAGACCTGGCTGAAATTTGATTACTACTTTTTTAAAAACTGAATAAAACATTTCAGGCTTAGAAGCAGAACTAACTATAAAGCTAAATTTCAATATTGAAATGAAAGATGCATATTTCATACTTCAAATTCAATATTGCAATTAGGATATTAAACATGTTTTAGTGTTGGCCTAATGGGCCAAGTAGCAAGTAAACACAAAGCTTGATGATACATATAGTAACTCATAGTATGTAGGTATGTTTTAGGACACGTAATTAAAATAATCCTCAATAAATGTAAAATGAGATGTTGCTTATTATTTTGAGCCTCTAGTTAATGCATTCTTTTGCTTATATAAAATTGTCCTTTTTTGAATAAGGAGTTCCCCGCCCCCATTCTCTTCTTATTAAATCTCTTCAATATTTGCTTTTTCTTTTTGTTGGCCAGTACAGAAAATGAAGGTAACTTATCTCTGGATAAGTAAAAGTTTAACTGGAATGATTTGGGAAGAGGTGAAACTTTATGACCACAGATATAGGAAAGTGCCTGCTGTTCTTTATTACTGGAAAGATTTACAGATTGTCACTAAGCGTAGGTTAGCATTTAGTTTCACTCAACTGAAGATTTTATTTAAAAGTCCTGTCTGCTTGTGTTTGAATATAGGTTGCATACGTGTTGGCAAATTGTACCCATGATAACGTTTCTATAATTTTCTTGAGCTCTTGATCTTTGTGTCTTTTCAGAGTGTCTTAATCAACTAGGTGTAGTCATTCTGTGTTCATTTAAACCAAGTGCAGCAGATCAATTTAGCTTGTTATTGGACATTTAATATTAATATTGCAGCCATATTTTTTTACTAATGGCTTCAATTTTGATGTGATTTAAGGAAAACATTTGTAGAGATTGTTCTTTTTCTCTAAACTATATGTGTTCATTACGTTGAAAGAATATTTTTATTAAAAAAGATTCCACAGATCTTTGTGAATAAACCTGTATTTTATGTGTTTCTGCGTCTTTTTGCTATTTAAGATTGTTTGTACTTCAATACCAAATTATTTTACTGGGTGAGGCAGATGTGCTTTTACTGTCTATACTGTTGAGAGTTTCTATTCTGTTTCCAGAGAATTCTAGGACTAAAAAAATCAGTCTGTATAATAGAATAGCTCAGAATATTCAAAACAAGCATAAATATTTTCTAGTGGATTTCTTTTTTTATTAGAGTAAACATCATTCCTGCAACTATCTGATAACTCCGGTAATATTAATCTCTTTCTGGAGCTATTGCACTTGCTGCTTACATTGTTCAATTCAAGCATTATTTTAAGTGATTTTACATTGTTCTTTCTTTTTCTTTTTTTTCATTCTTTCGTTTTCTTGCCAGGATTATAAACTCTTCACATGACATATACTTATTTTTCATGCCATATCATCAGTACAGCTCTCTACAGAATGCTATTTGATTGGTTTTTATTATAGAAAACTTTCAAATATGCACAAAATTAAAATGATACAACCACCCCTATGTACCCTCACCCAGGTTCCATAACTATCAGCATTTTGCTGAACTTGTTTTACCCTCCTACGCTTTTTTTTGTTGGAGTATTTAAAATTCATGAAATGCATACCTACATATCTATAACAGATAAACATTTTCTCAGACCTAACAAAATTATCACCCAATACCCAGTCCGTGTTCAAATTTTTCATGTCTCAGAAGTGCCTCTTTATAGTTGGTTTCTTCAAATAAAGATCCCAATAAGCTTTACACAGTCCATTTACTTAATGTGTCTGTTAAATCTCTCTTAATTGAGTCCCTCTCCCTACCCTGTTGCCCTGACAATTTCTTTTCTATGCCATTTTAACTGCTGAAGAACTGGTTATTTGTTCTGTAGCCTTTTTCACATTCTGAATTCGGCTGATTATTTACTTGTGATTACTTTTTAATTGAATCTCTATGCCACAGATTTCCTGTAAATTGGTAGGTAAACCTAGAGGATTGATGACTTTTGGCAAGAATACTTCATAAGTGGTGTTGTGTACTTCCTTTTCATCACTCCAGGAAGCACAAAATGGCCAGTTGTCCCTCAGTGACATTAAGGCTAATCGATTTAGATGTTGTCAGTCTGATCCAATTATTGTTTTCTATCAAGTTTTCACTTAATAGGTTTGTCAGCCATTGAATATTGATACTTGCTCTATTAGGGGCTGCAAAGTAGTATTTAACCATATTTCTTATGTATGATGATGTACTCAAAGTCATCAACTATTTGTTTTTTTTCTGAAATAGTTCAGGAAAAGGTGGACAATGCTTATTTTTTTAAAACCCTTTATCAATTTTCATAAAAATAAGTTAGGTATCTTAGCAACCTCAAAGGTGACAATGAGATATTTTTGTTTGGTTGTTTTTAAACTATATTTAGGAACTGATGGGTGGTTATATATTTGATGTATTTTAATCAATTGCAACTATTCTCACTTGATGTTCAAATTATTCAGTTTTGGCTTGGGTAGGTAGGAGAAGGGCTCCTTCATGTTGATGCCCGTGTCTTTTTTTTTTATGTAATTCAGCAGTGATTGATAGCTTCCATACATTCTGGTACAGTATATGCCAGTTTCATCATGTATATTTTCTGCCCAGAGCTGACCTCATCCTGACTTTAATGGCAATGTCTATAGTGCAGTGGATCTCATATTTTTGGTCTAAAAATTTACTCTCTCAAAAATTATTGAGGAACCCGAAGATGTATTGTTTAAGGGAGTCATATCTATTGATATTATTCATATTAGGAATTAATTGAGAAAAATTTTAAATTTCACTAATTTAAAAATAATGATAAGACCATTGCATGTTACAAATAACATATTTTTATTAAAAATAATTTTCAAAACAAAGTTTAGTGAGAAATGTGGCATTGTTTATGTTTTGCAAATCATTTTTGTCTTTTATAATAGGAGACAGCTGGATTCTCATCTGATTCTACATTCAATCTGTTGCAATACATTGTTTTGGTTAAACTATTATACTTAAGAAAATCTGGCCTCACATAGATATCTAATTAGAAAAGGGAGGAGTATTTTAATAATCTTCTTAAGTAATTATTGATATTTTTTGGTGCTACAGGTGATAGTTTCTTAAAAGTTGGTTGCAATGAAGAATCTTAAGCCATATTAATGACTTTCTTGTGCTCTGTACACTAAAGTTCATTGGTCTGTCTTGTACTTTGAATGGATCATTTGCCCAAATGTGATTTTTTTTTAACACCATGAATCTGTCATTTGGAAAATATTGGTTCACTGAGTCATGCAGATCTTGCAAATGTTGACACAATTGATTATACATTATCCAAAAAATCGTGTTTTAAAACATCACCACTGATCTCATCAAGAAATCTAAGTATTGGGAAGCTGTCAAGCTCAGAGTGGTGAATACAAGTTTTCTAAAATTCTAATTTTCACTTGAATGCTCAAATTTTATCATGGCAACAAATACTCACAGTTGTTTTCCTTGAAGTGGCAGCTCACTTTATTCATTTTTGGGAAAATGTCTGCCAGATACTCAAGTCTCAATAACTGTAGTTTGTCTGCCAGTTTTTCTTTCAAGTGAAATTGGTGTTCCATGAAAAGTGCACAATTTGGGTTTGCAACTCAATTGCACAAACGGTTTTTCTGGAGACAGCCATTCTACTTTGGTATGCAGCAAGCTTTACGTATACGGCACTTTCCATTTCTGCATCAAGAATATTAAAGACATGTACTCTAAGGTCAAGACTTGATGAAATTAATAATTTTTACTACTTCATCAAGCACATTCTTAAGTAAAAATGGCCACTATGAGTATATGTGATAAGACTACAATGCCAGGGCTGGTTGCGGTGGCTCACGCTTGTAATCCTAGCACTTTGGGAGGCTGAGGCTAGAGGATCGCTTGAGGCCAGGAGTTCGCGATCAGCCTGGGCAATAGGAAAAACTAGCCAGGTGCAGTGGTGTCCACCTGTAGTCCAAGCTACTCGGGAGGCTGAGGCAGGAGGATCACTTAAGTCCAGGAGTTTAGTTTGAGGTTGCAGTGAGCTATGAGGACGCCACTGCACTCCAGCCTGGGCAAAAGAGAGAGACCCTGTTTCAAAACAAAACAAAACAAACAAAAGAATACAATGCCTACTGGTATAGTGTGGTGCCACTGCCCTGATTTGTGTTAAGGCACCAGCAGTTTTGCCCACCACTGCTTTTGCACCAGCAATGGGACTATTAACTTTGTGAAAAGGGGAAATAATGATGATGTTTTGGTTTTACAAGAAAATAGTTTTGATCTCAGATCCTCGAAAGGGTCCGTGGTCCATACTTTCAGAACTACTGCTTTAGTGTTTTCTCCATTATATTAGCTACTGATTTTTTTGGTTTACTATTTTTATTAAAGAGATATTAATTCCCATTTTTTGAAATTTTTAAAAACCAAATCGTTGTTTAAATTTTTTCATTTTTTAAATCTGTGGAGATGAACCTATTTTTCTCTTTAGTTCTATTAATATGATTAAGTATTTTAATTTCCTAATATTAAAACACTCATGGTTCTGGAGTAAGTATTACTTGATCATGGTGGATTGTTGGATTCTGTTTGCTAATATTGTATTTATAATCTCTGCATCAATATTTACATTAACAAAGAGATTTGTCTATAGTGTGTGTGTGCAATCTTTGGTTTTGGAATCAATGTTAAATTTGATTTATAAAAATAATTTGGACTATTTTTTCTGTGCTCTGAAATAGTTTAAGTAGTATTTGTATCATCTGATCTTTAAAGGCCTGGTAGAATTTTTTTTGGAAAACAGTGCGTGGTGTCTTTTTGGCAGGGGAGCTCTTTTATGACTTCCTTTTTTTTTTTTTTTCCACAAAATTCATCTGTATAGAGCTTTTGTCTTTTTTAGTGTCACTATTGGTGTATTTTATATTATTCCACCCCACTTTATCCCCTACCATTCGATTGGGCCAAGTTGAGTCAGCTATCTGGGCTTTAGCGTGTGTAAAAAAAAGATAACTGAGTTGATCAGAGTCTTTAGCAATTGGAGAATTTAAAGAGAAGCAGTGAGGAGTGAGCCCCGAAGCTGTAAGTTTAGGAGCTGGAAATAGACTGAAAAATTCTGAATAGAGCATAACATACAAATTCGTGAAGCATTTATTTTATTTCTTTTCATGGTTGGCTCTTTAATGTTTGAGTTCAAATGCCATCTTCTCAGAAAACTTTCACTGATCACCTAATTCCTAGTCCCATTCACCTACCCCCGCCATCACCACTCTGTAACACAGAATCCTGTTTTGCTTTTGTTCACAGTTTGAATTGTTTATTTGTGTACTTACTTACTGTCTCCTTCTAATATAGTGAAGGGAGGGGTCTTTGTCTTATTCACCAAATGTCCCCAGGGTCAGTTAGAACCTGGTATGTAGCTGATGCTCTGTCAATATTTTTTAAATGAGATTCATAAGCAAGCCAAAGTATTGGGAGGAGCAACGACCTCTTAAGCTGGAAAATAAAAAAAACAGAATGAAGAAAAACAGATTATTCATAGAGCGTACTAGACATTCCACGAAGAAGGCATACAAGTTCTGTGAGAGGAACAAGCTGCCTTGCTTTCAGTCCCCACAAGACCTGACTCTAATGTGGTTTCCAAAAATCGAAAGAACATAAGAAATTGCCAATAAAACTTCATAGTAAAATGGAAAATGCAATGAGGGTACATTTTTACATAGGAATATTTTATATGAGAAAAATAAAATAAAAACTAATCTCTTAAAAGATGGCTTGGACAGTATTATCATCTCCCGATAAATACGAATCACTGTTACGTTGTTTGCTTTCTGAAGCAATAGGAACCGATACTATGGTATTGGCTTTTGAGAAAAGAAAAAGCTTTATTGCAAGGTTGACCAGCAAGAAGACAGGAGGCAATAGTCAAGTCTGTCTCCCCAAGCTGGGGGCTGGGGGGCAGTTTTTGTAGGAAGAAAGTATCTATGAAGGAGGTAGGAAAATGCTAGTAGGCATAATTTGATTGTGTTATGTAGAGGGCTGGTGCTGGATCCCTGGCTCTTAATTTTGTCTTGCCACAAAATAGGGCTCTTCTTGCTTCTTAATTTGGTCTGCACTCTGTAGTCCAGGTACTTAGACTGTTGAGATTTTGATTGGGATTATGTTGAATCTATAGACAGATTGGGGAGAAGTGACATCTTAATTATACTGAATCTTCCAAACCATCAGGTTCTGTAAGTGCGTGACTTTTTCATTCCCGCCAGCTCCTGAGTTGCTAAGCAGGCATGCTTGGTTCATCTGCGCATGCTTGTAACTTGCAACCTGCGTGTCCCTTGTGGCTGAAAAACAACACAACATTCTATTGTTGACAAAGTCGAACCAGCTTGAACTGGTTCTGTGGTTACAAAACCACAGTGGGCCAAACCTATCATTTATTTTGTGTCTGATTAAGGTGCTAAAAAAATAGGGGAATGATTGTCCTTGGAGCCAATCCTTGAATTTGAAGCTATTCCAGAAGTTCCTAATTTTCCTTAGTCAATCAAACCAAAAATATCTGAATAATTTCCAATGCCTAAGAGTTTTTCATTCCTTTGTTTATTCTTCATGTACCTTATTTTTGATTTAGATAAGATTTATAAGGATCTCATGGAATCTGAAAATGCAAAACAACATTTATATCACATTCTAAAAATGTCACAACAATAGGAATGGAGAACGTATTAGTGATTGCCAAGAGTTAAAGGTGGGTGGAAGAATTGGAACATGTGATTGGAAAATATTTTCCGTCAGTCTGTGGTAGGTTAATTTGATTCTCTTCACAGTGGCTTTGCAGAGCAAATGTTTTTAATTTTGATGAAGTCCAATGTATCAATTTTTTCTTATCTGGTACATGTTCTATCTAAGAACTCTTTGGTAACCTAAGGTAACAAACACTTTATGTTCTGTTTTCCTAGACATTTTAGAGTTTTATATTTAGGTGTATGACCCATTTTGAGATAATTTTGGCATGAAGTGTGAGATGATGGTCAAGGTTCATTTATTTTTTGCATATGGAAATTCCTATGTATAAAAAACACCATTTGTTGAAAGACTACTCTTTCTCCACTGAATTGCCTTGACAGCTTTTAAATAGTTGGCTATATTTGTATGAGTCTATTTTGGGACCCTCTTTTGTGTTGCTCCACATCTATCATTTGTTCAGTAACCACCCTGTCATCATTACTGTGGCTTTATAGCCAGTCTTGAAATCAGTTAGTGTTTAGTCCTGCAACTATTTTTTCTAAAATTATTTTGGCTATTCTGAATCCTTTGTCTTTCCATATAAATTCTAGAAACAGCCTGTCAATACCTACAAAGAAGTCCTGTTGAGATATGAATTGGGGTTATATCGAATCTATAGATCAGATTGGGGAAAATTGACACCTTAATCATATTGAATCTTCCAAACCATGAACACAGTGTATCTCCCCATTTATTTAGGTTACGTTGTCTTTGGTTTCTTTCACTGCCATTTTGTGGTTTGGGGTATACATATTTTGCACAGATTATTTTTATATTTAAATCCATATAGTTCATTGTTAGTGTATTGAAACACTGTTAGTTTTTCTGAATTGACCTTGTGTCCTCTGACTTTGGTAAGATCTTTTTTAGTTTTAGGAGCTGTTTTGTGAATTCTTTGGGACTATCCATAGAGTCAATAGGTTATATTGAAATACGGAGAGTTTTATTTCTTCCATTCCAATCTCTGCTTTGTGTTGCTTTTTCTTGCCTTTTTGCTCAGGCTAGGCCTTTGACTATGATGTTAGTAGTGGTAAGAAAGTGCTTTCTTGCCTCCTTCCTGATTTTAGGGAGAAATGGTGTTTCACCATTAATTCTGGTGTTAGATGTAGGATTTTTTTAAATGTAAAAGTCCTTCATCTTGTTAAGGAAGTTTCCTTCTATTCCTAGTTTTGAGATTTTTTTTTTTTAAATCATGAATGGATATTGAATTTTGTCAAATGCCTTTTCTATATCAGTTGAGGCAAACATATGGTTTTTCTCCTTTAGACTGTTAATATGATGAATTACATTGGCTGATTTTTGAATGTTGAAATCTGCCTTGTATTCTTGGGATAAACTCCACCTGTTATCTTTTTGATATATTTATGGATTTGATTTGATAAATTTCTTGGAGAATTTTGATCTCTATGTTCGTTAAGAAATATTGGTTTGCAGTTTTCTTGTAATGTCTGATTTTGGCATCAGGGAAATGCTGGCCTCATAAATGAGTTAGGAAATGTTCTCTTTTCTTCTATTTGCTGGAAGAGATTCTTAGAATTGATATTTCTTTCTTAAATGTTTGTTATAATTCTCTAGTGAAACCATCTGGGACGGGAGTTTCTGTTTATTGGAAGGTTTTTAACTACAAATTCTATTTCTTTAGTAGTTACATAACTATTCTTGTGGTTTTGTTGAGTGAGTTTTGGTAGTTCATTGTTTCTAGGAGTTAGTCCATGTCATCTAAATTTTAAAGTTTATAGGTATTGAGCCTTTCACAGTATTCTCTTATTAATATCTGAGGCATCTGTAGTGACGTACTGCTAGGTTTTTTTTTTTAAATCAACTTTATTGATCTCCTCAAAACACCAGGTTTTGTAGAAGCTTAGATCAGTGATTTGAGATATGCATTTTATGCAGTGAATTTCCTTTTATACATTGTTTTAGCTACATCTCACAGATTTTGGTATGTTGTATTTTCATTTTCAAAATATTTAGAGTGGGTTTCTTGTAGACAGCATATAGCTACATTTTTATCCATTCTGAGGATCTCTGCCTTTTAATTGGTAAGTTTCAACTGCTTTCATTTAATGTGATTATTGATATTGGATTAAAATCTATCTTACTACCTGTTTTCTGTGAGTTACTTTTCAACTTTTTCCTGCCTTCTTTTGGGTTAGTAGTTTTTATTATTATACTTATTTGTATTATTGACTTACTATTTATACCTCTTAAAAAATTTTTTTAATAGTTACACTATAACTCTTTAATCAGAGTCTACCCTCAAGTAGTAGTATACTCCTGCATGTACTGCAAGGACCTTGCAATCATGTTTCCAATCTGTTCCTCTCATCCTTTGGGCTATTTTTGTTTCATATGTTACTTCTACATATGCTATAATGTATAATGTATTGCTGCCTTTTTTTTTTCCTTTATACTGTTACCATTCAGAGCAATTAAAAGCAATAAAACCCAAATTGTTGTCTTCCCTTTATTTATTCCATTTCTAGCATTCTTTATTTCTTCATCTAAATCTATGTTTCTGTCTGGTATCCAGTTTCTCTGTTCCAAAGAACATCCTTTAAAATTTTTATGATATGGTCCTGAGGGCAATTAATTTTCTTAGTTTTTGTTTTTCTGAGAAAGTCTTTTTTATCCTTTATTTTTGAAAGATATTTTTACCATGTAGAGAATTCTGTGTTGACACCATTTTTTTTTCTTTTTTTCCTTTAAAAATGTTACTCTATTGTCTTCTGGCTTACTTGTTTTCTAACAAGATGATTGTTATAATTCTTGTGTTTATTTCTCTTTGGTAATGTGTCTTCCCCCTAGCCCACTCTGGTCTCCTTCAAGATTTTGTTTTGTGTTTTCATAAGTTGAATATGATATGTCCGTGTCTGGCTTGGGTATTTATTTTCGTTGGTAGTTTGGATCTGTAGTTTGATGTATGCCACTAATTTTGGAAATTCTCAGCCATTATCCCTTTTCGTATTTATTCTACCCCATTTCTCTTTCTCTTTTGTTTCTGCTTCTGGAATTCTAGCTATACATCTGTTGGATTGTTATTATAGAACTATCGTTCTATAGTTCCTGGATGCTTATGTTCTGTTTTTGTTTTTTACTCTTTTTTCTCTTTCAAAAGGTTTGGATGATTTCAAGTTCACCAGTTCTTTCCTTAGCTCTGTCAAGTCTACTGATGAGCCTGTCAATGACAATCTTGATCGCCATTACTGTGTTTTTCATTTCGCTTGATTTTGTTCTTACAGTTCTCATCTCTCTGCCGAAATTACCCATCTGTCAATGAATATTGGCCAATTCTTTCATTGGAGACTTCAAC
Organism: Varecia variegata; assembly: GCA_028533085.1. NCBI lineage: Eukaryota > Metazoa > Chordata > Mammalia > Primates > Lemuridae > Varecia > Varecia variegata. Next base: position 121,510,435 of record CM052442.1, on the reverse strand, counting down.
ATAGCTATTTTGCATAGCTATTTAAAATTCCCTATCTGATAGTTCCGACATCTGTGTCTCATATGAGCCTGGGCCAGATGCGGTGGCTCACACCTGTAATCTTAGCACTTTGGGAGGCTGAGGTGGGAGGATTGTTTGAGACCAGGAGTTTGAGACCAGCCTGAGCAACATAGTAAGAACCCATCTCTACAAAAGATTAAAAAAAAAAAAATTAGCTGGACATGGTGGTGCACCTGTAGTTCCAGCTACTTGGAAGGTTAAAGCAGGAGGACTGCTGGAGCCCAGGTGTTTGAGATCGCAGTGAGCTATGATGATGCCACTGCACCCTAGCCCGGGCAACAGAGTGAGACCCTGTCTCTAAATAAATAAATAAAAATAAAACGAGTCTGGTTCTGTTGATTGCTTTGTCTCTTGACATTGTGCTTTTTTGTTTGTTTTTTGTTTGTTCTTTTTAGTTTTGGGTTTTTTGTTTTTTTTTTTTTTGTACATCAGATACTTTTTTGTTGAAAGCTGGACATCTTGTTTAAGACAGCATAGAATTATGTCTGCAAATGGCACATGTTTTGTTTTTCTAGACTTACAGTATGGGATGTGAATCAACCTGGACAGGAGTTGAGGTGGGTTTGGGGTTTGCTATTCCCAGGGCTCTCCTCAGTGTGCCAGAGGCTTCAAATTCCTCTAGCAAAATGCTGTGTTTAGGATGAGGGTAGGTTTACCCATCAGTGCCGCGTACCCTAAGCTTTACTCCTCTCCCTTATGTGATGATTCCTAGGGGAGTTTCTCTCCATGCCCTTGCTTCTGGCTGGGCCCTCTGAGCAGTTATCCACTGCTGTTATGTGACGCTTCACATGATGGTGACAGGTGAAGGAAGTGTTCTCTGTTGTTCTAAGTCTCAGTGTTCAGAGGGCACTGTGTTCCTGGGTCTCAGGGGTGTGATCTTTCTTGTGCTCCTGTGCTACCCAGTGACAGTTCTGGGCTCAGCATATATTTCTGCTCCTCCCTGAGATGTAAAAGATTTTTCCTGTTTCCTTCCCTAAGCTGCAGTGGGTGTTCAGCAGTACTCTACAGGTGACGTGGTTGTTGCCCTACCTCCCCACCTCAGGTGAGGTCTTTTTTTTTTTAATAGGGGACACAAGAAAGAAGGATCTGGGCGGGGCTCCATGCCCTGGCAGCAGCAGCTGCTCTTCCCTCCCCCAGGGATATTTTCTCAGGACTGGTGCCATCATCGTTTGTGGGTGCCCACTGGGAGCATGGAGAGAAGCCCGTGAGTGTGTGAACTCCCCTTGTCTCGTGGCCATATTCTGGTGCCAGCCGGTACTCAGCCTCCACAATTTGTTAACAGTTCTAGGTGAGTCCTTACGGGCGTTCAACCGCCCCAAGTAAACAAGTGCATTTGTGCCTTCCTGCAGGTACTTCTCTCTCCCCAGATTTCTGGCTAGTTGGCGGTTTTTTGACTAGTTGTTTCTTCACCTTCAACTCTTTGATGGATCCAAGAGAAGTTGTTAACTTGCAGTTTGTTCAACTTTTTTTTTTTTTTAACTGTAAGAGTGGGAGGGGGATTCTTTCTAGCTCTTTCCCAGCTCTCCAACTCACAAGTGGAAACCAGACACCTGATCTTCATTTTTACCCTAATAGCTTCTGCTCGTAGGGTGACTACTTGTCCTGGTTTACACCAGTATAATTACTAACAGGACCCCCTCTGACTCAGTTTCTCCATTTGAATGATAACTTGTATGATCACTGTCTCCATTGATAGTTTGTCCTTGAAAATATTACATAATGAAGTTTCACCAGTAGCATACCTTAGGCTTGGAGATATTCCTTATCCTGGATAAAAAGCAAATATTCAAGATCATTTTGGTCATATTCAAAAGAACATGGATAGAAAAGTCACAAGTAAAAGATACATTAACCAAATCTAATGTCTAGACTTTGTTTAGATACTGTTTCAATCTAAAAGGATATATATATAATATATATATATATTTTAGAGAATCAGCAACATCACCTTTCTCTCTCCCTTCATCTTTTTTGTTTTTGAGTATTTTAAAATAAATCTCTGCTATCGTACTATTTCACCCCAAAAACCCATCAGAATGTATCTCTAACCTATATCTTTAAAAAAAATAAGGTTATCATCCAACCATTTAAACTGGTAGGGTGACTTTTTCTCGTGGCAGAGGCCAGGCAGCCATGCCTCCAAAGTTCATTTGAATACTTCTTGCTTCAGTGATTATTCAGCAAACCAGATGATCTGTGATAAGATAGGTACAAAGAGAGAAAAAAAGAAGAGGTGAAATGCCATAGTTTTGGTGCAAGTCAGTCCTGCAGACTCAAACCGGACCAGGATTGGGGAATGAGCCTTGTAGTTGTCTTATTAAACCTGACTCAGCTTAGTTTCTGTTTTGTGCAAACTTAGGAGGAAGACATTGTGCTTTTCTTCCGTTTTATCCAGTTCTCACTGTCTCTTTATTCTCCCCTGCTCATAATATGGAGAGACAAATGCCTTGGGAAGGGAAATAACAAGGCTGTAACCTCATGGAGGCAAGGTCTGTTCATTGTTTTGAACAGTGAATGGTACACCTAGTACCATTACTGGCGCATAAAGACATTAAGTAAATATTGTATTGAAGGAAGGAATGAATACATTCACATTTGCTGCTTGCCACATAGAAGAAACCTAATAAATACTGCCTTTATTGAATTGCATTGTGACAAAATTGAAAAAAGAATTTTAGAGTTTATGTCCATTTAATGTTGGACCTCTTCAAAGTCTTTGGAAGACTTGAACAAAGTCTTGTTCCAAATGAACAAAATCAGCCAATGTGACGTTTGACTGAGCAAGGGAAGCCAAAATGAAGTGCAGCTTTATTTAAAACTGATAGAACAATATACAGTTATATGTACCTTTCTTTCGAATGTATCCATAGAAGTGATTAGTCCTCTAAAAGTCCTCACTGTACAGTTCTGCAAAGAAATCAGGAGACTTTGTATTACCTTGTCTACAAAAAGTTGGAATGACAAGCACACTTAAATAAACAGGAGTAATTAATCATGGTGCTGGTTGTTTTGATGAGCATGCCAGAGTGACAAGTTAATAATAAATCAACAGATCATACAGGGAAGGTGGCTAAGGAGGTGCTGTGGTTTAATTTACATCTTTGGAAAGCAACAAAGATTTAATAATCTCCCTGCCTCATACATCAAACTAATGCCCCCGAGGCAGAAAAGCAAAACATTTTTAATGGTTAATCTGAAAAGCAATAAAATCCTGTCTCAGGTTACAAATACATTGAGCTCCTGGTGGTCTCAATGGACTCCTAGTAGGTGGGATTTATTCAGATTCCAAAGCCATTCAGGACCACGTGGGGCCTTGGCTGCAAAACTGGGCAAGCCAGGAACACCGTGACTGATCTTAGCTTAAATCTATCCAATAATTTACTTTCCAGGTCAACTACAAATAATGACTACAAACATATGAATTTGAGATTTAGTTCTGACTGTTTTTAGTCGGAGTTGTAACCATCTTTCTGTGTATGTATAATAGTACTCGCTCTTAAAAGGTCAGAAGCAAATTTGAAATTTCTCCAGAAAAAGTTTACAGGATTTTAAGTGGCTAGAGAAACTGGGATACAGAAAGGGGAACTAACCCCCCATAGCACAATGAACCATTTGTGAAACCTAAACAGTTTTCAGATTTCCAGCTCTTCGTTTCTTAAGCAGCAAAGCTTTGGGGTATATTGACTTTATTAATTTGGAAAACTTTCCCTTTATTAATATTGACGTAGAAAATACCATCTTCCTTGTTTAAAGAACAAGCCCCGATGGTCTCAGAGAAGGGGGTAGGTCAAGTTATGTGCGATTGCAGAGTGTATACGTATTTACTGCTCCAATTCGTCGGGAAATACATTTATGAAGGAATTCGATTGTAAAATATGATCTTCGCTCATCTTTTTACTAATGCTGCTTATAATTTTAACTGGATCATTTCTGATTCTTAATCCACTGCTGTAGGGAATGGAAGAGAGATCCTAAGTTGTTGATATAAAAATAGCCAAGTTCCCTCTTCCTCCTACTTCCCTCCACCCCCGTGGCTCTAAATCACAGCTGTAAATTAGAGTCATATTTTGTCACGTCTTCCAGGGAGCGCCGACTGGCATAGAATAAGCTTCAGATATAATTAGTTCATCCATCCAACTTAGCAGGAAGGGAACCCCATCCCCGTGTCCCCCAGATATACCTGGTCTGCTCCTGCCTGCGTCTCTTGAGGGAGGCTGGATTCCTTTGGTCAGGGGTTCAGATGGGGACAGGCAAGAGAGCCTTAGAGGAAAATCTCCTCCTTCAGCACTTCACTTAGCAAACATCCTGAGTGCTCTGTGTGTCAGGCACTGCCGTAAGTCCTGGGGTATATGGACCATAGAAGCACAGTGGCTTGAAACAACACAAATTTATCATCTTGCTGTTCTGAAGTCCAGAAATCAACATCAAGGTGTTGGCAGGGCTGTCCCTGTTCCTCTCTGGAGGCTGTAGGGGAGAATCTGTTCCCTTGTCTTTTCCAGCCTCTAGAGGCCATCTCCATTCCTTGGCTCGAGGACCTGTCATCAGCTTACTGCCACTCTTGCTTCTTTTGTCACATTTCCTCCTACTCAGTCTGACCTCCTGCCTCCCTCTTAGAAGGACCTGTGTGATTACATCGAGCCTGCCAGGATAATCTCCCCATCTCAAAAATCCTTAATTTAATCACACCCACAAAGTTCCATTTTCCCTGTAAGGTAACATTCACAGGTTCCAGGAAGGAGGCTGTGGATGCCTGTGGGAGCCCTTATTCACAGAGATGGGCATTGGACTGCTCTGCCCTCTCCAAATCAACATGACTCTTATGTAAATTTCTTAACCTTTCTACAAAATGGAATAAATAATGCACATCTCGTAGGGTTGTGTGCAGATTAAATGCCTGAAAGCAATTAGCACTGTGACATGTATGACAAGTTCAACGAATGGGAAGTACATGAATTGTTGTCCTTATAATTCAGCAATAAAAGGGTACAGTCTTGCTTCTCTAAGGACTTCTAAGTCTAGTGGAGAAGATGGACAAGTAAACAAATAACTCTAAGTCAGTGGGAGGCAGTGTGATAAGGGATGTATTCGTCTCTGGCCACAAGGGTCCCCTGCCTGACTTCAGTCTTTTATAGATGATCACCTAACACTTGAGTTTTGAGGCGAAGGGATGTGAAACACAAAAGGTTGTCTAAAGCAATGGGTGATATAAAATGCCAGGTCCTGGAAGCTTGTGTATTTTAATTTTGATGAGGTCATATTTTCTCTAAGAAAAAGCTATTTCCTGGTCTTGAGATACTACATGAACTCACTTGGGCTTAGGGCAGATGCCATTTAACAAGTTAGGGCCTTGGAGGGCTCAGGCTATATTGAATGGTAAAAGGAAAGATGAGATTGTCAGTCTAGAAGAGAAAGTTTCAAGTTCACCCTGTTCCTCTTTCCTCTTCAGCCACCTAGATGACATCTCCACTTGGATGTTTGGTAGATTATCTCCAGCCTACTTTGCCCAAAACTGAGCTCTTGAGCAACTTCCCCAAAATCTGTTTGTCTCACATTCTTCACCATGTCAATTGATGGAACCTCCATGCTTTAAGTTGCTGAGGCCAAAACTCTAAGGATTACCTTTGACTCCTCTCTCTCTCTCTCTCTCACCTATATCTAGTCCTTCAGCAAATCCTGTTGGCTCTACTTTTAAAAGATGTTGATAATGTGACAACTTGTCGTCTCCCTCGCTGTTATCACCTGTCTTAGCAGCCATCCTCTCCTGTAGACTATGACAACAGCTTCCTAACTGGTCTCTGCGTCTGTCTTCCTCCCCTCCATTCTGTAATCCTCCTCTAGCCAGAGCAATCTGGTTAAAATATAAGTTGGGTAAATGCATTTCTCTGTCTACAAACCAGAGAAGATTTTCCATGGCATTCAGAGTCAGAGCCCACACCCTTAAAATGGCCTACAAGGCTCTAGGTGCGCTGTTCCCCCGACCCTTGCCTTTTGTCTTTGACCTTCTCTCTTCACCTTGCTCATTCCACCCAGCCACAGTAGCCTCCTTATGACTTCACAAATACTCAAAGCATGTTCGCACCTCAAGATCTTCACCCAAGCTGTTTCCTCTGCCCGGAAATCTCTCCCACCAGAAAACCACAGGACTTACTCACCTCCTCCAAGTGTTTGTTCAAATGTCACCTTCTCAGTGAGACCCATCCTGAAACCCTTTATTTAAGACTGTATCTGCTTCTGCATCACCCTTTCCTACTCTGTTTTTCTTGTGCTTTATAATTTACTGATTGATCTTGCTATGGTCTGTTTCTTCCCTTTAGAAAGTACACTCCACAAAGACAGCAGTTTATTCCTGGTTGCTATGAACTGCTGTGTCCTCAGTACCAACAACGGTGTTTGGCCCAAAGTGGGTTCTCAATTCCATGAGTGCATGAATGATTGCACAAATTCTCCCTAGCACTGGCGAGTGGTTTTTGGATTAGCCTTCCTTACGTCAAAGGGATTAAGATCAAACTTGAACATGGGGAGGCTGGATTGAATAATACAATATTGGCCAGCTCTAGTTTTAGGATAAGAGGCTTCTGAAAATTGACCTGCTTATTACTTGTAAATATGTTTACTAGAGAAATAAAACAAAGAAGTAAACTCACGGATCTCTCAATGCCTAGAATGAGAAAAGTAACACAATTAAACCATCATTTATCATTTTTATTTATTTATTTGGAGACTGGGTCTCACTATATTGCTGAGGCTGGTCCTGAACTCCTGGGCTCAAGTGATCCTTCCACCTCAGCCTCCCAAGTAGTTGGGACTACATGTATTTGCCACCATACCTGGCTTTTTTTTTTTTTTTTTTTTTTTAGGAATGAATTAAGTTAGTTTGGAAGGGATGGACTTCTCCTCTGAGTTTTTCAAGGTTTAAAAATTGATTGTATAATTGGGGCAGGAAATATAAATGATGAACTCGGAAACTCTTATTATGTACAAGAAGAAGGGAAACTATTGACTACCAAGAGTTGTGGCAAATGGACACAGGTACAATTGTGAGAACCAAAAAGAATAATCACTGCAATTAATTGAAGCATAGCAACTATAAAACTGAGTTCATACTAATACTTTAAAGAATTGCCATCATTGGAAATTTCTATGGCACCAACTCATTACTCTGAAAACCAATAAGGGTTCAGAATAAAGAAGTTATTCTGTTTTTCTGGGGAAAATAGCTGATGAGGAGAGTTATTTTCATTGCATTTTTTTCCTTATTTTGAAATACTCTCAAACTTACCAAAAATGTCAGAGTGCAAGAAACTACTTCTTTTTCCCCGAGCCATTTAGCAACTTGATGCCTCATCATTCCTGAATAGTTTAGTGTGTATTTCCTACAAATAAGGACTCTTTCTTAGATAACCACAGTACAGTCCACAAAATTAGGAAATTTAACATTGATAAGCCAATTGTCCTAATAACATTTTTTTAATAGTAAAAGCATCCTGTTTGGAATCACGTGTTGCATTTAGTGGTTAAGTTGATTTAGTCCTTTTCATTCCGCAGCACTTCTTCAATCTCTGACTTTCATGACCTTGACGCTTTTGATGATTACAGGTCAGTTATTTTGTAAAGTGTCCTTCAATTTGGATTTGTTTGATGTTTCCTTGTGATTAGATTCAGGTCATGCATTTTTAGAAGGGATATCACAGGATCGAGGCTGTGTTCTTCCCTCCACATCTTACTGTCAAGTGGGATATTATGTTGATGTGTCCCATTGTCAGTGATGTTCTCTTTGAGCACTTGATTAAGGTGGTGTCTGTCAGACTTCTTCACTGTGCACTTACTCTTTTTCCTTTGTGATTAACAAGTATCTTATGAGGAGGTACTTTGAAAATATTTAAATATCTGGTTCCTCATCAATCATTCATTTTATTCATTTATTTATATCAGCCAGACTCAAGAATTCCCATTCTGTGAGTTATATATAATTTGTTACTATCATTATTTATTTTGATGCTCAAATTTCTCCGATTAGAAATGTGGGTACCTCATCAATCTGGTTTCGGTGTTCGTTTGGCATATACCATCTTTCTTTGGGGATATCCTTGCTTTCTTGCTCAATATGCTCCAAGTACATCTGGTACTTTCCTTGCCCCAACCCTTGAATCAGCCATTTCTCCAAGGCCCCTGATCCCTCTTGGTGAAGAATAGTATTTCAAAACCAAGATCAGGTGTGATTGCCATGAGCATGTCATTTCTCCCAGCCCTCCTTACCCTCCCAGTGGATAGAGCTAGAAAAAATATGTGTGTGTGTGTGTAATGCAATGTGTGGACTTTGTTTGCATTCTGGTGCAAATGAACCAATTATAAAAAGATATTTTCAGACAATTGGGGAAATTTTACATGAACTGAGAATTAGATGATATCGAGGAATTGTTCATTTTATTATATGTGATAAAGATATTATAGTTATGTTTTAAAAAATCCATATCCCAGAGAGGCAACTGACATACTTACAAGTGAACTCTACCTTCAAGGAGGGTTAAGTGAGATATAGGTGGAATATAGGTGGAAAGGACTATGTAATTTACTATTCCATATATAGATACATACACACATACATTTTTTCTCATATATACACTTTTATATATATGATTTGCAATTAAGCTTGAGCTTAGTATATAAATAGCTGCAATCTCACCTCTCTAAATGCAATATTTAGAGCTCATTTAACCCCAGAGCTCCCTGTTAAAATAAACTGGTATCACAAGTCCAATTTTATAAGATCCAGAAAGGTTTTGACCCTGTCTGGAGTAGAAGACTTTTCTTCTGACCTTTTGTTTGGTGCGTGGTATACCTCTTATCCCAAAGATAGAACAGATGATTTGGGATGTCATAATGTATTCTTGTCTTTGGCTCAGTTTATGTGACATTAAAAGGTTACTTAGAACCAAATGCAAAACCTATCCTTTGTAACCTTGTCTGTGAACTGTTGCGGTATGAGCGGACAGGTCGATCTAGACATAGGACCTCTGTCCCTTAGGGGCAGGGGAGCTGGCCTCCAGCCTCTACAGCTGTTCCCTGCTGGAGTGGCCAGAGTTCAGTGGTGCTCATTAACATCATAAGCAGCGTGCCAGCAGGCAATTTAGGGCAAAATAACCCATCAATTAATCTCTTTGCTGTTGGACCTTTCAGACGTTGGTTTGTGCCTTGGTTAAGGATGTAAAAGGGTTGGGAAGTGGTGTGACTCCAGATGGGTCCAGGCCTCTCTTTGCTTTGTGGTTGACCTGCCCACCCTACCAGTGCCCCCCGGGAAGCCCCAGAGCCCAGAGAAGAATGACGTGTCAGGAGGTGGCAAGACAAATAGTCTGCGGGTTATACACAACTCCCTCAGCCCTGACAGTGACTTTTTCTCCCACCCCAGGAAGTCTATCAGAATGTCAGCAAGGAGAGGGCGAACCTCGGCTTCACTTTAGTTATTAAAAAAAAGTAAATTATTTGAAAACTTCAATACATGGAAAAATTCTAACTAGTGTCAGGATATCATGGTTCAGAGCTGCTGTTCTAGGGGCATACTTTTTATAAATAAAAGAAATGAAAAACAACGTCTACACACTTCCGCAGAATCCTCCAGAGGCCTGACTCTTGCCAAAGCTGAAAAATCCCTTGGAAATCTTCAGCTTCGCACTTAATTACCACCTCCTCTGGCTGTCTGTCTTTTACTCATTTTCTCTCCTCCCCTGTGGTTCCCTTCTTGTTGCTAAACACACTTTCTCTTGCAGACACCATCTGCTTTCAGAATACGTTTGCATTTGCTTTTTCCTTTCCAAAGTAGCCCTACTCTGGGGCCTGTGATTTCCGCTTTCTGGACTGCCGCTTCTGTGTTACCATGTGGGTTAGTGGGAAGCACAGCTGTGGCTTCCAGAATTGAAATATAGCTGGGGACACAACAGAGACTTTTTTTTTCTGGGCCAGAAGGAGGCATTATGTTCTTGGTGCGCCTACCCGCTTAAGAACCTCAGGGGTTAGGGTTTGATTTGTGATATGTCTTCAAAATATCTTTTGTTTGTTATGAAACCTCAAGGAATTGCAAAGTATAAAAGGAGAAAGTGAAAGACATTTCCCCCAATGACAGTCCTGTCCCTCAGAGGTAAATTAACTCCTCAGCGACACACACGAGCCTCCTGACTACCGTCAACAGCGTCATGTATGCCCTCTGGTCTTTTTGGTATGCACATATCAAAGCGTATAATGTGAACATGCAAGAATGTAAAGCAGAAATTGGACCATATTATACACACTGTCTGCAACTTGCTTATTATTACTTTAAATAGATAACCTGGGCATCTTTTTATGTCAGTATACATAAATTTTATCATTATATTTAACAACCGGTATTCCGGTATTCCACAGTTTGAATACATCATGGCTTACTTACACAATCCTTTACTGATATATATTGTTTCCAATTTCTTGTTATTATGGCCAATGGCTAGCACATTTATCTTTATAAGTGTGCAACTGTATCTGTAGGAGAGTTGGAATTGCTGCATCAAAGAGTATGGTGCATACATTATAAATATTGATAGATACTCTTCTAAACTTTGTATCTAATCACTAGTACAGAATTTTCTCACTGAAATTATCAGAGATTATAATGGGATAAATGATAATGATGTGTCAAGTGTATTTTACAAAGCATTTTTGGTCAACTTATTTAACACTCACAGATATTCTGTAAGAAAGTGTTATGGAATAAATGTTTGTGTCCCACCCAAGTTCATACGTTGAGGTCCTCAGCCCCAATATGATGGTATTAGGAGGTGGGACTTTTGGGAGGTGACTGGGTCATGAGGGTAGAACACTCATGAATGGGATTAATGCCCTTGCAAAAGAGACCCCAGAAAGTTCCCTCGTCCCTTTGGCTGTATGAGGACACAGCAAAAGATAGACATCTATGAACCAGGAAGTGGACCTCCACCAGACACCAAATCTGCCAGAGCCTTAGTCTAGAACTTCCTGGCTGCTAGACTATGAGAAATACGTGTTCGTTATTTAAACCACCCAGACCATGGTATTTTGTTGTAACAGCCCAAATAAGTAACCAAAGATAGGGAGGTAATGTTGTCTCCAATTTATAGGTAAAGAAACTGAAGCTCACTGAGATTAAGTGATTTGCCCAAAGTAACACAGTTACTTTGTTACTACTTGTGGCAAATCCAAGTCTCAGTCCATCTTCTATCTCCAAACCTGAAATTGTTTGTCCTGCAGCTACTGCTTCCTCACGTAGGAGCACTAAGCTTTCTGCTGTGATGGATCGATTGAACATAGGTGGGGAGAGGGGAGTAGGAGGGAGTATTGGCCAGCCAACCTCATCCTAGGGGTGTGCACCCATGCCATGACGGCACAGACATTTCTCTCTCTGCTGTCACTTCCTTGCTGATCTCATCTTGTCACAGCTTTAAATAGCATCTATATGTCAGTGACTCCCAAATTTATACTTCCAGCCTAGAACTCTCGCCTTAGCATATCCTGTCCTGAACTCTCTTGATCTTTCTGCCTAAATCTGCTGTACCTACAGCCTTAGCCATGTTGGTTAGTTTCCACCTCATCCTTTTAGTTCTTCAGGCCCCCGTGCTCGATTCTCCTCTCTCATTCCCCTCATTCACGGGGAACGTGCCCAAGTCCACATGCTAGTTCCTGCCCAGGGTGGAATTAAAATCCAGGCACGTCTTGCTGTAAAACACACCTAGATTACACTGCCTTATTCTAAGGCCCTTAGCCTGAAAATATAATTCTGACCTGACCCCTGGAATGTGTCTTCCAATGTAGGAGTCCATGGACTGAGTCAATGTTTAGAGATGAGATCACATTGTTAATAAATGTATTTCACCCAGTTTCTAAGACTATAAAAATTAAAAGTCTAGATTCAAATTATTGAAAACATAATATTAATATAATTTTAGCTGAAATCAGTGGCTCCAGACTCTTGGAAACACACAAGCCTTCCCTGCTTCAGTTCTTCCAAGCTGCATGCAAACTGGGAGGTTTGAAAGCAATGGGGGGTGGTGGCTGGGGGGATCCTCTTGCTCTCTGCTACTTACTCTTTCCCTCTCTAAAGACCAGCATCAGAGGGCATGTCTTCCTGCAGAAAGGCCACTGAGTTCGGGGGCTTCGACAGGAGCTGGCAAAGCGGTGGCTCTTCCCCAGTGCACAAAACTCTCAAGTAAACTGCGGTGGAAACTGAAATTCTCGATCGGGAGGAGGATTTCACTTGTCAGGATGCACTTAGCATTTTGGCATATACTTTTGGTATTTGCATGTCTGTATATATGTTGATGTGTAGGAAGTTGTCACATTTCAGAATCCAAAAGTTAAACAGTATATGTGCTACTTTAATTACAGTTCAGTTGTCAACTGGGCCTCCCTGGTCCTAGGAAATTTAGGTAAACAAAACCCAAACCCTCAATTGTACAGCCCGGCTAGGGTTTGCCTGGGACAGAGGGGCTTCCTGAGATGCTAGACATTCAAGGCTAACATTGAAAAAGTGCTGGACAAGCCGTGACAAGTTGGGTCACCCTGAGCTTTTCTGAGTCTGGGGCCCTGACTACAATTTTTGCTAATTCCAAACAACTTAAGTTTTTTTCCTGTCGCCTCCTTTGTGGCTTCTGTGTTCTGCCTTTCTTAATTCCACCCCTGGAGAACCGACATGCAAAGCTTAGTTCCTTCACGGATTTCTGCAAAGGATTCATTCTCACGATGCATTTAATGTAGTAAGCAGCTTTCCAGCACCCCTCTTTTTTTCTCCTCCCTTCAATCTCTGTTGCAATCAGCAGATTTGTTCTATTGTCCTATCCAGCATATTTCTGCCCCTCAAGGTCACTGGTGGCAGAGGTCTCACATTTTATTATATTTCACATGGGTACACCAAGAAAGTTTCCCAACAAAGGCCGGGGGTGGGGTGGGGGGGGGCTCGTCTAAAAGGAATTCTTAACCCAGTGACTTAGGGATAAAATTATGTCTATTACATTACATAATGAGGACTATTTTACATAAACATGGATAAAAACTTTTGATTTGGACTGGGAATTATTAAGCTGCTTTCCTTTCCTCTCTTTCCCAAGACTCTGTAAGACGTAGTTCCACCTCTAATTATACAATTCCGATTTTTTTCCTTTTCTCCTGGAGTTCACTTTTTTTTTTTTTTTTCACTTTAGGAGCTTAACGGAGGGAAGCGCTTAAGTGTCTTCTTGTTTTGGGGACATCATGGAATTTTCCTCAGAGCTCTGTGGCTTGATGCATTAACAAACCCCTCAGGATACTGGCTGTGCAAGGGAAATTGTGTGTGCATCTTAAAAATCAAGTGATGCATCTTTCCTAACAGAAGGCATTAAAGATTCAAGTCAGACTTGGACCAGAGGCCGTAATAATGAGAAAGTTGTCAAAGCCATTCATCAGGAAGAAGCTAGAAGGAGTGGGGTCAGATAGATGAGATTCCGGGGGATCTAGAGCCTCCAGGAAAGGATCCTTTCTGTTTCTCTTATAGAAGTGACGCATCTGAGCAGAGGTGGGATCCTGTTTGGGGTAGAAGTCAGGAGTCTCACCTGCGTTTCAGTTCCTATAAGGCAGCATGTCTGGACTCCAGTAGAGGCAAGGAGTGTTAGTTACAGGGAAGTTAGCCAGGAGAAGAGGGGGACATGGGAAAGGCATACGGGGATGATAAAAGGTAGACCAAGATAGTTTAACATTTTAAAAGCTTCCAGAAGTCTCTGCCCATGTCCCCATCTGAAAAAGATGTGTTTCAGTGACCAGAGAACAATAATAATAATGATAATGGCTAGCATGTACTGCATGTTTACTATATACCAGACACTGTATTTAGTACACACTTGAAAAGGTTTTCAACTCCATTAGTCACCAGGGAAATGCAAATTGGTACTCCAAGTGATAGTGCTACCAACCCACGAGAATGGCTAAAATGAAAATACCAAGTGTTGGAGCAGCTAAATTCTCATACACTGCTAGTAGGGATTTAAATGGGAAACAACCACTTTGGAAAACTTTTTGGCAGTATCTACTAAAGCTGATACTTCTGGCCCAGAAATTTCATCTGACCCCAAAATTGTAAGCATATGTTCACCAAAAAATAAGTACAAGAGTTCTCATAGCAGTACTATTTGTAATAGCCCCAAACTGGAAACAACCCAAATCTCCATCGACAGAATGGATAAATAAATCACAGTATATTCACAACATAGACTATTATATAGCAATGGGAGTGAATGAACTCTAACTACTTGCGACACTATGGATGAACCTCATTTACTTCTCATAGTAACCCTATGAGTTAGTTCCTGGTATCACTCCCATTTTACAGATGAGGAAACTGAGCACAAAGAGGATAAATTACTTGAGTAAGACCACAAAACCAGGAAGTGCAGTAGCTGAGATTCGAACCCTGGCAGTTGAGTTCCAACCCTTAACCACTGTATGCCACCATTCCCCACCCCAGCCTTTAGTCATATAAGCCCCAGGCATTTGGGGTGTGGGCTGCTTTGGTGTAAACACACTCAGAGGTGCAAGATGGAGCTGGTTCTGGCCTGCAATGCAAAAAGCATCTACCAGCTGACTTTGATTACCGTGTGCTAGGTGCTGTACCTTAGCATTACCTAGAGTGTGATGTTTAACCCTCACAACAGCCCATTGCCGTGGGTACTAGCATTATGCCCATTTTTATAAATGGGGAAAGAGATGCAGAGGGGTAAAGTATACAACTACTAGTATGTGATGGAGCCAGGATTCAAAGCCAAGTCTGTGTGCGCCAGAGTCTGTGTGCTTCACCATCCCACCACATGCCTCTTCTCAGTGCCCACCAGGGCAGACAACAGGGCAGCAAAGCCATGGCCTAAGTGCTATTATAAGAGGAACCATTGCTCCTGGTCACAGAACTTGAGTTCCTTGCACTATGTCCATTGACAACAACAATGAGAATTGAAGAACAAACTCCTGGGGTTCCGTGTGGCCAACTGGCTTTTGGGCAAACTCTCTGCTATAGATTGTCTTCACCATTTTTAAGGGAAGAGGAAGACTGCGTGCACATGGCCTTGTCCACATCTACCTGGAAACAAAAAAAGGTTGTTAATTAGTAATCTCTGCAGCTTCTCAGCCTCAGCGTTGGAAGCTGTGCAAAGTGCTCCCACGCAGGCTCTGAGCGTGGCCCCCTTCAAACAGCCAGAGCTGAGAGGATTGTGCCGGGGAGAAAGAGAGAGCTACCTAGCAGATGGTGCATGTGCTCGGAAACAGGCATGAGACCGGACCGCAGGGCTCTCGAATGGGAGGAAACCTGGGCACCACCAACCTCTGGCTTCTGTTGCTTGAGAAGCAGATGCTAGACCTTCCTGCATTGCCAAAAGCAGAGGCCTGGGGGGACTCAAGTTTCTTTGGCTCAAATGTGTTGGTGGAGGAATGAAAGGGTAGGAGAGTCAGGGCATATTTTTGCATTCCCGCATGATTGTAGAGTTCCATCATCTCCAGCTGTATCATTATAATAACATCCTACCTGCTCTTTCTAACTCCAGCCTTTCTCCTTAATCTACCTTTCTAACAGCTCCCAGGTTGTCACGCTCTCTCACTGCCTTACTAGGTAGAGTTCATCGTTCCCTGCTCAGTGCTCCCCAAACCCTGTTTTTCTTTTTAACACATAACATCCTGGCTCTAACCATGCACTGTAATGAGTTGCCCTCCTGTCTCTTGAGGAGACTGTGAGCTCCTTATGGGCAGGGGCTGTGCCATGTTCATCCTCACATCCCTCGTGTCTAACAGTCCCCAGCTGGTTAAGGTGGGGAGTAAATGTTTGTTGGATGACATCCAAAAGCACAGAGTTTTGAGGGATGAGCTCATAGTGCCTTTGTACCACCATCCCAGCCATTTAAAAAACCCTGCTCTTCTGAGGCTGGCTGCCCCCTCTATTGTCACATGACCATCTCACCCATACATGCCCCTTCTGGCCATGTCAGCATCAGTACTAGAAGCTCTAGGCAATGAGTCATTTTCCTCCATCTCAGCTTTCTCGTTCCAGTAGGTGATGGAAAGGTGGTAGAGTCATCAGTGACGTGGTCCCATGGAATGGGGTTGTTGTGGATGGGGAATGAGAGCTTTATTTGTTCTCTGTGTCCCCCAGCTCCCATGACGGGTTAGCAGATATCAAAAGCTTTAACAAGCAAACCTTTTAAAAGTAGTGTTTATTTTTTAGAGCAGTTTTGGGTTGATAGAACAATTGAGCAGGTGGTACGGAGAGTTCCCCTGGGTTCTCCCACCCCCACCTTCTACTGTTTCTCCCATTACTAACATCTTCCATTACTGTGGTAAATTCATTACAATTAATAAACCAATAGAGATGCATTATTATTCAAAAAAGTTTATGATTGATTCAGATTTCCTCCTTTTTTACTTAACATCTGACCTTTTCTGTTCCAGGAGCCCACGGAACATTTAGTCATCACGTCTCCCTGGGCCTCTCTCTGCTGTGACACTTTCAAAGACTTTCTTTGTTGACTCTGACAGTTTTGAGAAGTGTTGGTCAAGTATATCATAGGATGCTTCTCTGCTGGAATTTGTCTGATGTTTTTCTCATGATTAGACTGAAGTTATGGGTTTTGGGCGGGGGAAGATTGCAGAGGTAAAGTGCCATTTTCACCACATCATATCAAGAGAATAAGCAAACTTTTAAAATGTGAGAATATAATCATTGTTATTCCTTCCTAGGATCTGTGTTCCCTCCTGTATTTCCTGTCTCCATTAATGGCATCATCATGCACTGTCATGAAGGCTGGAAATTGCATCTGCTTTTTCTTGTCCATGCCCCACCCAAATAGTCATCAATTTCTAAGATACTACTTAGCTTTTGCATTTCCTCCTCCTCTCATCTGCACTGCCACTGGTTACCCCTGTAGTAATGTTTCCATAAACTAGTACCATAGTCCCCAACTGGTCTCCCTAATTTCACTCCCCTACCTCTCCATTTTATTCTTAATACCATCAGTTGACTGCTGGTTTAACATCAACTCTGTCTTCAGGAATCTTAGAATGGTTCACTGGCACATACAGAATAATGCTCAAATTTCTTAGTGTGGAATTCAAGGGTCTTCTGGTGCTAGCTCCAAATGACACCATTCACCATGGTAAATATCAGTTCCCTTATTCAATCTTTCATGGTTTATAGGCATTTATTTACCTCGAAGGGAAATTGGCATTTTCCTAAAGAAAATATTTTTTCTCCAGAAGAGTTAACAGAACTATGTGTATGTGGGGGGGGGGATCATACATGCACAAGCATGTGTGTGGCATGCAGACTTCATTGGGGATGTAAAGCTCCCTCCAGGTCATGGCTTGAGTGGGAAAAAGAGCTCCCCATGGCCTAAAGTATGGTGAACAGACCCTGTGCATTGGCTTCATGGCTTGTATCAAGTTAGAATAGATGAGAGGATGAAGGCCAGGAGAAAATGTCCTTGCCCAGAAGTGTGTGTGGATGTTCAACAAGACCTCCCCTCATTTTTCTTTTTAATGGCTTAAAACAAGAGCATCTTTCATCCCGCTGTTCCTGTGGGTCAGGATTCCTGGCACTGCTTAGGTGGCTACTCTGGCTAATGGCTGCTCACAAATCTTCCCATCAAGGTGTGGCTTCTCCATTCAGGGTTGCACTTTGATCACAAACGCTTTTGAAAATTCACCAGCTAAACCTCAACTTCTTCAAACTGGAATAACGTGGGCAGTCTCTGTCACGCTCTGGGACTGACATTTCAGTGCAAATTGAATTCCTCCTTTCATGGGCCAGCCAGTTGTCTGTGTCACAGGATGGAAAAAAAGTCCACTGTGCTCGATTGTATAATATGGCTGTCCTAAATTTTAATGAACAAAATTAATTGCCTTTCAAATTCCATCTGCCACTTGTTCACGCAAGTCCACAATCCTCGTTATGAAAGTTTAAAAGTGCCTGAGGAATCTGTGAAATTCTTGTAGGCAGACTGCTGAAGAATGCAGGACCCCTTTTGTTATAGGCTACCCAACGCCAGTTGGAGAGAAGGGCTGACCGAGGTGGGGAGAGCAGAAACCGTGGGTCTACGAGGACTCACAGGTGACAGTTTAGATAAGTCACTGGATTAATTAACCAGGAAGATTAATGCTATCTTTGCATATTTATGAACATTGAGCTGTTAGCAGCTCAATGAAGCTGTGCATGGGAAAAGGCAGAGACTGCAGAAATAGTCACCACTGATTTGGAAACTGTTTCATTTCCTGAGCTGCTAAATAACAAAACTATTTTCCGAGAGAGCAACAGGAACTGTTGTTCAGGGATGGGAAACATCTACAGATCATCTGATAAGAGCAGCAGCTATAAGCAAACCACTGATGATGTCACACTCTTTGGGAGTCCCATTTATCCACGATGTAGAATGTTTCAATCTTACATGCCTCTTGGTACCTCTGGCAGTTAGAGGAGCCTGCAGCTTAAGTAAAGACAGTTTATGAAGGGTTTAGTGGCAAGGTGCAGAGGTTGATAAACCAAGACAGTTGGTCAGAAATAGGAAGACCAGAGACGAAACACATCATGCAATTCCACTTTATCCATGTGGATTTAGGTTTATGTCCTCATCTTCATCCTGGCTGTCAAGAAACAGGCATGCATATGGGCCACATGTGCACACACCCCGCATACACACACGCACACACACACTGCAGTATCCAACCATGTATGTGTCAGTGACTATGTTCCTCCACCTAGGCTTCCGATTTTGCCCTGATTAATGGAACAGCTAAGAATATTTTGAAATGTTCCTTTTTGCATATATTATCCATGTCAGGACTGCCTTTACGAGTGCAGGTAGGCACTATTTGATTTAATGAACAATCTGTAATGTTGCTCTTCCTCTATTTTAATTTTTATTTCTCCTTTTTGTTCTGTTCCTATAGACGGGAGTTATTTTTCTTAAATCCGTACATACTTTTAGATTTTGCTTGTCGTTCATTCCCCACCAAAAGTCAGTCCTTCGGTTTTCAAAGTCATAATCATCTCTAGAGGGTCAGCAGCTAGGACCAAATCGGATCAGGGTCATTGTGGGCTGCCATTAACCCCTCTGATGTGTCCATCTGCTTTTCTAATGAGGTCAGGGGCCTGAGGGCTCTGCAAAGCCTCGGGATTGGTCTAATGGGAAGGTGAATGGGAATGGGAAGGTGAATGGGAATGGGAAGGTGGTTTTGAGTCTGACTTTGTTTCCTCCTAATATCCAGCCCCGCCAGCTTATGAGGCTCCGTGTCTGCCTCAGTTTCTGGCCCCTTCCTCTTAAAGACTTGGCTCCTGCTACACAGTTGTCACCACATCCAGACAATGAATCTGTGCACAGCCGTGCACCACTCAGGGCCAGCACAGGGCCAGATTCCAGGTGAGAACTTTGCAGTTTACAAAGTACTTTTGTGCCCATGACCTCCCTTGAACTCACAAAAATTTTGGAATAGGAAAGGCAGGTATTATTAGACTGTTTTATAGACATCAGAACGGATGCTCAGAGAGGGCAAGTGACCTGCCCAGAATGACTTGGGTGGCAAGTAGCAGAGCAGGGCTTGCAGGTCTAGGCCTCTTTCCATTACACCGTGCTTGGGGCAGGGCCTGTCTCTCATCACTTTTTGTATTCTCGGTGCCTCTTCTGGCACCTGGCACTCAGAAATATTCAAATAACATTGGTTGGAAGAAAGAATGAGTGAATGAATGAATGAGATGTCTGACAGCCCAGGACTTCCCCATTATGGTGCCTATGAAAACCTTAAACCTATCAAAATGTAATTTTGTGAACCATAAAGCACCACAGAAAGGGAATTATGTATTATGAGTCTTACTCCTTTTCCTCCAGGCTGGAGGGAGGCCAGGACCCACGAAGCGCCTTTGTGCAGGACAGCGCCCTCCCCACGCGTGGTCACCTTTGCCCCATCAGGCGGGTTTGGTCCCTTTAACTCAGTTGTGGGGAGTGGCTCAGAAAACGAATCTTCCTCTAGAGTGCTCAGTTTATCTATTCCACCTCAGTCCTTGATGACTCTCTCCCTAGTGACTTTTCTTGACTATGTGATTTATTTTTTTGTGTTAATGAGGGAAGGCCACAATTCTTGGGACTTCCATTAAGTTCCACTTAAAAGACAGACCTGGTGCTTGGCAGCAGCTGGGACAGGGCCGTGTTCTGTAAGTCATAAGCAGCTCCGTGATTCATCAGGCTGCAAGAGTCCTCTTGTGGCCTCGAGGACTTCCTGGACGTGAAGTGTTATTTAAAGATATGAAAACATGGAGGAGGCTGGCCCCGTGGTCTGCAATTTCCACTCTGAGCTCCCTTGCTAACTAATGCCGAGTTTTGGCCAAGTCCTTGACCTTTGCCTTCTCCACCTTCAAACTGGAACTCCGCTCATTTGTTCTGTCTTACTTCTCTCAAGGGAGTTACAAGGATGACTTAATTTGTGATGAAAGCTGCATATAGGATGGAAATAGGATGAATTATTCGAGAACAGTGGCCATGTCGCCATTACAGAGACTGGACCTCTTTGCATTTAGTCTAGCTGGAAAATACACAGTGAAGGATGTTCCTCTCTGTCCCTGCGCAGGTATCTGACATAGATGCTACAGACTGCAATGCCCAGGTGTCTGATAGATGTGTGCTTACGTGAAGGAACAGATGTGTTCTTACGTATTCTTCTCCATTTCTGCAATAGGATATTGTAATTATCAGAGCAAATTTTTATATGGACTCAAATCGAACCTTTCGTTCTTCTCTTCTAGGTCATTTGGTCTGGGCGTTTTGTGAATCCGTCCTCATTTTTCCAGAAAGAGAAAAGAGAATCTGAGATTTGTCACACCCCCTTCCCTCTAAGCTCAAAGGTGTAGCCCATAGTCATTTCCTCTTTTATGCAGTTCTCAGTTTTGTTGCTCTCTGGTCTTTTATTCCCAAGTCTCTAAGATTAAATTTTATCTCAGAGATTGTCATCTTCACCTGTGTAAGCTCTGAGGAGCTACTTACCAAGATGTTGCATCTGCCCGCTGCCCTCAATCTGGGGAGCAAACCCCCCCTTTTCCTCTGCTCTCAGGAGCTCTAGCTTGTTCACAGTGGCAACCCCCAGTGCCTGGCAAGGAGCAAGCAATACTGAATAGCTGTTGAGTATGTTAAATAAAGAAATGGAGGGGCCAAGGGCTTTCAGTGGCCTCACAGTTGTTGGCATGATCTGCTCTAGGGCAAGGATTGAACACAATATTTGAAGACTCAGTCAGAAAACATATTAGTAAGCCAATCAAAATTTTACTGATCCTTCAATGGCCACTTCAAGTTCAACCTCCCTTGAAGCCTTCCTGATTCTAGCCAACCACATCTTTTCCTTCTTAACCAACCCTGGTGTTTATTGAATGTTTTCTATAGGTTATCACAGAACACTGAATGTATTCTTCAATGTATTGTCTGTTAATGTTTGCATGTCTGTGTGCCTCACCTTCCCTTGATGTAAGCTCCACCCAGGGGCTAATTCAGATTTTGTAGGGTTCGAATCTTATCCAGTTCTGGGGAAAGAAAGGCTAGTACATCTATAATTGTATATACTACATTATCAAGTATTTTCCTAACAGGAGACAACGTTGCATTTGCCTGAATGTTGACAAAAACCAATCCTCTTGCTACAATTATCCACACCTGATGATTGATTGGAAGAATTTTTCATAGACTAGCTTCTGGCTCCACCCTCTTTGAACTTGAGGTCTTCTCTGGCACATGCTTCTAGTCCCAGAGCTGTATGACACTTTCACAGCACTAATCAATCCCTGCTCCTGGGTGTTCATGTCTACTGCCCTTTAAATTTTGTCTCATGGCTATCAGACACCGTGAGTGTCTGGTGTCTCCTTTTGACAAGCATTTCTCTGTGGCTCTTCTCTTGACAGTTAATCACTGGCACTATAGTCTTGTTGGCAGTCCCTGGATTTGCATTTTTAGGAAGTTCAAAACAGAATGAAATCTGCTTTTAAATTTTCTTCCCAACCCAGACATAATCCATATTGGCTAATCCTTGGGACATAAAATAAGATATATATTCCCCCTGCAGGCAAGACAGTGAGTAATTAAACATGATCCCCACAGCTTTTGTTCCTAGCTCTTGTAAGAACTTTATAGTTTTTTCATAGCTGACTTGAGTCTGATGTTCTAGCAGAAGTCCAGTTCTATAAATTGAATGACTATAAACCATTGATAGCAGAGGGCAGGTGTAAAAGATGAAGTACTGAAAGAAACTTGATGGTGTTGGGGAAAGCTGGAGGTTGTGTCATCTTGGTTAAGACCTTAGACGCAAGTCAGAGCTGAGTCCTGCCACATACTACTTGGGTGATTTGGGGCAAGTCACTTGTGCTTTCTGAGCCTCAGTTTCTCATTTGTGAAGCGAAGAGAACAATCTCAAGTGGTTGTGAGGTTTTATGTGTGTAAAGCTCTTAATAGGTAGCAGAACTGAGTCTCCAACCTCGGTTTCCTGAGTCTCATGGTTTTTATTCTAAGTTTTCTAAGTATTACTAAGTATTCTAAGTGGTTTTGATTCGCTTTGGTTCTGTTTAACTTTCCAGTTCTTGGTACTAGTCTCCCAGGAAGCCCAGATGCCTTTAGGTTCCACCATTTACTGGAATCCTTTAGTAAATTCCTCCATTTGCTAGTTTGAATGGGTTTCTATAATTTACAACACCTTGACTAAGACAAGATAAACAGCTGATAGAGTAGGGAAGTTAAACTCAATTTTGAAAAATTTTCATTCTTCTTGAGACTGTGATTCATGCTGCACAGGTATCAACAGAAAATTCTGATGGTGGCTATTCAGAAAATGAGGCTGATTAGAAAAAAACTCTTTTTTAAAAAACATAAAACAGGAGGAAGTTGTTTATTTCCCCAACACTCTCAGAACATGGAGAATTAACACTTTTCTTTCTGACAGTAATCCCACCCTAAACAGTACTTGGAGCACTTGAAAGAACAGTATTTTGCTGTGAGCAATGATGAAGAAGGACATTGGCCAGCTGCAGTTTGTGCAGTGAATCATGTCTGGGATATAAAGTGACTAAAAATCACATCACATAAGAAACTGCTGAAGATACTCAGGATGTTTAATCTGAAAAATGAAGGTCTTGGAGGGCCGTGATGGATGGTTTTTGAACTTGAAGGATTGTTATGTAAAAAGAGGAATTCAACGTATTATTGGAAATCACACTGGGGCTAATTTAGGAAGAAGTTTCCAAAAATTTTAGCTGTTCAAAAATGGAGCAGCCTAATGCCTGGTCTGAGGTTTGAGAAAGTGTGAGAAGTAAGCATCCTAAAGAACTACTATGAGTCCCTTGAGGGCAGGGACTGTGACTTGTTTATCTTGGTATTGGCCGTGCCTAACATAGGGTCTGGTGCTTAGCAAGCAGGTTCTCAGTCAAAGCTCAAGAAATGGAAGAACAAACAGCAAAGACTTAAACAGAGGCTGGGTGACTATTTGGGGTGATGTTGAAGAGACAGAAGACTGAACAGAAGGAAGTGATGATATAAATGTTAATAATAGCTTTCATTTATTGAGCCCTTGGTTTATGTTATCATCTTATTTAATCTTCAACAATGCTATGTGGCAGGTGTCTCTATTTTACAGAAGTGGGTACTGCAGCACAGAGAGGTTAGGTAACAAACTACACAGGTATGAAGTGGGAGAACTTAAGTCATCTCCTAGTAGTAAAAAAAAAAAAAAAAATCATCACTTGTGCATTGAGCAACTACTATGTAATAAGAGTTTTATACACATTGATCTCTAAGTTGCTTTACAATGACAGGCCCATGATTTCTGGGTCTCTGCCTCCCAGCTTCTTGCCCAGGGCCCTTCCTTGCTTGGGTAGGTTTGCGTGGGGTGTTCAGGGTAACTGGCCTCCTCAACCACTCTGAAGTCTGAAGAAGCTAAGCCTTCACTGCTCATGACTGCATTGTCTGCGCATACTTTAGAAAGGATGAAAACTTGGCCTCTTCTCTCTGATGTAACCGAAGTATGAGGTTCCCTAGCAGTCAGGCAGCTCCGATGAAGAGTGAAGTCTTCACCCTGTCAGTTAGCCTCTTTACATTTAGGGGAAATATCAAAAATAATTCCCAAATTTGATCTACTTTTTAATAGTATAATCAGCCATCAGTGGGATATCCATTTGCAGCTGAGTGGCTTTTTTTTTGTTGTTGTTTTTGTGTTGTTTGCTCTGGAAAGGCAGCTTGCCTGTCCGCCTGCCTATCTGGCACGAAGAACATTCCAGCCTTCCATCATTGTGTAGCAGCTGCAGATGGCCTCAGAGGAGCAGCCCATATGCCACTGGCTACAGCTCCCAGCAGCCCAAGCAAGGCCTCTGGGGATGGGGGATTAGATGCTAGTTTTAGGTCTGAGACCAAGATATTATGTGACTTTAGATAAGCCATTTTTTCTCCCTGTAACAATATGCATGTATCTTTATACATCTTCTGTTGTATACACTTTGAGATAAACACATGTTTCTGCCGGTGTTTATAGCCTATTTCACATTTCTTAGGCAACTGTTAAGTCAAACAAGCATGACTTATGAACTACAGTCAAAAGCAATGTAATTTTTTGTCATCTAGTCAGTCTCTCTTTGACTTTTCTCTGTGGGGCCAATTATTTCTCTGCCCATGGGTAAACTCAGTCAGATGCCAAGACTTTTATGGACCCTCTTAGGTGTCAAAATAGTCTTAATACCATTGTTCCAGTGTTCCGTCCAAGGTGATAAACTTCTAAAAGTCGTGGCTTCTCTCCTCTTTTAGCGTGGGCCTGCGGCAGGCAGGAAACCTACACTTGGAGAATGGAAGCATGGTCACCTCCTTCTCTTAACCTGTTGTCTTTTGTTTGAGTCTGTTAACATCTCTATACCTGTGCTCTCAGCTGGAGAACTGTATTCTTGCCCCTCTGAGATTGTGGCATTGGAGGGAGGAGAATTTAGAATTTAGAATTTCCAGGTGGGATTCAGACAAGCCCATTGTGCCCAGCTGAACTACAGGTGCCACGTGTTAAACTCATCCACTGGCCTCCTCAAAGCCTTTTTCTTTTGACTGGAGATTTGGAGGTAGGACTCATAGCTCTCTTTGGAAAAGACAGTAAGAAAATTCTTATTTGTCTGACTCTGCTGTGGTTAATAGGATATGTCCTCTCGTGGGGCACTTTCAAGACTCTTTCAGATAACTTACCCTCATTGCTGGGAACCCGTACCCTGCAGTTCTCTTAATGGGGTCTGATACATCTCTCTTGGCTGGTTCTTTGCTTTTCCTTGGCCCCTGGGAACCTAACAATAACCTCAGTTTATTAGTCTGTTTGTGCTGCTATAACAAAATACTTGAGACTGGGTAATTTATAAAGAACAGAAATTTATTTCTCATAGTTCTGGAGGCTGGGAAGTTTAAGATCAAGGTGATGGCAGGTTCGTTGTTTGGAGACAGCCCAGTCTCTGCTTCCAACATGGCACCGTGAATGCTGTGTTCAAAGATGGGAGAAGGGCAAGAGGGGTGAACCCCCTCATCGAGTCCATTTATAAGGGCACCTGATCCTGTTCAGGAGAGAGGAGCCCTCATGAACTAATCACCTCTTAAAGGTCCCACCTGTTTATACTATCAAATTGGTCATTAAGTTTCAACATATGATTTTGGAGGGACACATTCAAACCATAACACTTAGTTCCCCTTTGCTGAGGTCTCTTTGTCTTACCAGATTTCCCTCTTATAAAGGACCGACAGTGACCCTGCACAATCTCTCTTGAGTGTCCCTCATCTCTTCTACAGAAGACATACATTTTCTACCTTGATAAATCCTAGGGGAGGAGGAAAGGTGGTTGCTAACCAAGAAATTCTTCCTTTGCTCTGCTGTCTGCTGACTAGTGAGGCCATCTCTTGCCCTTTAGAATTTCCAGGTGGGATTCAGACACAAGCCCATCATGCCCCCCTGAACTGCAGGTACCACTTATTAAACTCATCCAGTGGCCTCCTCAACTCCCCCTTCTTTTGACTGGAGATTTGGAGGTAGGACTGATAGCTTAGCTCTCTTTGAAAATATCCTCCCTGAGAGTCCTCTATAGAAAATCCTCCCCAGTCATCTACTCCTGACCTTTTTATACATTCAATGTGCGGAAGATTTAAGAGTTGCCTAACTAGTTTACTCTGTAAATTCTTGGTCTGTTTCCTCTATTTGAAATTTGCTATTTATCATGCCTCAGCCAAAATATTTATTTTAACATCTGTATAAAGATTTCACTTGTCTATTCAACCATCTTTAAGTTCCCACTGGACCAGCATGGTCCAATAGAAATATAACATAAGCCACATATGTAATTTTACATTTTCTAGCAGGACAGATTAAAAAGAAGGAAAAAAACAGGTGAAATTAGTTTTAATAATAGATCTTATTTAAACCCATATATATGAATGCATTATTTCAATATGAAATCAATTAAAAAATTACTAATATTTTACATTTTTATTTTGCACTAAATCTTTGAAATGTGGAGTTCATACTTAGTCCACATTCCAATTAAGTCAACATATCAAGTGTTCAATGGCCATAGATGACTAGAGGCAACTGTCGCGGACAGGACAGCAGAAGGCTCCAAGTTCTATAGGCAAAGGTAAAGCTATAGGAAATTCGAGGCCGGGCTTGGTGGCTCACGCCTGTAATCCTAGCACTCTGGGAGGCCGAGGCAGGTGGATCGCTCGAGGTCAGGAGTTCGAGACCAGCCTGAGCAAGAGTGAGACCCCCGTCTCTACTAAAAATAGAAAGAAATTATCTGGCCAACTAAAAATGTATATGGAAAAAATTAGCCGGGCATGGTGGCGCATGCCTGTAGTCCCAGCTACCCGGGAGGCTGAGGCAGGAGGATCGCTTGAGCCCAGGAGTTTGAGGTTGCTGTGAGCTAGGCTGATGCCACGGCACTCACTCTAGCCCAGGCAACAAAGCGAGACTCTGTCTCAAAAAAAAAAAAAAAAAAAAAAAAAAAATTCGAGACTCTGTCTTGACAATTGCTATCTTTCAGTACCTAGAAGTGTCTCCAAGACAAATGTGTGATCCATACTTAGTGATAGATATTTATTAAACAAATGAATGAGTTAGCTACAGTCCAAGAATTAAAGTCTTTGAGAGATGTCTCAAGGATTTGAATAAATGTAAACGAAGTCTGGGAAGAACCACACTCATTTGTCTGCGGTCTCTGAGAAGGAAGATGGGGTTAATGCGTATGGAAGTTATTCTCTGTGACCGTCTTGGGCAGCCAGCAACCCGAGGAGTTCTGGTTCCAGCTTCTTTGAGAATCTACAGCTATGGACCATCTTACCAGGTAAATGGACACAAAGTTTTGCTAATAACTGAAGGGTGTTCGTGGACCTCCTGAAGAGGTCAAAGGACTCCAGGTTAAAAATTCCTGTAGAAATGGAGATTCCCCCAGCAACACAGGGAGGCAGGTGTTCAGTGAGATAATGCACAAAGCACTTTTAAAGAACTAGGACAGGTGCCAGGTGAAGGGTGGCGTGGGGAGAGAGGTGGTCCTAAGCACCCCTGGAAACCAAATTCTCTCCCACCACGCAGCGCGGCCGGGCGGTTGCTATGGACGCTTGCCTTCTCCAATCATCGCGCGGCTTGCTAGGCCGTGCGGCGCTCCGTGGTTGCTGTGGCAACGGACTGCAACAGCTCCGGGATCCCGGCGGCGCAGGACGAGAGCCGGCGTCTAGAAGCCGGGTAGGGAGCTCCTTGGCGGCGGCGTCTGTGGGTGGGACGCGGGGTCGCGGCCAGGAGCGGGATGTGGAGTTGATGTGGGACCGGGGAACACCGGGTTCCGAGGTCCTGGCAGACACAGTGGGGTCAGAGCACGGGGGGCTTGGGGACTGGCCAGGGCGTCCCCTTTTCTCGTTCTTTCCTTCGTCCCAGGGGCTCCTCAGACTTTTCAGACCCCTCTCCTCCTCATCCTCCTCTGGGGCCTTCTCCTCACCCCATTAAAATTACTGGACCTCACATTCGGCCACACAGGTGGCAAGGGGCAGGTGTCGGCCTGAAGGACAGAGGCCTGGGTGTTATCTTGCTTCCAACTTAGAATTGGCCTTGAGGCCTTGGACGAGTCATTTCCCGTCCTTCCTCACCAGGAGAATGGGGTGCCACGCCCCTACCCTTCCTTCAGCTCCCTCCCGGCTCCCTTCTCGGGAAGACTGTGAGGATCAGATGCATGACCAAATGCATGTGCTTTGCCTGTATGGTCTCATTCGTAGCCGAGGGGTCCTGTGAAGTGGCTGAAATGATTAACCCGCTTTTACTGTTGCGCAGTTTGGGCTCAGAAAGTGCCCCTTGGTGAGGCTAGTGAGTGGCCATTTGTGTGACTCTTAGCCTGTGCTGGCTGCACAGTGTCCTGTCCTCTGTGTACTCACCTGTTTATATTGGGTTTCTTGCTCCCTGCCTCTACTGGGTCTTTTCAGAACACTCTACCAGGAAGTTTTTAAGATGATTCTTTCTCATTCTCCTTTCCTTTACTCCTTAAAGTAATTGAGGTCCTACTTCATGGCAAGTCCTAACCTAGGTATTTTTCAGGGGAAAAAATATTGTAAATCAGGATCTGTGCTTTCGATGAGCTTATACAATGGGGTATGGGTTTTACTCTCTATGTTAGGTTTAGAAGTCAGCGCTTAATTAAGGTCAGAGTTGAACACAATCAAAAAATAATTCTCAGAATCGCTTAAGTCATCCAGGAGCAACCCAATTCAGAAACCGAACCATTGAAAAGCTTTAATTCCGGGATTAAGTAAATTTCATAACATTTTAATTTATAGACTTTTCCCATTTATCACCATAAATTAATAGAAGGATAAATTGATCAGTTCCAGTATGTCTTTATTCTTCTGAATTTTGCCATGGTCTTCATTTCATACCTCATTTTCTTCCTTGAAAATGTTGAGGAGGATGTCACCATTTCTGTGGCTACCTGGATGTTACTCTTTTCTGGGTGGGTGGGTAAGTCCTTAGAATCATTGGCACATACCTCCCGCGGTTTCCCCATCTGCACTGACTGATTGTTTCAGCCCTGATGAAATTCACCTGGGTGTTCAGGACCACCTCACCTCATTCTGTAGCACAGGCCGATGACTACAATGCCAAAGACAATCACCCAACTATTTAAAAGCTAATTTTTTTTTCTGCCAAGTATGAACATAGTTGAAAGTTCATCATCCCCATTGATGCAACTCTTTGGGGGGTCTTCTTGTAGAGACTGCCCTTGTCTTGTGTACCCATCAGCACTTGATATCAGTCTTAAAATTTTGGTCTTTCTGATGGGAAAATAATGGTTATCACCTTGTTATAATTTACATTTCCTTGGTAGCTAGTGAGGTTGACCAGTTTATGATTATTAACTACTGGTAATTGCTCTTCTGTGAATTGCCTATCTTTGTCTGATTTTAAATGTGGCTGTCCTTTTTGTATTGATTTATGGAAGTATTGTCCATGCTGCAGATATTAATATTTTGTATGTTATGTGGAGATAAAATTAATACTTTTTCGAGTATGTTCTTAGCTATTTTTTAAAGTCAGGTTTATTGATATATAATTTACATACAGTAAAATTCACCCCTTTTAGGCATATGGTTTTGTGAGTTTTGAAAATATAAAGTCATATAACCACCATAATAAGTATATAGAATGATCCTTTTAGCTCAAAAAGTTCTCTTGTACCTCATTGTAGTCAATCCCCTTGCCCCAGCTCCAGCCCATGGCAACCAATGATCTATGTTTTCTGAGTTTTTGTTTTCCAGAATGTCATATAAATGTAATCATAAAATATGTAGCACTTTTTGTCTGGCGTGTTTTATTTAGCATATTGCTTTTGAGATTTAACCATGTCATTGAATGTAACAGAGGTTGATTCTTTTTTTATTGCTGAGTACTATTTCATTAAATGGATGTACCACCAGGTGATAGACATTGGGTTGCTTCCAGTATTTGGTAATTATGAATAAATAAAACTGTTATCATTCATGTGCAGGTCTTTGTATGGACATATGTTATTAATTATTTTGATAAATACCTAGAAGTAGTATTGCTAGGTTATATGGTAAGTGTTTGTTTAATTTTACAAGGAACTGCCAAACTGTCTTCCAAAGTAATCATACCATTTTGCATTTCTACTAGCATAGCATGTGAGTTTCACTTCCTCCACAATTTTGCTAGCAGTTGATAATTTTGTTAATTTTAGCTAGTCTTATAGGTGTTAGTGATACCTCATTCTGCTTTTAATTTGCATTTTCATAATGACTAATGGTATTGAACAACATGTGCTTATTGTTAATGTATCTTTGGTGAAGAAGTCTGGTAAACTTCTTTGGCAAAGTTTCTGTTAATAATTTTGCCCATGTCTTATTGAGTTGTAAGAAGATAATTTTATACATATAGATAGAATTTTTTGCCCCACGTCTGGTCTTTTTAGGACTTTTCTTTGGTCTTCAATGTCTCACTATGATGTGTCTATATGTGTGTTTCTCTTTATAGATTCTGCTTGGCATCTATTACTTTTTCTTGAATCTGTGTGTTGTTGCCCTACATCATCTGGAAAATATAATGCTGTTATCTCTTCAGTATAAACATTTTAATGCTGTATATTTTCCTCTAAGCACTGCTTTAGCTGCACCCCACAAATTTTAATAAATTGTGCTTTTATATTCCATCAGTTCAATGTATTTTCTAATTTTCCCTATAACATCCTCTTTTACTAATGAGTTATTTAGAAGTGTGTTTTTAAATTTCCAAATATTTGGAGATTTTCCTGACATCTCTTTGGTAACTAGTTTAATTCCATTATGGTCAGCAAAGATACCTTGTATGATTTTAGTTCTCTTAAACTTAAGGTTTGTTTTACAGTTTAGGATATGGTCAGCCATTTTTTTAAACCTAAAGAACTCCTTTAGGTTCTTAGTATTTCTTGTTGTGTGCGTCTGCTGGCAACAAATTCTTTCAGCTTCTGTTTGTTTGAGAAACTCTTAATGTTGCCTTCATTTTTGAAGGATATTTTCACTAGGTATAGAAACCTAAGTTGCCTTTTACCCCCTTTCTGAATTTTAAAGATTTTGTAGTTTATGTTGAAAGTCAGCCATCAATCTTATGGAAAGGAATATGTTTTTTTCTCTGGCTGATTTTAGGATTTAATTTTTTTCTTTGATTTTCAGCAGTTTTACTATGATGTAACTAGGTATACCCTGCTTGGAATTCTTGGAGCTTCTTGAATCTCATATCATGCTGTTTTGTCCCATTTACTACAGTTATTTACATCTAAGTTATGTAATTCTTTTAGCAGTTATTCTGACCTTGCATTTGATATCTCATTATTTTTGGAAAACTCTTAGCCATTAATTTTCAAATACTGCTTCTGTCCTATTCTGTCATTCTTTTTTTTCCGGAATGCCAATTACATGTATGTTAGACCATTGTGCTGTATCTCACATCTCTCTTGAGCATCATTCTTTTATTTCCATTCTTTTTTTTCCTCTGTGCTTTAGGTTTAACATTTTCTATTGACTTGTCTCTGAGTTTACTAATTCTGTCTTCTGTGTTTTGTCTACAGTTAACCCATCCAATGTGTCCTTAGTTTCAGATAGTGTATTTTTCAGTTCTAGAATGTTTTTGTTTTTTATAGATTTCATATTTCTTTTGAAATTCTTCATTTTTTTCATTTTGTTCATTTTTTTCTGTTATCATATTTAAAATAGTTATTTTAACGACCTGCCTCCAGCAGCTGCATCATCTTTGTGTCCCCTTTTCCTTATCAATCACATTTTCTTCCTTTGTTCATCTCTTAAGTTTGACTTTATGTCAGACATTCTGTTTAAAAGAACCAAGTAGACAGATGGGTAGCTGGGCCTATAGGCTTGCACCTCCATATCCGACTAATTTTCTTTTTTATTTCAAAATATTAAGGGGGTACAAATGTTTTAGGTTACATAGATCACTTTTGTAATGCTTGGGTCCTGGCTAAAGGTGTGCTCATCACCCAAATAGTATAATACCGGTTAGATAGATTTTTGCCCCTCCCCTCCTCCTCTTACCCCCTGGTTGATTTCCACTGAGTTTTATTTCCCTCTATGCACATGTATACTCATTGGTTAGTTCCAATTTAATAGTGAGTATATGTGGTGTTTGTTTTTCCATTCTTTTTTTTTTTTTTTTTTTTTGAGACAGGGTCTCACTCTGTTGCCTGGGCTAGAGTGCAGCGGCGTGATCATAGCTCACTGCAACCTCACAGTCCTGGGCTCAAGCAATCTTCCTGCCTCAGCCTTCCAAGTAGCTGGGACTACAGGTGCACACCACTTAGCCTGGCTAATTTTTCTATTTTTTGTAGAGACAGGGTCTCACTCTTGCTCAGGCTGGTCTCGAACTCCTGACCTCAAGTGATCCTCCCCACTCAGCTTCCCAGAGTGCCACTATTACAGATGTGAACCACCGTGCCTGCCCTGTTTTTCCATTTTTGAGACACGTTACTTAGGAGAATGGTCTCCAGTTCCATCCAGATACTTTTTTGTAGAGACAAGATCTCTATAT
The DNA here is from genome assembly GCA_028533085.1 of Varecia variegata. NCBI lineage: Eukaryota > Metazoa > Chordata > Mammalia > Primates > Lemuridae > Varecia > Varecia variegata. The sequence continues at coordinate 121,477,771 of CM052442.1, read as the reverse complement.
GTTACCCGGCTGATCTGGAACTCTTGACCTCAAATGATCCTTCCCACCTTGGCCTTTCAGAGCACTGGGATTACTGGTGTGAGCCACTCTGCCTGGCCCTTCTTGGGGTTTTGACTACAAGCTTTGTAAGTCTTTGTCTCCCCAGCCCTTAAATATTGCTGGAAATTTGATTCTTTCTTCAGAGTTTTGAGCTTATTTCTTTAGCTTCCTACCCCATGCTGCTAGAGACTTGTCCCCTTTTTCTAGCAGGACTTTGTTTCCTAAGCATGCAAAATTAATAGCAATTTCACCTGCTTCCAGACCAGCTCCTTCCTTTGGTATAGCTCTGCAAGGCCTTTGATTCAGAGTTTTATGTGCCTCTGTCTCCTCAGGTTTAAAAGTTCTGTCCTTTAACGTCTTGAGGTTAGGTCTTTGGCTTCATACCCACTCAATGTTGAACTCTTTCAAATGTCTTGACTGGAGAGAACTGTGTTATGTTTGTTGAAAAACCCTTTTTCTATCTGGACCTTGGGTTCTAAGCACCAAGAGAGTGTGGCAGATTTCACTTTGTGTTTCATCTGCCAAACCTGAGGCTGGATTCGCCCCAAATGTAACAGCAGGGGATTTCTCAAGCAGCAGTGCCCCAAACCGTCCCAACATAGGGCCAGTTGGGATCCCCCAAAAAAGAAACAAGCACCAGACACTAGAGGGATCAGTTGAAAACATTTATTAGAGGAACTGACTTATAGAGTGCTACAGCAGTCTTAGAGATGGACAGCAAAAGAAAAGGGGTGTTCTACCTAGGTATGATGGCAGGGAGTGGAGCAGCATACGGAATTTGTATGAGGGCTTAAGGAATTTGGCTCAGAGCTGGGAATAATTTCTTTCAGTATTTTGGGTAACAATCTAGATACGTTTATCAGTGCCTAGGAATGTACAAGGCCCCAGTTTGGATTCAAGCCTATTGGGAAAAACCTGTAGCTGGCTGGTCACAGAGTGGTCAAGGCACTGTGATTTTTGGTCAGGACACAGAAAGAAAGTAGGGAGAACTGGAGAATCCTCCATTCTCTTTTTTTCATTCAGTTCCAGAGCTCTGATGCTGCCCTGCCTCTCAGCAAATCACCCACAGAGCAACCTGGCCATGGGTTTCTAGATACCTATCAGTCTTGCCACATTATACAGTCACCAGCTATCCTGTTGATTTCTCTCTCACCTTAAGAATTCCTCTGCCTATGCCAAGATAGATCCTCTGTCTGTGTCTAGAATTAGTAAATATCCTCAGAGAAAAAAGTGACAAGTGATCGTGACTCACTGAGGATGGACCATTTCCCTTCTGGAATTTCAGTTCTTCTGGTCCATGTTTCCTCTATAGCTCTCTAATGTCTTTAAAAATATGACTTTTATAATTTTTTTTCTAGTTGTTGAAGTAGGTGTGAGAGCCCACAGCTACCAAATACATTATTCTTAGGATTAGCAGTTGTATTCATTGAGTTTTACTTTTAATTATTTTAATTTTCATTTCTTGAGTTACTTTTCCTACAGTATGTTTTTGCTGGTTCTTGTTCAGGGTGCTTTGTTCACTCTCTTAGTGTGCTTGGTGTTTGTGTTGACTGCTTATCTTCCTTGGAAAATGATTTGTGGGAAGTTCTTTGATGACTCAGATGAAGGAGGACCCCGCCAGAGAGGATTTGCATTTGCCTCTGTCAGGTGCCTTGGGGAACTACCTGTCCAGGCTCTAAAGTACAATCACACCTCGAGGCTTTTGGAGCTCAGAGGTGATATAAATTTGGGCTGCACATCTATAAGAAAGTTGGCCTGTGATTCCAACCTCTCAGGTATTTTTTGATTTTTATATCCCTTCTCTGTTTAGTGCCAAGGAAACTTTCCTTGAATTCAACTGGGAATGGTGGCACAGGAAGGGTTTATTTTAGGTCCGATTTTACCCTGAAGGTATAGGCCTTTGGAGTGGAGTTTCATATCAGTCTTCTACCTTGGGTGGACGCTGGACATAGACACGTTTCCTCCAAGCCCTGCAAGGCAGCCACAAGCAGAGCTCAACATGTCCTTGTCTAGAGTGTGAGCTCATAGCAAAATCCTTTTCAGTGCTCCACTTACCTCTCTTGGTTTCTGTTTTCAGGCTGGCTAATTCCTTATGATCTTGTTAGCTCTTTGATACTTTCGAGAAGATTAAAAAATATGTTTAATCAGTATTTTCAGTTGTTTTCAGCAGGAGGGTTGGTTCAAATAAGCCAGTATATCCTATATTAGAAAACCATGTATTACTTTTTAATCTTAATTTTTAGCACAATAGCTTACATACTCCTTGTAAAAATTTAAAATCCTTGGAAATGTGAACTTGAAAGTCTCCTCATTACTCCCCTCTTTCCCAATTCCAGTCCGCAGAGGTAATCACTCTTAATAATTTGTTTATTGCATTGTTTATGGAGAGCATCAGAGTAAATCTTATATGTAATTTGGGTGTATTGATTGTATACATGTGTGACAAAGATGGAAAAATTCAAGTTTAGCAAGTGCCAACTGAAGAATGTATACATTCAGACTAGGGAGTTAAATATTTTCTTTGTATATGAAATGGGTATAATAGTTTTATTCTATATTACATTTAGAGATGTGAAAATAAATGCATGTCTGAAAAGCTCTTCAGAAAATACTTGTAAGGTGCCATTTTATTTCATGTCTTGTATATGAGGCATAGTTAGAATTATTTGGGGGAAGGCATAACAATACCTCTGGCTTGTGAGTGAGAACAATTCATGCAATCACAAAGTAGAGGGGAGTTATTATCCCTTATTAGTAATATATTTCATAGGCTTCAGGAATAGTTTTGAGAATGTTTCTCCACACTAGTGGCAAAAACATTTAGAACATAAAAACTCTCACAAGTTTAAAAGAAACCCACATAGCCTGTTAGTGCTGAAACCATGTTTTAACTGGTACACATTTGGGATCTGTGTAATAGAGCCCCTTGACCCTGTGTGGGTGGACCTTCAAATTCTATGTTTATGTTCTTCTGGGGGATAGTGTTCATAGCCTTCATCAGTGTCCCAGTGGGACTTGGACCACGAAGGTTAAAGATCACTGATTTGGGATAAGCACATTTCAGAACTCAGTGGACCGGAATAAGTTCGACCACAGTTACCATCATTAAAAGTGAAGAAGCAGCCCTTTCCTGAGGGCAAACTTTTCTTCTCAAATGGTTTCTTCCAAGATCTATTTCCTCATTAACACTGCAGAAGCACTTAGCCACTTAGCATTTGGCTCATCTTCATATAAAATGTCTTTTGAGGGTGATGAGAATTTGAAATAGGCAAAAATAATTGTAAGATTGTGGTCGAAAGAATTTCAGGGTGGGCAGAGAAAGAAAAGTGAGGAATTGACGTATTGCAAAATGCCTCTAATGCAATTTAATTTGAAAACCTGTGCAGTCAGTCTTTTCAATTCTTTGAGGATTTAAAGTGTTTTTGTTCTCTGATTTTTTTAAAAAAGTCTTATTTATCCCTTGAGGGTGGTGGGAAGGAAAAGTGGACTTTTAAAAAATGTTCTGTGCTTGATTGAAAGGCTTGTTAGAAAGTATATGATATTCTTAAAGTGATGATCTTCATCTTAAAATGAATACCAAAAGCTCAACTTCATTGACTTTAAAGAAGAATTAGTGGGAAATGACTAAAAAAGAAATCTCTTGTAACTTCACTGGCAGTTCATGAATCTCCATATTTTACTTTAAATGGCATCTTCTTGCTTTAATAAGCTATTTTAAATGTCCTGAATATCAGGTTGCCCTAATACCATTATGATCTGACTGCATCTGGGTCTGTTTTTATTTCTTTAAACTGCTATTGTGAGCCCAACTTAAGCAACTTTGCCTAATTCTATGTTCTGCACAACTATGTTGTTGATGCTTGTTTTTATTATAAACAATCCACCCAACTTTGCAGCAGTGGCTTTGAAAAATCCCTAATTAAAATAAATTTCAAGGTTAAGCTATTTTTATTGATGCCTGAAAACAATTACCAATACTCATGGCTTTTAAAATAATAAGAGTGTGGTAAGCATATTTCAGAACCAGGAAGGCAGAAATTTGTGTTTATGAAAGCCAAAAATTAGTCTTGTAATGCTTTGGAATGTAGCTGGTAATTAATTATAGGTGATGTGTATCTTATGAAATCCCAAAGATTTTGTTGGGAGGTGGATAAAAAGAGGCCTGTGTATTTCATTTCTGATATAATCCCTTTCATTCTCAGAGAGAATTAAGGTTTAATAAAAAGGAATAACAGGGGGGATGTAATCTAAGAATACTAATTAATAACTGTAGATCTACCAGAATGAGATTCTGTAAAAAATGGTAGTTGTCTGTTGCTAAATCATAAAATATTGCAGAGAAGGAAAAGGCAACATACTCTTTCACAATATGGGTTGTTATATCAGCACCGTTAGCGGTAGGGAATTTTGTACTTGTTAATCATTTGTGTTTTTACATCGCTGTTTGTAATTACAATTAAACAGATGGTTCCGAAAAAGATAGTGTGTTCTTAGCAATTAAAACCATGGCAAGCAGATTTTCCTCCTCCCCAATATACAATTAAACTGAATAGAATCACATAACCCAGTGGGTTCTTCAGAAGAAGGTTCTGTGTGGATTTGAGTAGATTAGTATTCTGTTCCCTGGCCTTGTCATCTCAACCCCTTGCCCAGCTGAGAGCTCTGCAGCTGGCAGAGGACTTCCAAACATGAGTGTATTGGAGTAGTTACCCATTTTCTGCTTTCTCCCCATATCCTATTCTCGCCATGCAGGGATTAATAGAATATGTTTTACAATGGATCTTTGGAACAGTTTTTAACCAGCGTTGGGTGTGTTGTACCTAATACAGCTTGCTAACTTCTGGGAACTCAGGGTGTGAAATTCCTCAATGGCACAGAAAAATTAGTCTTTTTTTTTTTTTTTTCCTTACTTAGAAAACTAATGTTGACATATTTACTTGAGAAAAAATTTCTTTTATTTTAGGGTTCTTATCAAAAGAATATAGAATTTACTTTGGATTCAAGGAAAACCAAAGTCTCACTTTATTTACTGGTTATATTACAACAAGTTAACTTTAGGAGATTTTTCAACAAGGATTCAGCACCCTAAGAAATACTTCATCATTTGAAATGTGGCTTTGTGGCCAGTCGTCCCGCCCTTGAACCAGACCTCTGCAGTGTAAATGACTCTCCCCCAAAGCTGTGGGGTTGGAGCTGGCTGTGGTCTGTTCACAGATGAAATCTTGGACATGTGTTTTGTTTGCTTGAGCATAAATAGGCCCAAGTATACTTTCAATGATTTTAGGTACAGGCTTTTGTGCCCACAAGTAAGCAGTTATTTGCTGGTGCAATTAACCATCTGCACCTTATTGTGAGGGTGCAGCTGGCTAATTATGCTCAACACCATAGGGCAGGTTCAACTTCTCATCTGCATAGGAACTGTATTTGCAGCAAAGGACACTGACCTGTAAAAATGAGCCCTTAAATTTAACCAGTTCATTTTGAGGTCAATACTCATGGATTTCTATTTTGTTTTGTTTGGAAGTGAAATTCATATATAGGTACTGGTGTTTCTACTTGGGTCAGGTAATTAATACAGAACTGTAGGACAGACATGATTATGAGTCAGGGACAAACAAGATCTCTGCTTAATTTGAATTATTTTGGCTAATTAATTTTTGGAGAGTGGTACATCAATATGGATGTCCACGTATTCATGAACTTGTATGAATGACAACTTGGAACATCATTGAGACTTAAATGGGAGTAAATTTGTGTATCAAACCAGTTCAAAATAATTTTCATCAATAGTTGTACATTATTTTTGTGATTTAGTGGATGGCTTGCTTGAGAGAAAAATGGCAGAAAACTGGAGAGGAGAATCTTATTAATAAATTTTAGTGTAGGTCAAATTAATAGTCAATGCTAGTTTACTAGATATTAAGCATCATTTAATTGGAGATTTACTAGAACCTGTCCAGTAGGTACCTACTGCTATCATTTCATGTGCTAGGTCCTTGAGCCTGCTGACTGTAACTGTTTTTAGGACAAGAGTTGAGACAAAAGGCAAGGAATGTCCAGTCCTTACTGACCTATTCAAGAAGGCACAAAAAATCCCAAACTTGATAAGTGCGGGGGAAAGTCCATACCCAGACTCATAGAGAGTGAAGAAAATGAAAAATAAGGAGAAAAATCATTTAAAAAGTGAGTAAAAAAGACAGATTATCTCCAAATGAGCCATGGTTAGATTGAGAGCTAACTTCTCATTATAAATAATGGAAGCCAAAAGATGGTAGAATGATACATTGAAATGTATTAAAAGAAAAAATACTGTCATCTTTAAATTATATAACCAGAAAAAATATCTTTCATGAGTAAGAGCAAATTAAAGATAATTTTAGACAAACAAACCTGAGAAGACTGACCTTAGCAAACTCTCACTAAAGAAAAATCTAAATGACGCAATTTTAAGCAGAAGGAAAGTGATCCCAAGTGGAAAAAAAATCCAAGATGCAATAAGAAATGGGGTGGAAAAGTGTTCAATATGTGAAGCAATTCTGAATGAATATGAGTGCTGTCATAAAAAAATGCCCTAGCTGAGTTGCAACTCCATGGGAGGTTAAGACATTTGTCCTGGGAGTAGTCTGTGGTAGACTAAGAACCAGCCCACTGCTTCCCAACCTCCAGCCCAAGGCTCTCTCCACTAGATATATTGGTATTTTTCAATATTTCAGTAAATTCTCAGCTACTGCTTGTTAGATGTTGCCTCTGACTCAGTATTTCTCTTCTCTCAAGCCTCCAGCAATGTCAGATTTCTGTCCTCCATGTCTCTTAACTAACTTATTTTTTATATTTTTGACACTCCTTGCACTATGCTGCATAATTTTTCTTATCTGTTTTCTAGTTTAGTATTTTTCTCTTCAGCCATTTAAAATATATTTACCCATACACAGAATATCTAAATTCAGTTACTTTATCTTTCACTGTTAGATGTTCTATTTGGATCTTTTTCAAATCTGCTATACAACTTACCGCTACATACTTTGTGCTCTTTAATTAGAATCACTAGTTGTTAACATTCTACCACATTTGCTCTTGATCCTCTCTCTCTCCGTCTCTCTTTCTTTTTTCTTGAACCATTTGAAAGTAAGTTCATGACTTATGTAAGGGAGACATCATTACACTTCTCTTTCACATACATTAGAGGTATTCTCTTATATAACCGCAATACCATTATCGTAGTCCATAAACTTAAAATGGATACAGTATTATCTAATGTACAGTCCATATTTATAGTTTCCCAAACTTTCAATGATATCTTCTATAGTGTTTTTAAAGAAATATCAAGGATCCAGTCAAGGATCATGTGTTGCATTGAGTTGTTAAGCTTTTAAAGTCTCCTCTAGTGTAAAACAGTTCCCCTTCCACTTTTTGCGGGTGGTTGTTGGTTTTTGTTTTTGAGGACATTGACATTTTTGAAGAGTCCAGTTTCAGAATTGCTGTATCATTTTTTTCGTAGATTCCTATGCCTGCAGATACCTTCAAGTTTGTATCTTAGTACTTCAAACACAGTAAACATGGTTGTTTTATAGTCTGCATCTAATAAGTCGCCTATATAAAGCCTTGATGGTATTTCTGCTATCTTAAGTTTCTGCTAATTTTCGCTCTTGGTGTCTTTTTTCTTATGTTTGTTTATTTCTGATTGGGTGTTCCTCATTGACCTTGAAATATTATTTGTACATATTCTTTGAGGTCTGAGATGATGATGCCTTCCTCCAGAGGGGATTTCTATTTGCTTCCATCAGACATCTTAGGATCTTTCAGTCTGGGACTACCCTAAACCTAGTTCATGGCTTGAAATTTTCTGGACAAGTTAAGTAGTATAGCCCTGGAGTGCAAATTTGAGTAGGAAGGAACCTCAATTTTCTGGACATTTTTCCCTTCTTTTCCTTTTTATTCTGTTTTGTTGCTCAGCACCATGACAGGTTTTATTATGCCTTGCTGGAGATGATGATGGAGTGGACAGCTTTGATTTTGGGTCCCAGACTAAGATGATGGTCTCATACTTCCAATCTTGAGTAGGCTCTAATCATTGACTTCTGTTTCACTGCCCAGCAAGGCCACCAAAACCAAAGCCCACATTTTTCTGAATCAGCAAAAGTGGCTATGGTATTCTAGTGCTTTGCTTACTTCTCTGGTGCTTGATTTCCTTTAGGGTTTGGTCTGGTAATTGCTTACTATCTTGACAGCTCTTTAATGCTTTCAGGGAGATTAAAATATTTTTTTTTACCTAGAGCTTTTAGTTGTGTTAAAATGGATGGTTGGTTTCAACTATTATTTGCCATTACTAGAAATGGAAGTCCTCTTTAATTTCAGAAGAGTGTCTTATAGTTGGTCCTTATTAGAGATGTAGGCTGGATACAGATATTTTTCATGCTTTTAATAGGAATCGATCTGGCCAAACCCTGTGAAAGCAACACACTAAGAATTTCGTAGACAATATTTACCAATGTGATAACTGAAAGAAGAAAAATGGCCCTGTTATGTGCCAGACTGCTCAAGTACAGTGTAACTATGTAACTAATCTCTGTTGCTGGTTTCATTACTGAATTCTATTATGATAGCCATTCAATATGAATTAAAAGAATTACATTTGACATTTTAATAAAAGTAGACATGCAGCATTTAACAAGTAGCTGCTAGTGAGGATGTGCAAGCCAGTGATCAATGTTGAAAGCACTCATTTGAGAAGGGTAAAACTAGCTTGCTGTTCACTTGCTTCCGGAAATTTCCACATCCCTAATGGCTGGTGGAGATTGATGAAAGCACTGGTCTCTTTCTTTACTGATGTCAGCTGGAGTCTTGGAAGGATCAATAAGTAAATCCAAATTTGCTCTTATGTGTATAGCCGGCTTTATTAAAGGTATTCTAGGCATATTCTATGAAAGGAAATCTGACACCCAGGTGTTACTTTTTGTCAGCAGGATTTGGTTAACGAATAAGATCAATTTTAATAATGTTTGCAAATAACTCCAAGTTTTTAGTATTTGGAAAAAATGCAAGTAAAAATGTATCAGTTTTCTGATCTTTACAATCTGATAGTAAAATATTTCCTGTTTTCTGTTCTGGACTCATACATTCTGAGTGACCAGAAATCATTGGATACATGTGAGCTTCTGCAAAGACATTGGTACGTGCTTGTCATATTTAAAGTGGGATTTGTAAGAGCAGGATGTTTTGTGTATTGAATTACCTGTCCTGGGTTTCCTCATCTAGTTATCCGGTGATTTTTTTCATAATTTCCTGATTTCCAGGCATTCTAAAACATACTTGTCATCCTTGATACAGATTAATCTATATGTTATATATAGGTACAAAAGATAAGCTTATTATCTCCTATTATAACAAATAAGGCATCTTTAGCTTTCTTGGAAATAGCAACTCACACCATTGCATTAGAGGTTATTTGCAGATATTCCTAATAAACTCCAGGAATAAATTTCAGGTAAATGTATCATGCCTTCAAATAAAACAGTTATCATAGAGAGTGCTAGATTTCAAATGACAGAAGCTTACTTTTAATACAGGTTAATCAAAACAAGGAATTTACTAGTCCATTTAGTTAGAACACTAGGATTACTCATGGGACCAAAAGATGAGCCACAAACACCAAGGTATCAGAGTGTACAACAGCTCTTGATGCGTACTGTGACTCACTCATATTCTTCCCTCCTTCAATCCATCCATGCATCCATCTATCCTGCTCACATTTCTGCTTTTATCTGCTTGTCTTTGTTCTATAGAAGGACTTCTCCATGTGGAGGAGAAGATGGTTTCCAATAGTTTTAAATTCATATTCAGCCTAGCATGTCCAAAGAAAAAAATTCTCTTTCCCAGTGTACAGCTATATCATTCAAGGGAAGGATTCTGATTGGCTTTGTTAGGGTCACATGCTTACCCCCAAGACCAATTAGTGCAGAGCACAATGGGATACTCTGATTGGGCACATCTACCTACCCCTCTGGACAGGGCAATGGGTTTGTACCAGAAGAAAGAGACTGGGGGAGGGGAGGAAATTACACTGGATAGCCGAAAGACATACTTTTGATTGTTAAAACGGGATAAAAGCTGTTAAAGTGCTTCTAATTGAAACCACAGCCTTAAATCCAAGCAGGATAAATAAGTTTGAGAGAATGATCTACTAAACTCATTACAGGCACATGAGAAGATATCTTCTCATGTTACCAAATTCCATAGATTGGAAGAATTGATACAACTACTGGATGAAAGGACAATTGAATTACAGATTATTGCAAGTGTTAGGAAAAGAAAGAAATATGCCTAAGACTTCCTTTACTTAGATTTATTTCACAAAGAAATGGTAGACTGCAGCATATTTATTGTTAAACCAGCAAAAGGGGGCCATTACATCTACTGTTTCCATTAAAATATGAATAAGCCTTCATTGATTTGATGATCGAATCTAAAGTAAGGAATTTTAGTTATCAATAAATGGTAATTTCAATAGCTCTTCTTCATTGCAGCAATTTGGTAAAATGAGAATGATATGCATTGCCTCACATTTGTAAGAAGCTTATAAAATAGATTATCTTGAGTGGTGTGTGTGTGTGTGTGTGTGTGTACGTACGCACGTGCGTGTGCATTCATGCATGTGTCTGTGTAAATTGAAGCAAATTCTCCAAATGAGCATTCATCACATGTAATTGCTATAGAAGCCAAAAGCATTCTCACTTTGTGTTTCTGAAAGCCTACCAGTGTTTTAGACTGTGCTGGTGACAGAATCGATGGCATATAAAATAGAATTTATATTAGTAAGGCAAACATGGCTTTAAAATAGCTTGTCTGCCATGTTTAAATTAATATATTTGACAAATTGAACAAGACCATCAAAAACTGCTTTTGCAAGTTATTATCTGGATGACTATACAAGTTATTCATGCTATGGTAATGCATTAAAAATAATAGATGGCTGCAATTATTTGTAAGGAATTCACTTTGTCAAGAGACAATGATCACAGCATACAGTTCAGATGATTCTTGTGTCAAGATTATTGATTGGCACAGATGACTCAAAAATTCCTGTCTGGATCTAAGGATTCAAATGATGCCTAAGAACTCAGTCTCTTGGTACTGCTTTCATTTGCGTGGCTTCATTCTCAGACAGCATCTCCCCTCCTAGGGGCAAGTTGACTCTAGCAGCTTCAGGATTGTATCCCACTTTTAGCACCTCAGTAGAAAGAAAGCATGCCTCTTTTGCAGCAGTTCCAATAAAATCAGAAGTAAGCCTTATTGGCTTTGATTGGCTTGACTTGGGTCATGTGTTTTGCCCTGAACCAATCACTGTCGCTAGGGAGGTGTAATACTGGGATAGGCTATTTCTGAATCAGAGTAAGGAATGAGGTGTTTCCTTAAGGGAAATCACAGTATCGTTCCCAGAAAAGGGGTGTGGGGGGGGGAATGGATGCAAGGTAGTATTAATAAAAACTAGTAAATATATGCCAAATGATTATTTTTGTTAATGAAGATATCTTTGAGAAGGAAATTGCAATGAATGGTTCAGTGATTCAGCTACCAATCCAGTCCTTCAACAAATATTTATTGACTCCATGCCAATCACTATGCTAGGTATGTATACCAGCGATGAACAAGATGGTGAGGTCTCTGACCTCATGGAGCTTGCTCTCTGGTGGGGAAGGAAGACATAAAAATCTGGTTATATATTCATTAAACATGTGAAAGGGCACTGCTGTGAGAACATATAATAAGGGAACTTCAGGGAGGTCAGGGAAGGCTTTCTAGGTTAAGTGATGTTTCAACTGAGTTCTGTGGGATGAGTCTGACTTAGCATGAAACAGAGGGTAGGATGGAAGAAGAAAGTTCCAGGCATTTTACCCCTAAATAACCTTGTACTTTGATCAAGACTTTCTTAAAGAAGATCAGTAGCCCAGGCTTAAACTAGATGAAGTTCAGAGAACATCAATTTTAGTATATACCTTTTTTTTTTTTTTTTTTGAGACAGAGTCTCGCTTTGTTGCCCGGGCTAGAGTGAGTGCCGTGGCGTCAGCCTAGCTCACAGCAACCTCAAACTCCTGGGCTCAAGCGATCCTACTGCCTCAGCCTCCCGAGTAGCTGGGACTACAGGCATGTGCCACCATGCCCGGCTAATTTTTTCTGTATATATTTTTAGTTGGCCAGATAATTTCTTTGTATTTTTAGTAGAGACGGGGTCTCGCTCTTGTGCAGGCTGGTCTCGAACTCCTGAGCTCAAACAATCCGCCCACCTCGGCCTCCCAAGTGCTAGGATTACAGGTGTGAGCCACCGCGCCTGGCCCCTTTTTTAAAAACTTGGTTGTTTTTTTAGCTTCTTCAAGTCAGAAGGGACTGGAAAATATGCCCTTCCTTACTTGGTAGAAAATGTTTACTTTTGGCCATTGTAATCCTGTAAGTAGCTATTCAGTGTTAATACACTAAGTGTCCATCTCAGGTAACTAATTGTATCTCAACCTGCTACCTAAAATGGAGCAATCAAGATATCAAGACATCACCTCTACAAGTCTTGGATTAGGTGGCAAGAATGTATTATCCAGGTTAATGTCAGACACCCAGTGTTCTCAGTAGACTTCTAGTCCTGGGCATTATTTGTATTATTCTTAATTTTTGCCATTTTTCTCTTTAAATTAAAAAAAATCCTTTTCTGCATTGGAAAGTTCTTTAGGCATGCATTAGAATTTCTCTCTTTATACTATCTTCACTTTATTTTATAAATGGGGGATTTCTGCTTCTGATAATGGTAGACTAGGTAATTCAGGCCCACCTTCCTGCTGAGAGGCAACTAGAAAGGCTGGATAGATTACAAATAAAAGCTTGCTTCAAGGCACTCAAAGGCAGAAAATGGTGAAGAATTACCAGGCCAAGTCTAGGGGAGGGCAGAGCCCCAAGGAGGTGAACTCCAGACTTTGAGCTCCTTCTCTCTCCGAGAGAACATGCAAATTTCAAGGAAGAGCCGAGAGACTAAGGGAATGGCAGCCTTTGTGGGCTAGGGCAGCAGGGATTGGTGAACAGGGCCTGCTGAGGAGAGAAGGAGCTTGGGGAACCTCGACTCTTTGGGTTTGGATTTCAAAGGGCTGCGTCACTGGAGTACAGATAAACTGGAAATACACCCATGAAGCCACTTGAAATGCAAAAACAAGCCATAGAGTAGACAAAGATATTTGTAAAAACATATAATCAACAAAGGACTGCTATCCGGAATATTTAAAGGACTTCCACAAACTAGTAAGAAAAACACAACCCAACAGAAAAAAGTCAAGAGACTTGAACACTTCACCAGGCATTTCACAAAAGGAAGCATCCAAATGGACAAGAAACATGTGAAAAGGTAGTCAGTGTCATTAGTAACTGGAGAAATGGCTTATTATTAAACCATAATAAGCTCTCATGACACATCCACCAGATAGCTAAAATTAAGATTGCCAATAGCAAATATTTGCAGTTTACTAGGCAGCCAGATCTCTCATACACTGCTGGTGGGAGTTTAAATATGTACAATCACTTTGGAAAACTGTTGAGCATTATCTACCATAGTTTAAGATATGCATATTGTGGAGCAGTTTCACTGTGCACTGGTTGCCAACTTGTTTGAGTCTGGTGAGATAGAATACTCACAAGTTACATGAAGCAGGTTTATTATTTACAGATAGGCAGCAAGGGACAACAGAAACCTAGGATTCATTGCAAGAGAGTCCCCCAAGGCTCTTGAAAGCTGCCCAGGGCATATGGAGTCTCATCTTGTACCGCAGCTGAGGAACCCCACAAAGCAGCACTCTCTGGATTTTATACCTCCAGGGTCACATGAATCACTGGGCTAAAGCATTGAAGGACATTCTGTTCTAAGGGGGTACTGGAACAGAGCCCAGGCTGTTCCAGCCAATCCCTTTATATCTCAGGATGTTGCATTCCCAGCACATTCTGCAATTATTCTTGAGAACTATAAGCAAGAAAGGGGAGAGGACTGAGTCACTCCAAGGCCACCTGGAGAATTGCCCTGCATATACCCTATGTTCCAGCAGTTCCTTTCCTGGATACATACTCTGTTTGCCTTTATACATGCAGAGACAGTTGCAAAAATGTTCATAGCATCATTATTCACGATAGCTGCAAGTTGGAAACAACCCAAATGTTAATCAATGGTAGAATGGATAAATAAATTACAGTAAATTCAAGCAGTAGACTATTATAAATGAATTAGAACAGACTAGAGCTGTATGCAACAAAATAGAGTAAAAGAAGCTAAACACAAAGGACTACATACTGTGTGATTCCCTTCATCTAAATATTAAACACCAGGCAAAACTATAATGATAAGGGATCCATGCTTAAGTTATAAAAGAGGATCAAGGAAGTGATTTCTACAAGAAGTGAGGATAATAGTTACCTTCAGTGTGGAGAGAGGGCCTAGCGTGGACCGGAGTCATGAGAGGCCTTCTGGAGCGTTGGCAAGTGCTCTGTTTCTTAACCCAGGCAATCACTACATGGATGTTCACTTTGTGATATTCATTGAGCTATACATTTGTGAGGCACTTGTCTGTATGCCTGTTATATTTCACAATAAAATCTTATAAAAGCTGCTGGTACACTTTGAAGGCCTGAAAGCTGGAGAGCCAATGGTGTGGATTCCTGTTTGCTTCTGAAGGCCTGAGAATCATGAGCACTGAAGGCAGGAGAAGATTGAGTGTCAGCTCAAGCAGTCAGACAGACAGAGGGTGAATCCTCCCTTTCTCCACCTTTTTGTTCTATTCAGCACCTCAGTGGGTTGAATGCTGCTCACCCACACCCAGTGGGGAGGGCAGTGTGCTTTATACAGTCCACTGATTCAAACGCCACTCTCTTCCAGAAACACCCTCACAGACCTGCCCAGAAATAACGTTTAATCAGATATCTGGACATCCTACAATCCAGTCAAGTTGACACATAAAATTAACTCTCATATCTACTATTTATTAAATAAAAAAATACTTGAATTTTCATGTGAGAAAAGCAATCTATTTTGGAACTATAATACTTGTAGATTCTTGGGGTAAGTCATGAAAATGATGCGAATTGTAGCTCACGAGTAATATGCACTTTTTGCAACTATAGCTCTCTCTGTTTCTGTTGTTACCTTCTTCCCATATGGCCTTAGGTTGGCTGTTTGACTTTTTCTCTGCCTGTGTCTGGCCTGGAAGCTTTTACATTTTGAACAAGTTTCCAGCACCTGGTATTTTCCTGTGGAGAAGCAGTTCTTTTTTTGTAATTTGAGGACTTGGAAAAATTACTTTTCACTGTACATCTGCGTTTTCCTTTTCTTCAACATGAGTCAAATAAGAGGATTCTTTCTGGAATTTCTCTCTCTTTTATCTCCTTCAGATAGAAGAAGTCACATATCCTGCAGAGACAAATTATTTTCAAGAAGTATTTCAAGGGAAAGAGAGCAGAGGCCAATGTGAAAGCTATAAAATCTGAAATAATCCAATTTAAGGGAGATCAA
>CM052442.1:121439102-121461706 GCA_028533085.1 Varecia variegata | reverse complement strand
TTACTAATATTATGACCAACAGCAAGACTACTGAATAAATGGATATAGTTTGATAGTAGTCCTTAATAAATTTACAAATAAAAATATTTAATCTGATGAACAATGGTGATTTTATATCATCTATTATTCACTTTTTTGAGTCAGAATCCAAACAAGGTCCACCCTTGCTTTTGGTTGGTATAAGACCTCTTAATTCATAACCATTCTCTCTCTCCCTCCCCCACCATGCTATTTATTAGTTGAATAAACTAGGTCATTTTCTACATTTCCCATGCTCTGGTTTTGGCTTAATTGTATCCTTACAGAATATTCATGTTCCTCCATTTTCTCTGTCTCCAGCAACCTACCTGGTAGGTCTAGAAGCTTAGTTAGATTTAGGTTTAGATTGTTGTTAAGAGTACTATGTAAGTGGTGCTGTGTACTGTGTCACATCAGGAGGCACACAGTGCCAGGTTTTTACTCTTTTAGTGTTAAGATTGATTTAGAGGGCTCAGGTGTTGTCAGCCTGACTGAGCCATTAGAAAGTTTTCCAGCAAGATCTTACCTAATTGTTTTAGCATTGATGATCCCTCATTTCATTAGGAGCTGCAAAATGGTGATTGTTTTTCTGTCATTTTTCTGCATTTCATTGGTTGGAATTCTTCTATGAAGAATAATTTCCTTTCATCAACTATTTGGTTCACCTACAATGCAATTTATACAAAATAGTACAGAATAAATTGTTGGTTCTTTCCTTTCATTATTTCCAAAATAATTAGTTTGGTGTTTAAGCAAATTCCAAAGGTGACCAGTGATATTTTTTTAGTATCATTTGAGCTCAGATTTTTAAAAGCTAATTCATTGCAGAGTTTTTTTTTTTCATGCTCAAATTTGTCCCATCTTTGGTGAATGGGAACTCTTTCGAGTTGCTGTGGGTTCTTGACGCAACCCTAGTAGCCTTTGGAAACTTTCTTGTTTTATGGTATGATAGAATGTTCCAAATTCATCTTATACATTTTGTGCTCTTGTCCTTGAATTACCTGTTTCTCCAGGGAGCTGTGATTCCTTTTAGCGGTAAATGGTATTGGAGACTACGATCTAAGTCTCTGCACTGTCATTGCTACTGGACTTACTGCTTCTGAACTTTTTCAGTGGGCAGGTTATTTAGAAAGAGAAAATCATCATGAGCTTGTACTCATATTTTCAATTTAAATTTAAGATTATAGGGTTTCTTAATATAAGAACTTTGTTTTATACTTTGTTAAATGCTGAAATGCTTGGTTCCTAAGAATGTTGATGTAATTATTTATTTTAAAAATAATATTACTAATATTATGACCACCAGCAAGACTGCTGAATACATGGTAAGATTTCTCTGCTGTTCTCTGTGTTTTTACAGCATATCCCATGGTCAAAATACTGTGTTTTAAGGTCAGTTGGAATAATTGTTTTCTTTTTGTGGTTATGACACCAACTTGATTTACAGCAAGTTTCATTTGTCTCAGTTTGTTTTCAGTTTTTTAAGAATTGATTTTTTTCCTCTTGTTTCTTTTTGGTTTTTGATATGTAAAATACTTACATGGTTCAAAAGTCAACACCACATAGTGAGGTACATTCATAGAAATCTTTGTTTCATTCTGTTTCTTTTACCCTGTTCCTTCACTCCTCCTGTAGGTAATCACTCTTAGTGATTTATGCATCATTTCATATTTTAGCCAGTGTATCATTTGGATAGATTCCTGGAATAGGGATTGTTGGGTCAAACATACATGCATATATAGTTTTGCCAGACATTTTATACCACCGTATTTTTAGTTCTTTGTAACTATAATCAGATAATCAAAAATGATAATGTAGTTTCTTCCTTTTGTGGATTTTTAGCTCATGTTCTTTAATATTAAAAGAAGGCTTTAAAATTTCCAAGTGAACAGGCTTTGCTTTTTTTGTTGTTTTTTAATTTCTAGTTTTATTTATTGTGATCAGAGTGTTATTTGTAATGTTTCTAGGTTATAGTACCTACTACTGTTTTCTTTGTTCCTTAATATATGATCAAAATTTTTTAACTGTTCCATTTGCTCTTGAGGAAGTATATTTTCTATTACTAGAATATAGTGTTTGGTATATATATCCCTAAACCTATTTAATGCATTATTCAAGTGTTTTATTATCTTACTTATTTTTTGTCTGCTTGACCTGTCTTGTACTGAGAGTGGTATATTAAAATCTATTATTTGTACATTTATTTCTCATTTCATCTCCTAGAATTTCTGCTTTATCTGGAGGGGTTTTGTGCTATTTTATGCATAGGTATTCATAATTGTTGCATCTTCAGTTTGAATTATGACTTTCAGCCCTATAAAATACTCTTCTTTGTCTAGTTTAATGATTTTTTAAAATTCTATTTTAAAATCAGAATCACAAACTCTGATTTTAGGTTAATTTTGTTGTCACCACTCAGAATGGGCTCCTTGACCAAATTAGATTTGAATGTCAAGACTGATTATGCCATTCATGTACCTAGAAGATATGAAAAGGTTATTACATAATGGGGCTTTCTTGAAGAACAGGACAGACTCCCAAGCATGCTGAAAAATAGCTTGAGAGAGTAGGGAGAGGAAACTGGTTTGGCGTTTATCATGTTTAGGGGTGGAGTTGTACTAAGGATCCCTGTGCAGTCTGGGCGTTGTATTGTTTGAACTCCCATAGGCACCAAAGGAAGAAACACCTGAACTTTCTTACCAGCTTGCCCAGATGTAGGGCAATATTTGTTCCATCCCAGTACTTTCTTTTCTTTTTGATGGGCTCTAGCTATAGCACGTTGGACCTTCTTTGACTGTCTTCCATTTCATTGGCTGTCATCTTAGAGGCTTTCTACCTTAATGACCCTTTTACCTTTTTGAAAAAAAAACTTCATATTCATTTTCATGGGTGTTTTACTGCTTTATCTTGGTGCACCTTATTATATTTTCCTTCAAATATATTTTCCTTTATATACTTCTTTCTCCTATGTTTTGGTCTGATAATACCTTACTGTCTAATGAGATTTTTAATGGTTTTAGGTTTTTTTAATTTGATATTTTATCAAACAGTTTTAGTGTTTTTTAATAGCACAAGGGTTGAATAATCTAGCCTGCTATTAATAAAAATAGAAATCCCTACCTGGTTACAGATGGGTTCTTGAAGTTGCAAGTGTCCTGCCAGAAGTCTGAGGAAGAATATGCAAAAGGGAGATGTCTTATTTCTTTGATTTGGAGACATTGGGTGGCTATTTAATGCCTTATTTATGATTATAAACTTCAAAACTTTTCCAGAAATTTCCTCTTCTCTATCTCATCTCATGTTGAGCCTCATTTGAGACTCTGCCCAGCTGTGAAGGCCTGCAGCCTTATGTTTATTCGGTTGAAGAGTTGATGGTCATGAGAGAGAACTTTCAAATATGCAGATAAATTAACAACCTATTTAGTATATTTATTGGGCAGTGTTTGTTGAACTCATCGGGAAGATGAAAGTCGCCAAATGTAGGAACAGTTTATGTTTCCATGTCTTTCTGAACTTAGTCTAGAATACTTTAGTCTGCCTAACATGTAATCTAGTCTTTGGGGGAAGGAGAAATCTAGACTAGTCACATGAAAATAGAATTCTTTGTTAAGGGATTTGTTGCAAGCATTTGATGTGTTTTTGAAGATCAATATTTTCTAAACTTTCCTGTATTTGAAAAAGCTTAAAAATAACAAAAAGAAATTGTGACCTGTAGTCAGGAATTAACTGTATTTGTTCTAAAACTTTTTTTTTCACTCTTAGGTGAGCAAAGAAAATAACTAAAAATGACAAGTAGAAGACTTGAGGAGTCCATGGGGGCTGTTCAAATGGGGTTGCTCAAAATGCTCAAAGGATTCCCAAGCCAGGTTTTGCCACCCATGAGTCCAAAGGTGGTTACAGAAGAAGAAGTAAACCAAATGGTAATATATCAGGGAATTTCTATGTAGAACACTTAATATAGTCTCCTCAGGAGAATGACCGTTGCTACTTAGTATTCTCAGAACACCAAACAGAATTACTAACTGATTAACATCAATTTAGTTAGACTGGTAGCTTGCTGCAGAGGATAGGTACCTTTTAAAGCCTGAGAAGTTTTGAATTGCATACATACTTCAAAGTAGAAGCTTGAATTGCTTAATTGGTTGAAGTAAGACTATACAAACTATTAAGGTTTTCTAAACTATTAAGCTAGAACCATGTGAAACTGTGATTTGTTATTTCAAAAACAGTCAAATATCAGAATTTCATAGAATTCAACTTAATAATTTATTACCTATTTATTGGCAAGAGTAATTTTTTTGTATATTTGTAGAACATAGAACGTTAAAATAATGAGTAAATATTATCTAGGAAAAATACATAATTTTTTCTGTTCCTTAAAATAAAACATATTTGTAACTTTAATGATTTATAATGATTTTGTGAGAATTGAATTATGAACCACATGCTATAGAAAATGTTAATAAAAATTTGCTGGGGATAGTATTCTCTACATTTTTAAAACTAATCTCAAGTCACATTCCAATTAGAAAAATAAAATCAATCATCACTCTCTTTTGTCATGGTAGTGGTTGGAATATATGTATTTAAAGAACTTTCTGCCTTTTTGCTTTTAAGACTTCATTATTTTAATTTAAATAATATAACTGATACCTCTTAATACTTTATTATTCTCATCCAAGTTTCAATCAAAAAGAACTGAAAAACCAAGTTGAAAGTTACATTAGAAATATACCTTCATTTAGATGAATTCCATCAAAGAAATCAAATTTGTAGGAGAATAAGCATTCTCGAATTGCACTGACTTTAACCGAAGGTAAAATAAATCAGCTAAATTATATATCCCTGAATGTTCTAAAAAGTCTTGGTATATACTTAATTATTATGTAGCTGCCAATGATCATAATCTCCTTGCATAAAAAGTAGGCTCTGGAACAATGTGAACATTCTAGAACAGCAGTAACTAAATAATAGTGATTGGTTCTAGCTAACTAATCCTTGTTGCATTAGTTTTATTTAAATAGTAGGTTACTTTTTTTCTCATAACATTGGAAAGTGTTAAAGCATTTTGTGTTCTTATTTGGATGTGTGAATATGACTGGCTCCTGGATCTGATGATTAGCTTTAGGGATCTTTCAAAACAAGGTCTAAATGTGCTTTGGAATTTCTAAAATGTTCAAACTCACTCCTAAGTAGTGCAATCACACTTCCAAGATCCTTTACATTTTATAAGATTTCTCTTTAATGTAATAGTTAAACACCCCAAAGCTTTGTTTGCAGGTTGTAACTTAGTTGAGAAGCAGAAATATTTCAAACTCCTTATCTTTGAAGCCCTTAAATGACTTTACAAACTGCGAGTTTTATGCTCAGATGCCTCTTCGGAGCATAAATGTTAAGGTCTTTGGACATGTTCCTATGCAATTTCTTGACTTTTTCCTCTCAGGTTCATTTGTGTGATTCCTTCAAAATCATAAGGAAACAGCAACCACATGTCATTGTAAATTACTGTGCAAAGACCTCAAAAGTGCATGGGTACTTCTCTTATATAATTTAGTTATTTTAAATATTTTATAAGGGAACTTAGTGGCATTCTAGAATTATCCTGAAAGTTACAAACACAAATTATTCATTACTAGCACTTGTGAAAACATTTTTTTCAGTATAACCTCTTATGAATTTTTGGCTCTTATTGTTTTAAATTCTAGCTTACACCTTCAGAGTTCCTGAAGGAAATGTCCCTCACCACAGAGCAGAGACTGGCAAATACACATGTCACGTGCCGACCACAGATAATCGAACTCTTAGATATGGGGGAGACCACACATCAAAAGGTATCTGCTTTCCATTATACTTGCATATAAAGTAGGCCCTGGAAAAATATGAAATTTCTAGGACAACAACTAAGTAAAAGTTAGTGCTTCTGAACTAACAAGTCCCTTATTGGGTTTGTTTTATATACTCCATTTCTACTTCTGTTTACCTTAATATCTGTGATTTGGTATGGTGAAAATTAAAATTAGTAAGTGCAAATCTCATTTAAAATAAATTCCGACTAGTCACACTTCTTTCTTAGCTACTTCTGGATACTAATTGATATAATTTTTTATAGGTTAGGAGTAATTTTAAGAACTATATTAGCCAAGCCCAGTTAAGTTATCTTCTTAGCATAACAAGTAATCTCTCCTTATCTGAGCTGTCCACTAGAAATATAGAAGGTGGAATTGTTTATTAAAGTAGGCATTTGCCATCTGTTCAGGCTCATGTCCAATGACAGATGTATCTTTTAGTCTCTAAGGAACAGCTATTTTAACATGTTCCTGTATTCTAATGTAAGCCATACATTCTTGGATTTAGGAGCATATGATTTTAAACTACTTGTTTTCTACTTTTTAATTAATTTCTTGAATTACGTGCTTATGGCACAAACCTCTATCAGTTGGCCTGCTGGAGATTAGCTTCCTCTCGAAGGGTTCCCTGGCCATTTCAGAGTTACATTCCACATGAGAAATGAGGCCCTGAGGCTTTTTTGCTCTTGCTGCCACACCGTTGCCTCTTCTGTCTAGGATCTGCATAATATGTGCTGTTCTGAGCATTGCTAGCTTTAGTTATTAATTGTTTCTTCTCTTCCCCACAACCACTCTCCAAACTTGAGAGGAGGGAACATGACCTTTTCCAAAGTTAATTCATCCTAATTAAGGGCAGTTTCCTCTTTCCTGAAAGCGTAACTAACATCAGACTATGAGTATTTTTTAGTGTGTACTACTGGTGTGTGCATTTTAATGTATTTTGACTTCTACTACAAAGGATGAGAAAATAAAATAATTTATTGTATATTCCTCTTCTTTCCTCTCTCAATTCAGTTGGTTACTTTTTTTATATTCTGAAATTTAATCATCTATTTCTTAGTTGGGTGACAGTCATCCTCTACTAATTTCTTCAAGAAGAGCGTATAGAAAGTGCATTTCCTTAGTTTTATGTATTTGATGAAATTTGCATATTGCCTTTATGCAATTCTTGGGCCATAAATTTTCATAACAGCTTCGCAGGCATTTTACCCACTACCTTCTAGCTTTAAATGATAGTGTGTAGAAGTCTGAAGCCAGCTTGATTTCTCTCGCTCAAAGATTATTTATTCTCATTTAATGTCCGGTAATTTTATTAGGATATGACTAAATTTCTCCTGAGGCACTGTGTGTCTTTATTTTATTTCTAGAAAGTTTTTCTTGAATTATCAAGTATTTTTCTTACCATTTGGTTCTTTCCTTAGGAACATCAGTTATGAATATGCTGGACCATCTTTGCCCTTCTACATCTTGCATTCCTGCTCTAATCCATTTTTAACTTCTGTTCATTTCCACTTCATTGTAATTACATTAATCAGGCTATTCTCTGGTCCCTCACTTGAGTTATGTACATGTTTTTTTTTTTAAGCTCCATTATTGAGCTTGACCAGCTCAACATACCTGGGTTGTCTCACAGCAGTTGACACAGTTAGTGTCTCTTTTTTATTTATGTGCATCTGAGATAACCCACTCCTTTAGTTTTCTTCCTGCTTCACTGGTTGCTTTTTTGCTTATTTTATTTGTTGGATTTTTCTCTCCATCTTGATCAGTAAATATTGGAGTTCCCAGTACTTGGTACTTGGATTTCTTCTTTCTCTTCTAAGTTTACTCCTCAGGTGATCTCTTCTAGGAAAACAGCTTTAAATTCTGTGGGGTTTTTTTTTGTTGTTGTTGTTGATTACTTTCATATTTATATCTCCTGCCACAGTCTGTCTCCTGAACTCTGGATCATATATTCAGCTCAGCTCAACGTATGGTTGGCAGCTCAAACTTAATAAATTTAAGATCTAATTGTTGCTTTACAACACAAGGCTATTTTCTTTTGTCTTCTCTTCTTTCTCCTGTATATATAGATTTCCACTTATTTATTTTCTCAGACCAGACACTTTGGATGTCTCTTATCCTTGATGTCTCTTTTTTTCTTACATCTTATAATCCAATAGCAAGTGGTATAAATTCTGCCTTCACAAATATCTCTTTAATCAAACCACTTCTCACCACCTCCTCCATCACCATTCCAGTTAAAGCTACCATCATATAGAATACTGAAACAGCCTCCTTATTTCCATCTCATCTTCCCTTCTCTACCCCATTATCACAAAGTAGTAAAGGTGATTTTTAAAAAATATAGTTTGGAATATGTCACTTCCATGTTTAAAACCATCCAGTGGCTTCCTACTACTCTCATAATAAAATCTAAACTCAATACCGTAGCGTCTAAGTCCTATACCATCCAGTCCTCCTCCCTCTTTTCTCTCCACTCTTCTCCAGCTTATTCTCTTCTAGCTGGACTTGCTTATTGCCGCCCTTCAAACACTCAGAGACAATTCCAACCCCAGGGACTTTGCACTTGCTGTTCCTTCTCACTGGAGTGCTATTCTCTCAGCTGTTTGCATGACTTGCTTCAGATCTCTGCTTAGAAGTCTCCTCAGGGAGGCCTTCCTCTTAACTACCTATCTATAGGAGCAACCACCCACCTTTCCTTGTCCTGATTTAGTTTACTTCATAGCCTTTTCACTACCTGGCCTCATATTATATATTTCTGTATTTTTTGTCTATTTTCTTAAGAATGTCAGCTTCATCAGGATAGGGGCTTTGTTGGCTTTGTTCACTGCTATATATTCAACATATGAAAAGAACCTGGCACATATTGGAAACTCAATATTCATTCAATGAAAACATGAAATTTTTTATTTTATTTTTATTTTTTATTTTTTTTTATTTCAGCATATTATGGGGGTACAAAAGTTTAGGTTATGTATATTGCCCATGCCCCCCCACACCCCCGAGTCAGAGCTTCAAGTGTGTCCATTCCCCAGACAGTGCGCATCGCGCTCATCATGTAGCTATACACCCATCCCCTCCCCCCCCCACATCTGCCCAACACGCAATTGGTGTTATTCCCAAATGTGCACTTAGGTGATGATCAGGGAAACCGTGAAATTTTTTAAATCTCTTCTAACTGCTTAAATCTTCCCTGCATTCTTGAATACTTGCTTTGTGCTCTTTGATTTTTTTCCTGTGATGTTTTTTGAGCTTATGATGAAATGGTGCAGTTAAGATTTTGATTGCTTCATAGAAATAATTTTCTGGTAAATATTCTTTATTTGCTATTTTCTTTAAGTGTCCATATACACAAGGATCTATTTCTGGACTATTTCATACCATTAATCAATTTGTTTATCCTTTTCAAAAACATAGTATCTTAATTACTATTGATATATATTTTAAGTCTTGATATCTAAATAAAGCAAGTTACTTTGTTCTTCATTAAAGGTATTTTCCCTATTACTTTTCAGAAGTATCTTGATCATTTAGGTTCTTGGCATTTCCTTATAGATTTAGAATCAGTTTATTGAGTAGAGAGATTTTAATTGAGATCGCATTAAATTTATAAAGTAATTTGGGGAAAATTTATATCCTTACAATATTGATTCTTCTAAACCATGGACATACCGTATCTCTCCATTTCTTGAAGTCTTTTGTAATTTATCTCAGTGAAATTCTATAGTTTTCCCTACAGAGGTCTTTTACATATCTGTTTTTTCTGTTTATTCCTTAGATACTTATAATTTATTATAGATTTATTTGGATTGTCTATGCAAAAAATCTTATTATCTGAGAATAAGGACATGTTTATTTTTTTCTTTCCAATCTTAATTTTTTAATTAATATTGTTAAGGTAAGTTTTAGGCTTACAGAAAAATATATTGGGAAGTAGAAAGCTTTTCCATATGCCCTATCCCCCCCAATCCCCAATTTCCCACGCTAGTACATAAAGGAAAAACGTAGCCCCATTTTCTCTCTTGACTCCATTCACCACCCCAGTTATCTATTTTCTCCTGGATTCTAGCCAGTAATTCTTTGCTATCTTGTTAGTTCTCCAGCGCTTCCAAGCAGATACTTATTGATATAGCTTTCCTGGTTATTTTCATAGGGGAGTTGGGTCAAATCACCTCATTCACAATTACGAGAAATGGAAGTCTACTATTAATGTTCTTATTAGCCTATTTTTTAAAAAACTGAGGACCAAAATTTCTATTTTCTTTTATATTTAAAGAAGTTGATGACAATAATATCACTAATTATAACTGTTAATTTTTGTAATGGTTATCCCTTTTTGAGTGTTTTTCATGTTCTTAGTTTTAATATCCTTGGGTGTATGTAGTATTTTCTCATCTTCCCCAGTCACTTTTGCCACTGTGTGTCTATATGAATAATTTACTCTTTCAACTGCAGTTTTCATCAGTTGACCTGGATCAGGCATTATTCCAGCCCTTTCCGTCAGAAATTATATTTCAGAACTACACTCCCTGTGAAGTCTATGAAGTTCCACTGGTTTTGAGGAACACTGACAAAGTAAGTATGGTCCCTGAGGTAGGTGAACTTTTCCAGGATATATGAGAAGGGGTTAAGTAAAATGGGATCTTGTAGGATCTTAGATAAGTTCTTTAATTGGATAGACTTAGGAAAATATATGAAAACATGCCCTTTGATTGACAGCTTAATGAAGATAAGGCTATGTCTGTCTGTTGCTCTATGTTCAGTCCTAGTACAGTGCCCAACACAGAGTGAATTCCCAACATGTGCACTAAACTTTTGTTGAATAAAGCATTGTCTAGATGAATGGCATGTAGTTCTCGTGTATGACAAGTTGAGTTAGGTTTTCATTTAAGACAGGGCATTTACTACTAATGTTTATGTACTCTTCATTAGAGACACCATTTCCCCAATTCAAGATATAAATAAACTCTACTCATATGAATTGCAATGTTGAGCATTTACATTTATAGTATGTAGTGCATTTATATTCTGCAAATTGTACCTTTGGAAAAAACCTACATTTCTAAAAAAACGTAGATCCCTTTCGCCTTTTTCTGTCTTCACCTTTCTGTATCAGATAGCCTTCAGATTTTTTCTGCAGCTAATTTGGGAAGGCCTCTCTTGCTGTCTATATTTTGTCTCTTTGTGGCTGCAACTGAGAATTTCTTCTTTAGCCTTATGCCTTTTTCTTCAGAGATAAATTAGGGGTTTATTTCAAGAAAAAGTATTAAATGCCTGAGGATTTCCTTGACATCTAACAATAATGAAAGAAAGAATAATGCAGAAGGTCAGCATGCATTACACGTAAGTGTGAAAAGTAATCAGATGGAGAGGAAGGTGTCTGAGAGATGCCAAACTTTAGGTGTCTGAAAGTGTAGAGACAAAGAATTCTAGCTATAAGAAAAAAGAATAACTAAAGACTATGCAAGAATCCAAAGCAAATGGGAAGACTTGCAGTTATATTTGATACAGTAGCTCATTAAAGGAATCAGTGATGCCTTTCAGAGATCAATGGGGTGATTTAGTGACAGTGAAGTCAGACTCTGGAGAAAATGGTCTGTTTAGTTCTTTGTTGCAGTAGTGTTAGAAAGAGAAGCTCATGGGACAGAAGCTAAAGGGGTAGGCAAAGAAGAAAAAGACCCGAGGTACACAGGGTTATGTTCTTAGAGCTCAAGAAGAGGTACATTACACAGACATTAGGACTCTGTCTTTTCATGTAGGGCTGCCAACCCATTCAGTTCTCCCTTCCAATTCCCTTTTCCCCTTCTCTATTATTTTGACTCTTTCTCAAGTATTTTTTGGCTATTAAAGGGAGAGATGAGCTAGTCTAGAAATGGCCCTTTGGCCACCCCTCCCTGACCCCAAACAAGAAATTATTATCAGTGGGTATATATGAGCAACTCAAGGGTAAAGGGCAAGTATATGTTTTGTCTCCCATAGATAGCCCAAACCTCTCAGTAAGTTGCAGCCAGAGTTCTGGACCTTTGGAAAGAAGGTCCCCATCTAGGGAATGTCCAGCTGCCATTAAGCAGACAGCTTTCTCCAGGCCAGGCAGGCTTGTCCTCGGGTGAGTTACTCTAGGATCTTCATGTGAGGTGGTTAATGTAAACCTGCTTCTCTGCTGCCTTAGTTCATGGTCTCATAAGGAACCACCAGGAGAGATTTGGGGCACAGAGGAATGATTTCTGTGCCATTCTTCTTTTATTTGCTTCCTCACTGGCATGGAGTGCAAAAGACAGGGCATGTTTGGTCATTATTTTTTTGTTTCTCTTACATACACACAGTGAGAGTAAGCCATGGACACTCTATAAAGCCACAACATCGTTCTACTTGGGATACAATTATAAGAACCCAGACTGCAGAGTCAGACTAGTCTGGGTTCAGATTGCAGTGGAGGAATAAGCCTTTAACAGAATGGAATTGTGTGGAGCTGCTGAGGCTGGCCTGGGGATATCCCGCTGCACTCTTTGTTCTTGCTCCACAGTGTGTTTACTCATTACAATCTCACAGAGAGGCAGGGTGGAGTCAGGGTGGGACTTGACTCCCAGCACCACTGCCTGGTGGAGCTATACCACTTTGGGTTGGGAGCTATACTGAAGCTCAAAGGTTACCGTGAGGATGAAGTGGCACACCATGTGAAGGACACGGCCCATGGAAGGAGTGCAATCAGTGTGATATCTTCTCCCAGAGAAGTTCTCAGATGTTGGGAAATCCAGCTTACCTCCACTATGCGGGTAGGGTTTTAGCTGATCAAGCAGTTAGCCTTTGAAGATGGTCACATTTAAATAATAAAATGAACAAAGACTTGCAATGATAATAAAAATGAGTAATAATAATAATGCTAATAAAAATTAAAGCTAAAATGTATTGAGCACTTACTTTGTATGGGATAAAGGTAGGTACTATTACTTCCCTTTGTAGTTGAGGAAACTGAAGTTCAGGCTTGACCAAGGTCACATGTCTAGTAAGTAGTTGATGGAGATGTTGGTCTATGTTTAACTCCAAGGCCTGTGCTTTTTCTTCCGCTTTTTCACATGCACAGTATCCATCATTGTGTGTTTTTCCTGCAGATTCCAAGGATGGTGAAAGTTGTTGAGGAAAGTTCACCGTACTTTAAAGTAATCAGCCCCAAAGATATTGGCCACAAAGTGGCTCCAGGAGTGCCATCCACATTTCGAATCCTCTTCATGCCAGAGGAGAACAAGGTAATAGCAGCACTGGCAAGAAACTGGTTAAACACTTGTCACTAACACTTGTCACAACAATTTTCAGTGTAATTTTGAACATCCACAGAAGTGTTGATGTTGTTGGTGGTATCGGTGGTGTTATTGGTGTTGTTGGCATTGGTGGGTGGTGGTAGTATTGTTGTCATTGATGGTGGTGTAGGTAGTGATGGTGGTGAAACGAGTGTTAAGGGTGGGTGAGAGAAGGGGACAGGACACCACTGGGAATGAGGAGAGAATTGTCAAACAGTGCTGAGGGCTCATAGGAGCTCTAAGTAGCCAGGGTGTAAGGAAGGATAGTCCTGCAGGACATGTCCCCACAGCCCCTACCCCAGTATGTTTATATTTGCATATACAGCTAGAGGGACAGCAAAAGGAAAAGGTATAGTCCAGATGCAATGAGCTGAGACAAAAGATAAAGATTATGGCTTCTGGGAAGTTTGGGGCCCTAGCTGGTTACAGCTTTCTTCCCCAGATTCTAACTAGTTTGGGAAAGAGACGCAAGACCCAAATATTTACCACAGTATCAGCCTCATCAATGGCAGAGAATGTGGCCAGGACCTGAGGCCCAGATGGGGTCTCCTGCTCCCCAGTGACTAGTAGATAACTGGTCCTTGATAAAGGGCTGAACTAACCTACAGCCCCACCCGAGCTCAAGCAAAACAGCTATTACTGAGAGCAGAGACCTCCCTGGTCTGCTTGCCCCCATCTGCACGCAGGCAGGCTAGGCAGAGCCTGAATTCAGAAGGAAGAGGCCATTTTCCTCCAGCACCACCACAGCTGTGGGGAATCTAGCCCACTCTCAGACTCTGCTCAGTCATAGAAATTCTAGTTGCTCCTAGGACGGAAGGAGCATGTAAGGGGGGACTAAAGGTGGAGCCTCCTTCCCAGCCCTTCTGCAGGGGACAGAATTGTTGGTCACGTTTTCTTCTCTTTGGGCCTAAGTGGGGACTTGTCAGAAGAAGGAAAAGAGTTTTACCAGCATGATTGAAGCAGCGAGGATGGAGAACAAGACTTAAATAGGCATAACAAAATGTAGGCTGTATGTAATGTTAATAGCACGTGTGCTTATCTGTGTTGCACCATTATGGCTGGAATCAGGAGAGCACCGAGGAGTCAGCCACACCAGCTCTGGGTCCCTGCTTCTCCACCACTAATACTAGCTGCTGTTAAGGTCATTCCTAGTATTCCTGCTACCATTGCTATAGTTGCTACTTTTCTGGAGAGCAGGGATGGAGAATTTAATGTGGTCTGTTAAGCAAGTACTCATAGTGAGTGGCTAAAAATTCCATTATAATAATACTGCTGTTATTATTTTGCCACTTTGTAGTATTACTATTTATATCTTGGGTTGTGTTTATGGACTTGTAATTTTGTTGGAGGTACTACTGAAATAAATAAAAAGATAAATAACTCCAGATGCAGGGATTTTTGTTATATATTGTTGAATTCCTCATTTTTTTTCTGGAGTCTCTGTATCCGACTACTATCTGTGAAGAGAATGGTGCCTGGATTTAGTTTGGGTGTTGGATTCCTACACTGTCATTTCAAAAGCTGATTATAAGCCTTTGTATAACTTGAAATACAAAGCCTGCTGGATTCGGGGGTTGGATTTCCTTACTTTTTTGTGTGTGCTGGACAAAATATGTCTTCTGTTGGATAAGTATTTTTCTACCTGCAGGTAGTCTGGCTGAGAAAGGGAGACATGAGAATTTTTGAGGAGATGGAATGTTCTATATTGTGATAGGCATGTGAATTACATGGATGAATTTGTCAAAGTTGTACATTTAATATTTGTGCTTATACATACCCAGACACACACAAATTTTACCTATAACAATGTATATCTGTATAACAATAGAGGGGACAAAGGGGTGGAGGTGTAGATAAAACCAGAATAACAGAATGTTAATTGTTGAATCTGGGTGATGGGTATAATAAATCCCTCACATTTTAGGATTTGTTATACTATGCTGTTTTAAACTTTACATAATCAAAAGCTAAAAGAAAAGAAAGAAAGAGAGAGAGATTTTATTACTGCTTGTCTATGCAGTGAATAAATAGTTGAAATGTATTTTAGCTATATTGGTATTTACTTTGTAAATATGAAATGCTACATTTCCATTGAGGATTGATGCTTGCCTACTAGCTCTTTTATTCCCTCTTACCATTCCATTTATCTAACAAGGCATGTCTATTGGGAAACTCCTAATTAAAAAAATTAACTAAGTTAAATGTTGTTATATTGATCCTTCGGCTAAATATATGAAAGTTATCTACATGCACACATGCATGTATGCATGTATGAAGAGACACAGTGAGAATCATGGTTACTGATGAGAAATTTAGCTATCCAGTTTTGGTTGCATTAAGATTTTGTGTTGAACTTGGACTCTAAGCTCCCTATAATTTATAAAATTCATCTTTCTAAAGACAAGAGTTGTTTTCTCCTTTTGCTGACTAAGCCTGGTGATGCATATTCGGTATCTGCATTCGCCCTCACTGTTGGAAAGTCCACAGGGCCATGCAAGCATGACCAGCTAGGGTTAGGGACACTGTCTTCCGGACTGCTCCAGAATGCAGCCAAGGAGTAACTAGAGCCAGATTTATTTTGGGAAAAAATAAAAGTCAGTCCTTTCACTGTGTCATTGTTTCTTCACTTGGGCAAATTGATAGCCAAAGTACACACATTTTTTCACCCTCCTTATCCCCTGCTGATCTGAGCAGACTCCATTCTCATTTACCCTTCTCACATCTGGAGGGTGAGATATGTAAATTGTAGCATGCCACAGTTAATAAGCCAGCCCTCTTGCAGTTGGATTTTCAGCACCCATGTATATTAGCACGTTGAAGATGATAATGCAATTTATATTTTTCCCTGTCATCTATTAATCTGGCTTCCTGGGCATGGAACTTGTTAAGAATGCCAAATACCCAGATAACAGGTGCAGCAAATTTACTTTGGCTTTCGTTATCTCTGTTCACATAGACTTTTAAAAAACTGATTGGATATGTCATTAATCTAATAATCCTAGTGTACATATCATGCACTGTAGAAATATAATAGTCAATGTTATCATTAAGTAACACCATAAAATTCTGAAGCCTGACATTTTTCTTGACCTCTTAAATTTGTATCTTTACTATTCAAATGAGAATGTAAAATACTAGGCTTTTGTGTGAAAGCAAAACAGAGTACTTCCTTGGACTGAAGAAAGCTCCTGTTTGCAGCAGTATTGTCAGACAGAAATGGCAGCAATGCTTTGAAGAAAGTATGAAGTGATGAAATTAAATTGCCCCCTTATGTTTTAAGACAATTTCTAATTTGTTGTCAAAATGGTCTTCCTTATTGGTTCCTGTGAAATTTAAAACTCATAGCCTGAGAAGAATAGAAAATGTGAATATGTTTTATGTTATCTAGTTGTACAATAATATTAAACTATAGTGCCAGCATTTTGAATTAAAATGGAGGTATCATAAAATTTTCTGCAATCAGTAATTTTTGTTGGCAAAAATAATGACCAGGATTTTGTTTTCCTACTGCCCAGAATTAGCCCTCCCCAGTTTTTGTCTGGATCACCCCTGGAACCCTGGTGCTTACTTAGTACAGTGTCTGACACATAGGAAGTGTGTGGTAAATATTTGTCAAGTGAGATGAGTAAGGAAAAGTTCATCTCAAGAAAATATAGAGAAGTTTCTTCAACTTGAAGATGGCCGAC
The DNA here is from genome assembly GCA_028533085.1 of Varecia variegata. Classification (NCBI taxonomy): domain Eukaryota; kingdom Metazoa; phylum Chordata; class Mammalia; order Primates; family Lemuridae; genus Varecia; species Varecia variegata. Next base: position 121,444,861 of record CM052442.1, on the reverse strand, counting down.
AGATGACAAAAGCATATAAAAAGGGCTAAAATATCTTTTTGTGTCATGAACATATTAGATGTTAACTTTCTTTTTGTCATTTTAACCAGGAAAAAGACATCTAAGAAGAGAGTTTCTCTCCATTTTGTTTCATATATTCAGTGAGTCACATCACTAATTCTTAGCTTTCTGGACTTGAAAAATATAATTTGATAATAAGGCTAATGTGGATCTTAGAAATTCTCTTTATGAAGAACTCGGTAGTTTAGTATCCAAATAAACATATTAAAATGAATAATATTCTGTCCCTCACTCATTGCCAGGCCCAGTTCTATGAGCCGGAATTCAGTAGAAAATGGAACGAGCTTTGACCTTCATGGAGCTTATGCTCCATGATGGAAAAATGAACAAAGACATAATTTAATTTCATCTCAGGTATTGACAGAGGATAGAGAGTGATGGGGGCTCTGTTTCCTTTCAGTAGGAGGGTCAGGGAAGATCTCTCCATTGGGCAGAGAACTAATTTAAGCCATACAAATATCTGAAGGAAGAGCTGTCAGGGAGAGGGGACAGCAAGTGCAAAGGCCCTGTGGCAGAAACATGCTCAGTAGCAGGCTCAGGAAAGTACCAGAAGGCCAGCAGGGCTGAACAGTGGAAGCTGCTGGAAAAATGGTAGGAGATGAGGTTGCAGAAGGGGAGCTTGTGAAGGATCTTTGAAGCCATGCAAATTTGGATAGGAAGCCATCATAAAGTGTTTAATAAAATATTTTTATTATGGAAGCTTTCATTCATATGTAAAAGTAGAGAGAACAGTATAGGAACTGTCATCACTCAGTTCTTCAGATTATCAGTACACGACCTGTCTGGATTCATCTATGCTTCCCTTGCCCAGTGGATTTTGAAGCAAGCCCCATACATCATATTATTTCATCTATAAATACTTCATTATTTGTCTCTCTTGAAGTTAGCATAACCACAGTACCATTATCACAACTAAAAATGGCAAATGCTCCTTAATATCTACAGTACTGTGACTGTAGAGCTGTCAGGATCTGCTGATGGGTTGAATGAAGGCTTTGAGAAAGAAGGGGTCTAGTTTGACTCAGGATTTTGGCCAGCAGCTGGCCAGATGGTGGCTCCATTTACTGAGACAGGGGACAGAGGAGGAAAGGCAGGTTTGTGAGGCTGGGTGTGGGTACAGTGGGGAATCAGGAGTAAATGAGGATGTAGAATTAACCATTGGATTTGGCAAAGCCATTAGTGACCTTGGCAAGAAGAGTTTCTGTGGAACGTTGTGTACAGAACCCGGATTGAGTGAGTTAAGGAGAGAATGGAAAGTGAAGAGGTGGCAAGATGGAGCATGAATAACACCACTGAGGAGTTTTGCTGGAAAGGGTGATTGGAAAAATAGGAAAGTAGCTGGAGGTGGATGCTGGTGTCAAGGGTAGGTTTTTTATGTTTAAGATGAGGCTAGTCAAGCATGATTATAAGCTGATGTTTGCTTGTTCAGTAAAGAGAGAAAACGGGTGACTCAGAAAAAGTGAGAAGGGTCGAGATTTAGTACATAGGGGAGAGGTTGGCCTTAGATAGGAACAGAGGTGAAGGCAGGTGGATTGGTAGATTTAGGGGTACCTTAGAAAGCGAAAAAGCTAAAGAGGAAATTTAATTACCTTAAGTAGATGATTTATACACAAATCATGAAGTAACCACATTATCATTGTATACTAAGGACAACAATGGTCAAAATAAATTTGGAAGTCCTCGGTCTCTTTTCAAGCCAAAGGTCAGAGGTCATCCTTTTTTTTTTACTAGACAGAGAAATGTGGATGCTGCTAGGAAGCCAAGGCCCCAGCTAAATCAAGTGAAGAGCCATTGTGGTAGAGGACAAGACCCAAGATGCCTGATCAGTCCCATGTTTAAAGTGATCGGGACTTCAGAACTGACTGTTCCCTTTTGAGGGGTGAATTTCAGAGTGATAAGATAGTGTATAATAAATACTTTTATCTGGCTAAGGAATTTAGAACATTCTCCAGCGACACTGAGTATTAAACTCACCGAGTCCTAATCGTAACTGGTTTCGCTCTGGTTACCATCCCTCCATCCAGTTTAGGAGCGGAAAAAAGGCAGAAAGAGGCTGTGAGGGCGTCATCACACTGACCTTGCCCTTTACCACCACAGAGTCACGTACTGCAGGACAAGGCATAGTTTTCCTTTGCCTAAGACTTGAAAGGACAGAATTATTGCCACGGTTGCTTTCTATCATGGGGCTAATGTAAATCAAGATTCATTCTTTCCACATCTCAGAAAGTCATGTCTGTCATTTGCATATTCTGCTGCTGGTTTTTTAGAGTTTGGAAAAGGGGCATGTTGGAAGGAAGGCTAATGACAAAAAATGGTTTGAAAGTTTCATCTGGAGAGCATTGTCATACAGGATAGCATTTAAGGATATAAAGTAATTCGTGGCTAAATCTCATAGTAGAGGGGAAAGAGCTCAGAAGAAATATTTTGGCTTTCAGTGGTGACCTGATTGCCCTGGATCTTAGCACAGTGAAAGGGGCACATCAACTGAAGTAGTTGCTTGGCTTGTGTGCCAACAGTCTCCCAAGTAATAGCATCGGAATTGGTTTTAAACCAGTAGAGCAGTATATGATGGTATATTACATAACCTAATACAATCATGTTAAATGGCTAGCTTCAGAGATGGGAATACATTTTAAAGGAATTGTTTAAAGAATTTTATTCACATCCTTTTATGGATATGTGACTTGATTATGAAAAAATATGTAATTCTGATCAAACTTCAAACCTTCCTTATTTCAGACCTTGAAAAAGTTTGAAAACATCCCTCTCAATATTTCAATTAGTCTCCTATTTTCAGCTGTCTTAAATTTTTAATAGAAAAAGGCAGAGGATATGTGAATTTAGAATAAAATAAGACAAAACACTGCAGGATCTCCTCTCATCCTGAATTCAGCAGCAGCTTTTGTTCTTTCTTTCAAAGTCTCAATTAATATTGTTTTCACACGTGCCAGGTGCTTTCCAGTTTATAATTCCCAACAAAACCTGAACTGGCTGGTTTCGATCTCCTAAGAAAAAGTGAAAACAGTGCTTATCTCTTTAGGATTCTGTTGTAATCAGATTAGACTGTTGGATTGTTGAAGTCTGTGGGGTTTTCTAAAATCAAGTATGCTTAGTGCAGTTTGTACTTCTTTGTGTCTGTATAACATAATTTTGGAGCCTGGCATTACCGTCTAGAAACCAGAATCTATTGCACAGCTAAGAGTCTAACAACTCAATTGTAATAAATTTCATGAATACTGTCCATTAGTTTTTATTACTCACTTGGCCTTAGGACGTTTATGTTTGCAATTCTCCTTGCCAGGAACACTCTATTCCTAGATCTCATCTGGCTGGCTCCATTCGCTGTTCAGGTCTCCAACCAAAGGTCACCTCCTCAGTGAGGCCTCTTTGGTTATTCCAACCTAAAGCATCCCTGCCCAATATTATCACTTTACCATGTTTTATTTTCTTCAAAGCCCTTGTCACTTTCTGAAATTATCTTCTTCTATTACTGTTATCTGTATTATCATCAAATTTTTCCTGTATGCCATACACAAATTACTATTTTTAATGCAAAAGGTTAATAATGACAGCTAACATTTATTGAGCACTTGCTTTTCACCAAACACTAGGCTAAGCACTTGACCACACCTGTCCATGTGCGTGTCATCTCTTGCCTGGACTATTGCAGTGGCTTCCTAACTGGCCTCCCTTTGCCCACTGCAATCTCCTTACAGTCTTTTGCACATAGCAGCTAGTGTGTTCTTTAAAATGTGACCCAGGTTACATCATGATCAGCTGTCAGCATCACAAATACTTTCAGCCATGCTTAGGTCCTAACAGTGGCCTACAAGATCCAGTGGGATCTGGCCCCCACAACCTCTTGGCCCTGTGTCTAAACGCTCTCCTCTTGCTCTGCCCTGGTACCAGGCTTCAAATGATGCCCCGGAGAGCCGTCAACCCACATGGTTTCATCTCTCACCCACTCATGTCTGTCTGCTGAAGTGTCACCTCCTCATAGAGGCCTTTCCTGACCCCTATGTGAAAGAGCTCTCCAGTCACTCTCTGTCCCTGTATTGTGCTTAGTTTCTCTTCACTCATCACTAACCACCATTTTATTGCTTAGTTTCCTTCATTCAGAAAATATTTGTTAAATGTTTGCTAAGTACTAGGCCTTGTTCTAGGCACTGGGTATACTGAAGCAAGAAGGTGGGAAAGATTCCTGTTGACATGGAGATGCTGGGGAGAGACTTGCTAAACTCAGTAAGTAGGTAGGTAGAATAGATACTATGCTAGATGGCTTTGGGGAAGACCAAAGCAGGATGGAAGGCTCAGGAGTGATCAGGCAGGAGAGTGAGGGTTAAGGGCAGCCAGGGAGGGCAAGAGAACACACCATGTGAAAAAGCTCTGAAGGGGAAGCCTGCAGTTGCAGGAGGAGCAAGGGGAGAGGAGGAGATGTGGCCAAAGAAATGACAGGGGCACCAGGCTGTGGGGCCCTCACAAGCATGCCAGCCTCAGCTGGGGTGCTTTTGAGCAGAAGAGCAGCCTGAGCTGACTTACATTTTATTTGGATCCCTCTGGCCCTTGGGAGGAAACTAGACTGTAGGAGAGCAAGGGTCGAAATGGAGTCCCAGGAGTTAGCCCAGGAAAGACTGGAGTGGCTAGGACCGGGTGGCAGGGGTGAGGGCAAGCAGTGATTGCAGTCTTGCTATAGGGTCTACAGGATTTACCAAGAAATTGAGAAATAGAGCATCAGGGATGCTCTTCTTCCAAGGTTTTAAATTCAGGTCCGAGACCAGGGGGCTGAATGGGAATGGGGCTAGGGTGTAGGGAGGGTCAGGAGCAGCATCTCAGCTGGCTTCGTGGGGCCTTTGTGGGTACCAGAAAAAGGTCCCCCCATTGGGCTGGCACATCTGGGGCCAGCAGTGGGATGGACTTCAGCCCCCATTTCTGTGTCTCAGCAAGGTGTCTTGAGGGAGTGGTAGGCAGTGGCACTCATCAGGGACTTTGGTTTGAGACATGATGAGTTTATATCGGGGACTGAGAGAATTGCAGATGTAAAGGCTGTTCATGGACCATTCCTGGTTATTTTGTCTTTATAGTTATTTATATATGAATTGCATTGTGTGTTGTGTGTCCTTCATTCATCTGTTCATCATTTCCTCCATCCTAATGTAAGCTGGAAGAGGCCATGCCCATGTCTACATTTACTAATCAGTTGTGATTTCTAGACCTAATACAGTGCTGGCACCCGGGCACTTAGTAAACATAGTTGAATGAATACAGCAACTGTGGATGCCCCTGCTTCACCCTTGTTCTGTGGTTTCATGAAGTCAAGTGCGTGGTCAGGTCTATATGTCAGTCTGTATGTCAGATGGCCTCATTCCTACTCTATGCCCAAAGCCCAAAGAGAGCTTTTTTAAAAACTTCCATCACTCAATACCATTTACTACATGATTGCCAAAAGGAAATTGAAGTTCAAAGTGACTTTACATTTATCAATATTACCTTGCAGCTAAAACACACACTAAAATGATGCGAAAACTTAAAATTAAGAGAAATAAACCTGGTTTAGGTAACAAGTTTATTGTATGGTGACTTCTGAGCTTTTGGCCTATTCTTTTTTTTTTTTTGTTTTCAGCTTATTATGGGGGTACAAAAGTTCTGGTTAGATATATTGCCCATGTCCCTCCCATTCCCCCGAGTCTGAGCTTCAAGCG
>CM052442.1:121415828-121438602 GCA_028533085.1 Varecia variegata | reverse complement strand
TTTTTTTTTTTTTTCTCTTGATCTGTATTGTTAGGGCTTTAACACTTTTATTAGTTTATTTAAAGAGCCAATATTTAGTTGATTATTTTTATTGTTAACTTCTCAATTTCATTGATATTTATGCTCTTTATTATTTTATTCCTTCTACTTTCTTCAGGTTTGATTTGTTGTACTGTTGCTCTTAGCATGTATGCTTAGGTCATTGGTTTTCAACCTTTCTTCTTTTATATGAATAATATATGCATTGAAGACAATAAATTTTTCTCTAAAGTTGACTTTATCTTCAGCCTATATGTTTTTTACATGTTTCATTTTCCTTAATGCTTAATTGGAAACATCTCAGAATTTCCATTTTTATTTCTTCTTTGACCCATGGACTATTTAGCAATGTGTTGATTAATATTCAAATACTAGGGAATTTTCTAGTTATGTTTTTGTTATTGATTTCTAGTTTAATTCCACTAGTGACAGAAAACAAATCCTATATAATTTCAGGCTTTTTAGGCTTTTCAGGCTTTGAAATTAGTTGAGACTTACATTATGGCCTAGAATATGTTCTATTTTGGTAAATATTCCCTGTGTACTTGAAAAGGGTACAAGCTCCATAAATGTCAATTAGGTCAAGTTTGTTAATAATCATGTCATTCAATCTCTATCTCTACTAATTTTTGGTCTCTTTGTTTTATGAGTTACTGGAAGATGTTGTTAAAATCCAAACTATCATTATGTTGCTGATGTTTCTCTTCAGTGCTATTAGTTTTCTTTTTTTTTTTAATTTCAATTTTTATTTTATATATTTTGAGGCTATAATACTTGGTGTATACCCATTTAGGATTATTATAGCTTTCTGTTCTAATTAACCATTTTATAATTATGAAATGTCTCTGCATCTTTAGTAAGATTTCTGACATTAAAATCTACTTGATCTGATACATATACACAATAGAAGCTTTCTTTTGATTAGTGTGGACATAGTACATTCTGCTCATCCTTTTACTTTCAACTTTTCTGTGTCTTCATATTTAAAGCGTGACATTTGGAAGCATCACTAGGAGGCTGTTTTTTAAGTCTAGTCTGAAAATCGTTGTCTTTTAATTGTGTTATTCAGTCCTTTTATGTTGAATGCAATTACTGATATATTTGGGTTTTGAATCTTCTGTTTGACTATGAAGTAATTGTTACCATTATGGGAAAGTTATTAGCTGAATTTCAACAAAAACCTTTGTGTTATTAGTGTTGATAGTGGATGAAATTGGAAAAAAAATGAGTGTTAATAAACTCCATCAGTAGTAACATTTCTTCTGTCTGGATCTCCGTATCTTTGTTGAGGTAGCATTTTTGTTTATGTCAGTCCCTAAAACTAAGTATTGGAAAAACTGTGGCTTTACAATTACCTGTAGATCACTGTATCACAAGGAGTTTGAAAAAGAATTCAGTTAATCCTTTTACTTTCACTAAATTAATTGTTGGTTAATATATTAAATAAATTACCTTTAAAATATTGTTTGTTTCATCTTTATCTCATTCTTTTTAGTATTTTGAGTGTATTTTTAATACATATGACATGTGGACACTATAGTATTTTGGTATAATTTATAAAGAAACAAGTCTACATATGTTGGGGTATAATTTCAAAAAATGTTATTTGGTTGACTTTTGAGTCCGATTTAGAGTGCTCATAGATCCATAGAATCAAAACTGGAGAGAAAACTTCGGTGATAATCTAATCCAGACCTTAGATTTTAGAGATGAACAACTGAAGCCCTAAGAAATTAAGTGGCTTGTCCAGGGTCATGTAATGAGTCAGAAGCCCAGCTAGAATCCCAGTTAAAACCCAGACTCATACTCTTCACTCCTGGGCAGTGCTCTTTTCCCCACAGCGGACGGTCTAATCTCCCATGTGACTACATGTGCATTTTTTGCTCTCTTGATCTGCTGCCTTTGAAATGCAGCTGCATTTTCCAAGTGGCCCTGGATCTTGAGTTAACTTACATATAAGCATTTGGAACGACACCCATACTTACATTTATACTTCTATGCTAAAGGAAAGGTAGGATGAACCACAGTGAATATTTGTGTATTAAAATTTGATCATTCATGGAAAAGTTGGTTTCCACCCCCTGAGATTCTGTTGTCAACTTTGGTGAATAAATAAAGTTATTTTCTGAAGATTTCAGAAAGAGGCAAACTGTCTTGTAGCATTTTTCCTTCCATGACATAAACTGCTGCTAAGAATATGCTTTCAGTCTTTATTGTGGGTTATCAATAACCAGAACCCTTAACCTTCCATTAGTGAAAAATGGTAATGACTGCCTGAACACAGTTAATCATGAAGCTTTTCCAAGCAGCCGTGATCACTGGCTTCTCATTTCACTAAATAAGCATCTGATTGAACTTTCTGCAGCTGTTTGAAATATGAATTGATTTAAGGAGGGAAATTTAATATGAGCTGTTGATGAAAGTCTTTTCTTTGTACTTCCTCAAACAATGTTCCAGAAGGAGCAGCACTGACATTGCTCAGCAGGAAGTACTCACTCTCATTTCTAGCGGTTGTGTTTGTTCCTTCAGTTTCTGGCCCTCCACTGGATATATTCTTGATTAAATGCAGCTGGGGGATTTCTTTACTTTTTTTTTTTTCCCCTGACAATCAGAGTTTGAACCAGTGCTCTGGCAATTAGGGCGGTTGGGTATAAAGCTTCACCAATATCTAATATTTTACTCACTAATGTTTTCCTGAACCAGAATTCTTCCCTCCTTTCTCTCTCCCTCTTTCTCCCCGTGGATCCTTGTGTGTAGTAAAATCAAGTTTTTTTAGGCAATCGATTGGACCCCAGAATTGATTTAGTTACCTTTTTATTATAATCTAAATTTGAGAAAGAACTGAAGTAATGTGATACCTTTTAACAAACTCATCCCTCCAGAAGAGAGATAAAGAATAGAATTACTCAAGGCTTGGTTGATAACAGCAAAACAAAACAAAAACAAAAACAGAACAACTAGTAGACTCGTTGTATAATTTCGGTAAAACTGAGAAGTGAAAATACATTTGATTCTTAAGAGACAAACAAATGGTTAACCGCTTAAGTTTTCCACTTTTCAACTGAGAATTGAGAAACTATATGTAATATAAGGGCTCAAAGAAACATTAATATTAGAACAGGCTTTTTAAAAAGACATCCTTATTGAACCTTTGGTTACTAGAATGAGTACTAGCAGTAGGAGTACAGCAGTGCTTTTTCTTCAATGCCTGGGGAGGTTGCTCTCACCTTAGAGGTGACATTAACCATTGGCATAATCAGGAAACAGAGCTGACATACTTTTATTCAGGATTTTTTAAAGTATTGTGTCTCTTACTGAGGAGGCTACTCTTCAATTCAGAGGTCAGAAGTTGGCAAGTAGGCTTTTTCCCCCAAAGGTATGATAATATTTTATTATTAAACATACATGCAATCATAATATTAGTGCTTCACAGGGCAGCTTTATGATCATTTATATATTTTACTCTAGTAAGCTTTCTAAAACCATGAAGAATTTCTTTTTTTCTTTGTAAAGGCTAATAAAGGAATACCAAAATATGACATATTAAGTAATTGAGTATGATATGATACTTTTCAGTTGAAATTACTAAATAATATCTGAATATATCTATGCAAACTTACCTGCATGAACTTTGTTTTAATTTTGTGATTATTATAATTAATTATAAATATGTGCCATTATAATTTAAAAAATCAGCAAAACATAGTTATCATAAAAGAAGCCAATGTTTTAGCCTGGCTTTAGAGGCAGTGGAAACATTACTTGGTGTACTTTTCTTTTCTTCGTTTCTTATTCCATAGCTTAGGATAGGGAGTAGCAGAAGTTAGGACACCTTGATTGTCAGGGGACTGTATAGGAAGATGAAATGAGGTTTACACAAATTCATAACAAGTGGAGACTCTCAAATCACCAGATGTTAGTATTTAAAGGGACGTTAGAGGACATTTCTTTAACTGCCTTCATTTTAGAGATAAGTAAACCGGAGCCAACAGATGTTAAATGACTTTACATCTAAGTAAAGCTGGGACTTGAATCCAGGTCTTTGGGAGCCTCTGAGGCCAGCATACTTACTGTAGTCCCACACTGACTTCTGTGCAGATTAAGAACACTGGTTTGGGCATTATCAGTGACAGGTTGGGTGAGCTCAGTCAAGTTGCTTAATTGAAGTTTCCTGAGCAAAGAAAACACTTCCAAAAGAAGTTTGGCTCAGCTATTAACTACAGTAGTGAATTTGACCCTGCTGTGACCAAGTGATGAGAAACATTCTTTCCATCAACTTGTTATTTCCCTGGAAAATCTATGGCTTCACTCATGTATCTTATTTAGTGTCCTCTATCGTCTGAAAGTACTGAAACCACAGCATGAAATGTATTGTGTATATAGCTAGCTACACATTTATTTTTGTAAAGTTAGTTTTGTTCATATTTGTTTTTGCTTGATTGATAGTAGCAAAACTGGCAAGAGGCAGTGAGACCTTCCATAAAATATATCTTTACTGGGACATAATAAATGACTGTGTCTAACCCCATCAACAATGACTGTGGCATTCAACCTCAGAAACCAAAAAAGGAACCAGGGTGGGAACAGGTACTCCAAGGGCACAAAAATGCTAATGTGGAGACACAGCCTCATTCATTCCCAGAAGCATGACACCACTTCCATCCTATCAGTCTTCTAAGTAGTTAAAGGCTGGGGACACTTTTTAAGGTGTCTTTATTTGGATATAAAAACCAAGTACTTCAACATCTTTGGGTATACGAGAAGAGTTATTGCTTCCTTCACTTTGTGGATCTGAGGATTTTTGGAAGATAGTGGTGAAAAAATCAATATTAGATGGTTCTTGAAAAAAAATTAATAGATTTTGCTATATTTCTGAGAAGGAACACTTTTGCAGTGAGCAACTGAAATTGCTCTCTGACCCCTAGATTTGTGTGAAATAAGCCCTTGGATTTTTTTTTTGCTTGATTAATTTTTTTAAACAATGCAATATTTCAGATAACCACAAAAGCGCACAGAGAATAATATAATAGATACCTGTTATATTTAACACATCTCAACATTTGCCATAGACATTTCTTTTTAGAGGTTTTATCTTTTGGATAATTAAACTGATTATAGACTTGAAGCCACCTTGTTACCTTTTCCTGATCTAATTCCCACATCTTACTCCTCCGAGGAGCTCAATTGTATGCCATTCTTACGTATTTACTTATCCATAAACTATATATAGTCTTGAGTAGTTTTAAACTTTATATAAATGGTATCATATAGTACATAGCATTCTCCACCTTGCTTTTTTCATTCAACATTGTTTTAAAGATTTAAACATGTAGATACACATTATTCTGATTAATTTTAACAATCTACCACATTCCAGTATGTGAAAATTGAATATCTAGGCCGTTCCTAGTTTTTTGCTATTACAAATAATGCTACATTGACCATCTTTGTACAATGTCTTCTTGTGCTGCTGTGTGAGATTTTCCTTTAGGATAAATACCTGCAAGTGCAATTGCTGGGTTATAGGACAAATCTATGCTGAGCTTGGTTTGGCAAGTGGTTTGTACCCATTTATACTTTCATCAACAGTGTATGCAAATTCTCGTTTTCCACATCCTTGCCAATATATCGCCACAACAATATCGTCAAACTGTTTGATTTTTGTTTGTGAGTGTCTGATGGTCATGAAATGAGAGTTTCTTATTTTATTTTATATTTTGTTACTAGTGCTATCTGGCAGCTTTACATGTAATTGGAGGCGCATATTCTTCTTTACATTTAAAGTTTTAGATAGATAATGTATTCGTATGTTCAAAAATTAAAGCAACATTTTAGCAGCATATTGAAAGGTCTTGCTTCCACCCTGCCCCATTTTCCCTGTCTCAGTCCCATTTTATTAGTCTCTCATATATCCTTCAGAAATTAGTGATTTTCTGCTAATAAATGCAAACATGAATGCATATTCCTATTTTCTCTTCTTACACACAGTAACATACTATATAAATAACTCTACACCCTGTTTCCTGGAGATCTTTCCTTATCACTGTGTACACACGCACAGTATTGCTCTTGTAGATGTAGCACTGATTATTTTACTGCCCTTCTCTTGATAGATACTTTAGCTTTTTTCTGTTGTTATTAAGAATAATGCTGTAATAAATACCCTTAATCTTATTCTGGCTCATCTATAAGACAAATTCTTAGAAGTGGACAAGAAGGTAAGTAGTTTTGTAAATTTGGTAGATATTTTGATTTATGTTGCCTGATTCACTCCATGGGGTGTGCAAGAGTGGTGCTATTTTGCATTCACACAGCAACATAGGAAAACGCCTTTTACCCCGCAGTCTTGACAACAAATTATGTTCTCAAACTTTATTGTTTTATCAATCTGATGTTGGGGAGGTGGTATATAGATATATCTTTATTTTCATTTATTATGAGTGAAGTTGAGCATCTTTTTATGCATAGAGGAGTCCTTTATATTTCTTCTTTTGCAACCCTATCCAATTCTTCTACTGGATTGTCATTTATTTCTAATAGCTATTTATTTATAGTTGACCTTTGAACAACATGGGCTTCAATTCCATGGTTCCTTATATGTAGATTTTTTTTAATAAAAGTTACAGCAAGTGTGCCTGTCTCTCCCACCTCTTCTTCCACCTCCCCTACCTCTTCTGCCCCTGCCACCCCTGAGACAGCAAGACCAACTCCTCCTCTTCCCATTCCACCTACTCAACATGAAGATGATGATAATAATGATCTTTATTATGATCCACTTTCCATTAATGAATAATAAATATATTTTCTCTTATTATCTTAATGGCATTTTATTTTCTCTAGATTATTGTAAGAATACAGTATATAGTACATTTAGTATATAAAATATGTATTAATCAACTATTTATGTTATCAGTAGGGCTATTAGTAGTTAAGTTTTGGTGGAGTCAAAACTTATACATGGATTTTCAACTGAGCCAGGGAGTCAGGACTCTTAACCCCCATGCTGTTTAAGGGTCAACTATATATTTAATTCTTTTGTCTCAGATATGAGTTACAAATATGTTCCCCAGTCTTTTCTTTTGTCTTTGCTCATGGAGTTTTGTGCCATGCAGAATTTCTTTTTCGTTTTTAAGTAATCAAGCTTCTTAATTTTTTAGAGGAATCTGGATTTTGAATCATAGAAGACTTTCCCCTCTCTAAAGTTATGAAGAAATTCTCTTCTGTATTGTTCTGCATATGGCTTCTTATTAAACATTTAAATATTTGATTCCCTTGACATTTATTCTGGTGTAAGGTATGCTTTTCCATATGGCTATGAAGTTGTACTCGCAACATCTTTTTTTGTTGTTGTTACAAAATTAACCTTTACACCAGTAATTTGAGATGCCTTTATAATGACTAAATTCCAATGTGTATTTAGGTCTGTTTTGACTTTTTTTTCTATTCCATTGACCTGTCTCTTTGTGCACTGTTACCATGCTCTTTTAATTACTGAGACTTTATACTATGTTTTAATTCTATCAGTTCCCATTTTATAGACTTTTTAAAAAATGTGTTTTGAGTTTTTTCAGGTTCTTTTTCCAGCATTAATGGAGATCATATCATTTTTCTCCTTAGATCTATTGCTACGTTAATAGATTTTCTAATAGCGAGCCATTATTGCATTCCTGAAATAAATTCTACTTGGTTATGAAGTATCATTCTTTCAATGTGCTGATGAATTATGATTGCTAATTCAATAGCCAATCTTGCTATTCAAGATTTTGACATTGATATTCAGAAGTGCAATTGGCCTATAGATTGGCCTATTTGTTTTATCTTTGTCAGATTTTAATAACAATGTTTTACTGAAAAATACAGTGATGGAAATTAAGAACTAATTGTACAAGTTTAGCAGCAGAAAAGATATAGCAGAAGACCGAATTAGTGAACCTGAAGAAAATATTAATATTTAAATTGAAGCACAGAAAGAAACAAAAATAAAATGGAAAAAAACGGAACATAAAATAAAAGCCACATGGGACACAGTTAAAAGGTGTAAGTGGAGTCTTAAAAGTAGAGGAGAGAAAGAATGGGGTAAAAATATTTGGCTGAGAATTTTTCAGAAATGATGTATGACATTAATCGATAGGTTCGCAAAATTCAGCAAGCCTGTGGTGGTGCAAATACAAGAAAGTCAAACTTAAGCACATTACATTAATAGTAAAACTGCTGAAATCTAAAGCAAAGAGAACATCATAAAAGTACCCAGTGAAAAAGGACACATTATTACTGTATTGGAATACTGATAATACTGATGGGAAACTTTTCAGCTGAAATTATGGAAGCCAGAAGACAGTAAAATGACATTTTTAAAGTGCTGGGTAACTGTATAGTAAGGCTAAACTATTCTTCACTATTGAAAATATCCTTAAAAAGTGAAGAATAAGAGACATATTTGCAGATTTGAAAAAAAGCTGAAAAACTTCTGTAGAATTCTTGGTTGGCATTGTTTTCACCTTCATCATACTGACAATGCTGTTCTATGTTTTTAAGTTTCCATTATTTCAATTGAAAAGTCAGATGTAATTCTAACTGTGGGTCCTTTGAAAATAATCTTTTTTCTCTGACTGCACTTAGGATTTTCTCTTTGTCTTTGCTTTTCTTTAATTTCACTGCAATATATTTAGGTAGGAATTTCTTTCAATTTATCCCATTCAACCTTCATTGGGCTTTTTGAATTGTCAACTGATGTCTTTAATTAATTCTAAAAAATTCTTAGTTATCATCTCTTGAAATAATTTGTTTCATTATCTCTATCCTCTCCTGATTTTCCAATTAAATATTATTAAACCTTCTCATTTTATCTACCTTGTCTCTTACCCATTCATTGTGTGTTTTCCATATATTGTTGTTTCTTCATATTGCAGTTTTTATTTTCTGAACTATCTTCCATTTCACTATTTTTATAAAAAATTGATAAAATTCTTTTATTAAGTATATTCTTTGAGATTTTTAAAAATTTAGAGTATTTTATTTTATTTCTTTAAGTCCTAGAGTATGGCTCTTTTCAAGTTTTTTAAGGTTTTTTTGAATTCCTATTTTCTGGATTTAGCTTCAGTCTCATCCATTGTTTCTTTAAACATACTAAGTGTAATTGGTTCATAGTCTATATCTGATGATTCCTAATATCTGTTTTTTTTGTGGGTCTATTTCTGTTGTTTTTGTATCTGCTGGTTCTAACACATTGAGTTTTATTTTTCTGCTTGCCTCATTATGTTCGGCTGTGTGCTTTTTAAAAAATGTTACAGATTATGAAATTTTGAATGCAGGTACTTCCTCCAAAGAGAAATGAATTCTTCATTCCAGATATCTCATGGCATAACCAGTCAATGACCACCAAATTCAAGGTTGAAATTTTCTGCAAGACATAGGCAATTCCAGCCTGATATTTAACTCTGTATTAAGGCTAATCTACTTCTGATTCACCCTCATCTTTGAGTATCAGCTAATTGTGGGGATGGTTTTCTTTTTGGCTTAAGCCAATTAATATATGGAAAGGTGCTCAGCATAATCTGTAATTGAAAATATGCAAATTAGAGCAACAATGAGTTTTCACTCATCAGAGTGTTAAATTACACTCATCAAAAAGTTTAAAAGTTGATAAGAATGCATACCTTTCTTTTGGGAAATATGAAAATATTGACGGTTTTTACCTCTAGAAAGTGGGCCTGGGATTAAGTGAAGGGGAGAAAGACATTTTAGTTTCAACATATATGCTTTTATTGTACTTGAAATTTTGACACTATGAATAAATTTTTTAGTAAAAAATTTTAATTTTTAGTGTCAAATGCCTAGATCCTTACTTTTTCTTTAAAATTTGGAGAAGGTTTTTTCTGTATTAAAAGTAATAGAGCCTATAAAGAACATTTAAAATGTATAAAGAGTTATCAATTTACTGAGTGGCAGTTTGGTTCATACAATAGTGAATGTAGCAGAAATGTTTGCTAAAAATAAGGTACAAGTAATTATGCTTTCTGGGCTCTGATGAAAACTTTTGTAGCACAGATCAATAAAACATTCACAGTATTTAAGTATTTCCTTTTTCGATTTTGATGTCAGAATAATACACCTGCTGTGACATTGCAAAAATCAAAAAGAATGTAGTTTGTAGGTTTGTGTCTTCTTGAAAGCCCAGGGCCTCACACCTAGAATCAAGGTAATTGGTGCATCTTGAATAAAGTCAAGGGCTTAAATTGCTATACTGAATAAAAGTGTTCCTAATATTTTAAAAATTTAAATTTTAAATACAATTTTTGTTTTCTTTTTATGTAACTACTACCCAGATATAGCAGGTACATGTGTATTTATGTCTGTATGTGTTGTGTTTTGTTTTTGTTTTAATTGCTGTTGTTTAAAGATGTGGTTCCTTTTAAATAATCAATTTTCTATTTTTGATGTTATTGAATTTTCCTTCCTGATCCCTGTACTTGATTGGACCAAAATTCTCTCATGCTGAGCAGCTCTTCCGAGGTATACATTTTAAGAATCACAAATCCAACTCATGCATGAACTAAAGATGATGCATATGGTCATAATTCTAGAACTCAGTTGCCCTTCTAGTCAGGCTATAGGATTGAAAACTGTTTGTGAAGAAGAAAATATCTTAGAGCACTCACCACAGCAATTCATATTTTATATATTTCTTACAATGACCAAGCAAGATAGTTTGATTTTCTATAATGGTACCAAGCATAATATCTAAGTTTTCGGATCATGTCTGATCTCTGGATTGATGGGGCTGAGAGGGAAAGAATGAAATACCTAATGCTTATGCTACATTGCCTAACTTTGACTTGGGGAAAAAAATAGCCTAAGAGTATCATTCTAGAATAAATCTTGAAGTATGTTTGCACTTTGTTAATTCCTAGGTGAAAAAGTGTCTGTATCTCTCTATGGAGCTGCTATAGACATGAATATAAGGCTGGATAAGAATTCCTTGATCATCGAGAAAACCTACATAACTCTGGCCAATCAGCGAACTGTAACCATTCACAACCGCAGTAGCATCATTGCCCGTTTCCAGTGGAAGATATTTGCTACCCAGGAAGAAGAGGACAGAGAAAAGCAAAGGTTTGTAATGAAAATCACACATGCAATAATTTGAGAGGGGGTGTAAAACTCAGTTATTATGAAAAAATCAGTGACTTTTATAGTAAGTTTTTAACCAACTTAAACAATGTCAAATTTTTCTAACTTGGTTGTAGTGTGTGATGCTCTTTTGGAGCTGCTCATTTAAAGAATCTGAGCTGAGCTATGTGGAACAGAATGTTGTTCATCCTCAGTTAATCTTAACCTGGTTATAATTTAACAGTGATGGAACTCTTAGATTTTAAAAGACAAATAGATCATTCTTCACTATTTTTTCAAAATGAATCTACATGTCTGTATTTCTTTTAATAACCCTAACCAGGTTGGTCAGCTTTCATCAAGAATTTCTAAAAATAGTCTCTTTTGGGTTGGCATCAATGTGGAATTTTTTTCTGTGAAAAGATATTTCCAGAAAATATGAAGAATGAAGAAAAAGAAGGGCTTAGATATAATGGCTTTTATATTCTTGGTTTTAGTAGCATTGCTTGATCCCTACAAGCCATATAATTTAATAATGATTTCTTATTGCTATCTTTAATATTCTGCTTTTTAAAATGCTACTTCTGGCAGTAGAGAAAATTAATAAATGTAAAACCAAACTGTTTTAACTAATCTCATCACTGTTAAATTTTGAATATTTCTTTTTACTGAATCCACCCTTGCCTCTTTTAAGCTCCATTTTCATTTTTATCTCGTCCCAACCTCCCTGAATTAACACTTGTGCTGCTTTCATTGGAATTTATTTCAGCCTTTTTTATTTGCCTCTCCATTTTCATTAAAGATTAGCCCTGGGAAGCTTCAAAGCTTTGTTTAAAACCAAGTTCGTATGTGATAAAAATAAAAGTCTTAGGTCCTTGGAAACCAGGCAGAAAGCCCCCCAGTGTGCTGTCCCTAATTGAATCAGAAGGAGCCATGACAACGACAGGACACAGTGGGCCAGAAGCTTTGTCATTCAGACAATGAGCTTTAATCACTGGATCGCCACTGTGCCGTCGTTAAAAAGTGAGAAAAGACAAACCTTTCCTGCCTAAAAACTTCATCTGGTCTCATGGTATAGGAATACCATGGTTTAAAAGGGCCAGAGGAAACGGCTCGGCTCGTGCATTGCTTCCTTTGTCCCAGTTCCCCAGCTCACATGTGCTTACCAGCGGTCAGACTGGCCCAAACATGTTTAAAGGTAAAGTGGGAGAGGGGGTACAAATACGGAAAGTGAAACAGCAGTAAAAGTAGTGTTTCACTACCACACTTGTTCCATGGACTCGACCTCTTGGGGAGAACAAGTACACGTTATAAGAGGGAAAGCCAGCTTTCATTTCAACCATGTCTGTGTTAGACTATATGGATAATATGTGATTGATGCAGTGCCAATGTCCAAAAAGTATGTAAGAAAGTTAATTTCAGCAGATCTACTGTAGAAAACTTAACACCAATTGTTATCAGAGATGCTATAGAGAATATAATTTCAGCCGCAGTGGATGGTCATTTGTTTATTTATTTTTTCTATATCACCTGTGCCGACACTCATGCCCCTATCTGTTTAATATTGTCTTTTAAGACTCTTACTCTTCCTATTCTCTTGCATTGTCTTTCTTTCGCTATCTCCCTTCATCTTTCTATTATTTTTTCTGGCAATTTTTTTTGTAACAAGGGCACAACATAGGATAGCATTTTCATAACCATGATTGGCAGCCTAATATTATCATGTAGGATCACAGCCCTCTTTTAAACAATGAACTTGAAAAGTGGCTTCAGATATATAAGAATACTTTCATTTTCACTTTGGGTGACATACAGCCATATAACTCCTGTTTCTTCAAACTGGATTGGTTTATCTCAGTAAAGAGACTGTTGAATGTGTGCCCTGCCTTACCTCTCTCCCCTCTCCTGAGTGCCAGGAACACAGGGAGGGCAAGGGGGGAAATGGATGCCAGCTATGCCTGATCTCTTACTGGACCAGGGTAGCACTTCTCACCCATCCTTCTCTTGTTCCTTGATGGATTCCCAAGCCTGCCACAAATTCCATGTTGTTAGCCGTGGATTCTTGTCCTTGAAGTAACTGCCATGAAGTGCTCATCTTTTTGAAAAGCATGGCAAGCACAGAGACGTTTGCAGTTGGCTTAACATTTAGCTCCCGTCCTTGAATAGCTGCCCCTCTGCTGCAGGAGGTAGTGCTCTTGCTATCGGTATAGGCCCCTCCTGCTCCACATCACAAATTCTCAGGTTGTGTCCAGGCCACACATCAGTGGCAGATAAAGCAGAATTGTCCTTGATAGCTTGCTGTGGGCAGAGGTTTGCCCATCCCTGAAAAGCAACAGTGAGATCTTTAGCTAATGGGTGACGCCTCTCTTGAGCTCCCAGCAAGGCTTGAGCAGGTGTCCCTGGCATTATTCTTTCTATGTTTGACTCTCTTGCTCATGATGGGGAGCAACCTTTTCCTTTTCTCCCATTCCCTCATCAGCCTCTGTAGTTAAAAAAAAAAGTAGAAAGAATGGTCAACTTTTTTCCTAAGCATGGAGCAGGGAGAACCTATCCTAAATGGGCTGATATGTATTTCTAGAGACCAAAAATTCCCTTATCAGCACCCCAAGGACCTAAGATTTAACTTCAGTGTAAACTTTAGGTGAGACTCAAGAGTGTGCCTGCAGCTCTCCTGGCACTTAAACATGACTTACAGCTTGTCCTGAGGAATTCATCTCCAGGGGCTGAAAGTTGCTCAAAGGGCACTTTGAGAATGGATATCTTGAAGTCCTGTCCTAGCCATTACGGTTTCTTGTCCTCTAGAGTCTAGCTGAGCAAAGACTTGGAAATTACTTCTTCCAGTGGAGGAATTTAAGCCCTAGAGATCCCTCTTCCTTTCTGGCAGCTTATTATTTCCATTTTAGGAAGGATGGCCTTTCTCTCTACCTACCTCAAACCTTAGGACACACGTCCAGGTTTGGGGACATACGGCCCTTCCCCTGCTCCAGACTTTGGCAATGAAGATGTCTCTACCCCTAGGAAAAGTTCTGGGCTTAAAACTTTTTTCATTTTGCTTTAACTTTGGAGTCAGATATAGGGACCTTTAAAAAATTACCTTTTCGGCCGGGTGCGGTGGCTCACGCCTGTAATCCTAGCACTCTGGGAGGCCGAGGCGGGTGGATCGCTCAAGGTCAGGAGTTCGAGACCAGCCTGAGCGAGAGCGAGACCCCGTCTCTACTAAAAATAGAAAGAAATGATCTGGCCAACTAAAAATATATATAGAAAAACTTAGCCGGGCATGGTGGCGCATGTCTGTAGTCCCAGCTACTCGGGAGGCTGAGGCAGTAGGATCGCTTAAGCCCAGGAGTTTGAGGTTGCTGTGAGCTAGGCTGATGCCACGGCACTCACTCTAGCCTGGGCAACAAAGCGAGACTCTGTCTCAAAAAAAAAAAAAAAAAAAATTACCTTTTCATTCTTTCTCTTTCTTGGTGTTTTTCTGGGGCTTGCAGAGAAATTATCTCTTCAGAAATGGAGGCCACATTCATCCCTGCCTGCTTCCTCAGCCTTGTCCTGAGGGATTTTAAAACATTCTGCCAGATTCTTTCATACTTATTCTCATCACTTATCACATTTACTGTATTCAGAGACTCAGCATGGGCTTTAAGGGTTTCTGTTCCTGTGTTTCTCCAGCAAGGTCACGGCCATTGTCTTAATAGCAGCTGGCTCTAATTCTAGATTTTCTCTGTACAAGAACTAGGATTATCACTGGAGCCCCCCAAAGTGGTCAGCATAGATTTATTGCACAGCATTTAGGTGCAGGAAATGACACATTTCTCTAGATAAATCAGTTGTAATTGGGCTTTTAGCTTGCCACTTGGGTCATAATAAATTTAATCTCAGTTATGTTTGGAGTCCTCTTCCCTTCCCTAGGGTCATACAAGAACCGGAAGACGTAAGTGGTAACTGGTAGAGAGGCAGAGGACCTCTAGTCTTCAGTTTGTAACAGTCATCACAGAGTTGCTCCGAGTTCAGAATCATGTGGTCCTTCTGAAGATGGAGGTCTCCATTCATTCCATGCCGAAGTGTGCACGTGGGGATATTCCTCCCAGCTCTGAAGGCCATGGCTCTGAGTTTTTCATCTCCTCAGCATCCACCTCTTGTGGATGCTTCAAGGGAGCAGGGTGCAGGTCTTGAGCACCTCAAGATGAGGGATTGTTACTGGTACCACCCTAGCGCACCTGAGACATAATCTTCCCCCCTGACTGTAGTCCATAGGCTGGCCTGTGCTGGGTGCCTGGAGGCGGCATCAGATGGTGTTGGTGGCTACCAGACCATTTGTAAAATGGGTTAAGTCCATGGTTTTTTCAAAGAGAAGACTGGTCTGTTGTTATGCACTCTGTTGAGAGGTCTCCTCATCTGTAAAACAGAACCACCTCTGAGTGCAAGAAACCAACACTATCATCTGGACAGGATAACTAAACAGTAGACTGAGATATACAGAAGCCCTTGTTGGAGTCAAGCCAGCTGAGGGTGTTGTTTTTTGTATACATCTCCTCCTCACACTCTCGGCCATGGCTCCAGTTCTCCATCAGAGGACAAAGAGAAAGACATCTGATGCTCCTTCCTCCCCTTTTCCTTATGCTGGCTGTTACTGATTCAGAGTCTCAACAGCAGGGAAAAAGAGGAGCACCAGGGAATCTTTGTTCTCTTCTGTTTCCTGTGCGAGGGTTGAGTGAATACTTCACTTATCATCCTTGGTCCACACAAGGCATTTTACTTATTCTTTACATCCCCAGATTTTAACTCCTCCAAAGACACCATTCTAATATGTTAGCATGAGTTTTTTTCTGTGAATCTGTTCTTGTTAAATGTATATTGCTTTGTTGGGGGAGAGAGGGTGCATGAGAGAGTGATCATATTTTGTGTGTAGTTTTCTCCTTTTTTCATTAGGCCGTATGTTTAAGATCCAATCGTGTTGCCACGTATGTATAATCCATTGCTTCTCCCTGCTGCAGACCGTGCCACGTTGCACACCCCGCATATTGCACCTGTGCACTTTCCCAGTGAGGGCGTCAGTGGGCTCGCACCAATGTTTGCATGTTGAGCAACCATGGAAAAACCTGTGGTGCTTTCGTCTGAGAATTGATTAACATTTCATTTTAAAAATGACTTGTCCTCTATTTTAAGAAGAAATCCATTGTGAACTAATAAAATTTAGAGAGTAAAGACAAACACAAAAATGAACCTAAAAATCAATTCTAGTCCTTCATTTTTGTGTTTGTCTTTACTCTCTAAATTTTATTAGAGAGAAGAGTGGAGAAAACCACTATTGATATTTTAATATGTCTAAATCTCTTCTTTTTTCCCAATAAGTATGTTTTTTCTTTTTTTACTTTTTTTTGTTACAAAATTGGGATTACTCTATACACTACATTTTGTAACCTTCTTTTTGACTTTAAAATATTTCAGACATTTGAAAATACTGTTAAATATTTTTAAATACAATTTTAATAACTGCTTGCTATTCCCTTGATATAGATACAGCCTAGAAGGCAGTGTAGCATAGTGGCTAGCACTAGAGGATTCACACTGCAAAAGACCCTGTGTGAAGTCCAGGCTCCATCTTTTAGCTGTGTGATCTGGGAAAGTTACTTAACCTTTCTGAGCCTCAGTTTTATCATCTATAAAATGGGGATGATGATAGTAATAATAATGACCTCATGGCAGTTATGAGTATTACATGATACATGTGAAGAGTTTGGCAAGTACCCAATAAATATAATGTTGATGATTCCCAGTTTTGTTTAAGCAAGGCTTCATTATCTTACATCAAATTTACCCACTTTATCTAGTA
Source organism: Varecia variegata (assembly GCA_028533085.1). Classification (NCBI taxonomy): domain Eukaryota; kingdom Metazoa; phylum Chordata; class Mammalia; order Primates; family Lemuridae; genus Varecia; species Varecia variegata. The sequence continues at coordinate 121,421,621 of CM052442.1, read as the reverse complement.
ATCATTTCAGCATTTTAATGAACATTTTTGCAGCTGTGTCTTTGTTTACATCCATGATTGTTTTTTAGGATTTATTCCTACAAGGGGGATTTTTTGCTTCTAAGGGTATATAATTTATGAGTTTTTCAGATGAGTATCAAATAACAAAATATCAAATAAAAAAGAAATGGATTCCTCTCTTTCTGTGGACCGTCTTTAACTTGCCCTGCTCTGCCCGGCAGTACGGGAGGACTGCTGCCAGTTACCTTGCACGCTGCTTCCTACTTGGCAATAAAAGGAAAGCACAGAATGCTTTCTTCCTTGGAAACAGAACATACCGAGCCCATTTCTTTGACTTCGTTATGCTGTGTGACCAAAGGACCCTGAGCACACAAGTTATTAAAAAAGAATTATTTGACAATACTGAGTTTATGGTTTACAGGAAGTCATTTAGAAAATAGCTGGAGCTGGGACAAGGCATGCGGTGATCCTAGGCTGCCACTCAGCACTCACATTGCTAAATAATTTGTCTCTCACCACTGGTGATGCCAGTATAACGTTGGGAATGTGGTCGTATGTCCTGGGAGGAGATGAAATTCAGTCTGCAAAGTTCATGAGAAATGTGAACCCAGCCTGGTGAGAGCATTGGGGAAGGCTGCTTTTCTCACTTATCAAAATGGATATTAAGAAGTAGAAAGAGAGAGAAAAGAAGGCATCTTTAGGTGTAGCTTGAGCATTTTATAAGCTTGACAGTTTGGTGATCGCCTCCGGTTGACTGACAGAGAAAACTGGTATTTATGAAGCACCAGCTTTGTCCCAGGAACTGCACCAGGGCCTTGATCACGTTTAACCTTCAACACATCTTTCTGATGGAGGAGGTCCTATTACTTCTAATAGGAGAAGGCACTGAGGCTTAGAGGAATTGGGTAACTCTCAAATTCACAGAGCTAGTAAACAGATTGTAGCGTCAGTATATAAACCTAGTCCTTGCTGGCTCCAAGTTCTGTTCTCTGGGTAACTAACAGCTAAAAAGGAATTAAAACTAAGCAAGTTAAAAAGGAACAAAATTGTCCTTGCTGTGGGAGAGGCAGGCTAGATGTTAAGTATTTAAAAAGCAGCCTGGAAAATATTTTTCCAGATATACATAGGGACTCAGGAGTGAACCAATGATCGTCGAGTGGGAAAGGAATCCAGGGAAGACTCCTTAAAGGAGGTGACTAAAGATGAGCAAAACTGAGGCTCTGATAGTCTGAGGACTGAGTACAAGGTCATCCAGTTAGTGTGTTATAGACTCAGGGCAAGGAGCTACCACCCAGGGTGATGGGCGAGGACATTTCCAGGTGGATGGACTGGAGGGGCACACTTTACAAAGTTCCTCATGGAAATACCAAGATGAATTTTGCGTTTCCTGTGTTTGTTTTCTTTAGAGTCTGTCATGATCTGATCAAAGAAGAAAAGGATGAGATGGATGAGTTTCTCGAAGAGTGCATTATTGATCCCGTCCTCCGAGACCGTCTTTCCATTCTCTCTCGCACCTTTGAGAATCAGAGGAGGATGGTTCAGGGAGACAGATTGCTCTTCTTGAATAACATTTTCACGATCGAGCCTGTGGTGAGTACCTTAATAAACTCTGACCATACAGTCACCATAAGCGGGAGTGCAGGGCCTGTTTTGATGCGAGTACCCACTCTGGAATGAAGGTGGTGCATTCCAGAGAGTAAAGAGTCCATCTCAAGAGCCTCATCATTATTTTGAGACATTAGATAAAGGTCAATGGTAAGAATGCTCATGGGTCATGTTTATAGGTCATGATTTCTGTGCATCAGTCACTGCATTAAACGCTTCGTATGTATTATCCAGTTTATCTCATTTGCATAAATATTATCTTACAACAACCCTAAAAATATAATTAGAACCCCATTCTTACAGAAGAGGAAATTAAGCAAAATTTCGTAACATGCTCAAGGCCAAAGAGTTAGTGTCAGTAGCTAGAAATCCATCCCTGATTAGACTAAAGAGCATGACTTCTCAACCCCAGCACTACTGGCATTTGAGGCCAGATAGTTCCTTGTCCTGTACGTTGTAGGATGTTTAATAGCATCCCTACTTTTACCCACCAGATGCTGGTGTGACAGTCAAAACTGTCTCCAAAAACTGCCAGATAGCTCCTGGTGGGCAGAATCACCTCAGTTGAAAACTGCTTTGTCCTTACATCTCTCGATGAATGCTGATGGAGTGCATGGTCTGTACCAGACATTGTGTGTACCAGGCATTGAGGAACAAAACAGACATGGTCCTTGAACTCACAGTCTCTCTAGTGAGGGATTAGAATGCACCAGAATTAGAATGGGGTCTGTCTGACAGTAGCCGCTCTGCCCTACTGCCTCAAAAGGAAAGTAGCCAGCAGCTTTTATATCTGCCATCTGCCAGGCACTGAGCTGCGTCCTTTCTGTGCGCTCCCTCACACTTAGCATAGAGTAATGGGAGGAGAAAAACAGCAATAGGAGTTGAGAAAGCCCACAGCTAGTTAGAGCTGCCGAGCTGTGGCCATGTAAACCAGCTGGAGAAAGGGCATGGGCAACCGGGCACATTAGGATACAAGATCACTTGTGGGAAATGCCACTGACTTATGCAGACTGTTTTCCAAATGGTTACTCAAAGATATAATGGGGAAAAGAGGTTCCATGGCTAAGTAAGTTTGAGAAACACTAGGTTCAATATTGTTTGGAAGGTTTCTTTCCTATAAGACTTCAGAAAGTCTTTAACATGCTAATGTGTGTTGTAAATCTCCAAGAAGGAGCTCTCCCCTTGGAGACATCCTCTGGGACTGTTTAGTGGGGGCTGCTGTGTGGATCACTGGAGAAGACAGTAAGTTGACTAGTTCAGAGGCTGGGGTGATTTTCACAGGCTACGGAGTTAGAGAAGGCTTCTCGAGAGGAGAATCTCGGGTTGTGTCTTGCAGGACAGGACTTTTGGAGAATGAAACTGTGGGTGTGTGTGGCATGGTTCGTCCAAGGCTCCATGAATAGACCAGTTTGCTTGAAGTAAAGGCTCATGTAGGAAAATAAGGATGGACTTGTAGGTTGAGGCTGAATCCTCTGTCACAGCAGAAGACTATCCAGGGCTCAAGTGAGCAAAGGGATCTCCAGATACAATGGCTTAGACCAGCAAGAGATTAAATCAAGATGAGGACCAAAAGTGAGACGAGGCCAAGCCCAGAGATATCAAAGAGGTGGAAGGACTTACTGGTGCAAGTGAGCAAGTGGCTGAGCTGGGCGGAGGCAGGGAGAAGCCGTCAGTCGTGGTCGTCTTAGACACACTGCTGCGGTCCACTTAGTCCAGGACCCTTCCCAGCTGCTACTGGAGATCCAGGCTGATGACGGTTCCTCCTGGGAGTGGGGGTCGGGGCACTGGATCACAGACATGGTGGCCAGGAGGAGATGGGTGGGAGGCCCACAGGTGAGCTCTGCTCATTTCTAATTTAGAAGGAGAAAGATTAGAATTACCTCAGATTTTCTTCTCCTCATGCTTCCTTCCATAACCCAAAGCTTCATGACGGAGATATATGTGTGTTAAAATGTGGCCTTTAATGTGATTGTTTTTGAATTTCTGACATAAACTGAATTGGGCATTCTTGTCACATAGCGTCTTTTCACCATTAGGAAGAAAAACGTTTTAGTAATACATAGAAATGGTACAGAAATGGTACTTTTTAAATAAATGATACTAATTTTATTTATATTATGTAGAAAAAAATGCCAGAAATAGGAAGGGGGTAATATTCACTTATAAAATAAATGGGCTTTATGAAATCTGTCACGATTTTGCCTTTTCCATACACTATTCAGTTTTTCTTCTCATAATATTGTTCATTAGCTGGTTCTTGACAATTTTTGCAAGATGAAAATGAAGGCATGAAACTTTCTGAAGTTATTCTAGTCAAAACAGCAGAACTCAGATTCAGTTATAGTGAATTATTTAGTGATGTTAAATCTCCTTTTTTCTACTTAAAACTACACTTTCTGATAGTTTTATATAAATACAGTTCTTGTTTGTGAGTGTAATATAATCTTACCTTATAAATTACTTTTGTATATAATGGGAAAACTCTGCCATTTCACTAGCTTCTCGACACAAATATGAACCATGGCCATTTTTTACTGTTGAGACTTTGGTTTTCTGACACAGGTAAATAAATGCTGCAGTAGTCTCAGATCAAAGAGTTGGAAAGAGATTTATAGGAGAGATGAGATCTGAATTGAATATCCAAAGGAAGGTTAAGATTTAATTAAGTGGAAAAGGAGAAAGAGAATGTTTCCAACTGGGGAAATTACAAAAACAAAGAAAAAGGAAGCTATTAGGTTCATGGCACATTAAATAATGATGAATAGACTGTTTCTGGTTGGGAAGGAGAGTAGAGGAAACCTGGGCTACCTGACCAACCTGCTGTGCTGTAGCCTGCAGGCTCCTGTCGCCCACCGTGCTTTTCCAGAAACACTGGATCTGAGAGGGGGTAATGTGTGTCCCTGGCAAAAAGGGAGTTTGGGGAAATACTGGCTCAAGAGAAAGTGAGTCTCCAAGTGCTAGACTGCAAGCAGCACTTCCCTGCGACCACAGAGCACCCCCCGGAGTCAGTGTTCTGTGGATCCCGGTTTGGCAGATGGTGCTGTGAGTGTCTGAGATTGACTTCAGGGGTTGCAGCAGGAGCATCTGTTCAGGGGGCTTAGACAGTCTGCCCTGGAAGCCACGTGTGATTGAACTGGAGGAGGGTGGACAGAGTGTGAGATAGGTGGGCATGTCTAGCAGGGGAGATGGTGCATCTCTGCAGGCAAGACAGGGTGATCATGAAAGTGACACTGACCTGGAACCACCCAGTGATGGCTGGAAAGGAAAGGAAATGGCAGGCGTGAGAGGTATTTGAAAGGAAGACACTGAAGTGCTTTTTGATTGACTGGCCATTGATGGAGAGACACTGTGAGGAATCAAGTGTCTCCTCAAAGCTGAACTGGAGAGATGGGGAAAATTATTAATATGACATTTGTGATGGAAACTAGCAAGTCAGGAGTCCTGAAGTCCTAGCTTTGCCAATGGCAAATGTGACCTTCAGCCATTTGATCTCCTTTGGCTTCAGTTGCCTTGTACACAAACTAAGGGTATTGCAGGTAGATCACTTTGATACTATTCAGCTCATACATTCAGACTCTGCAATTTCAGATCAGACTCTGAGCTCTTAAGGTCAAGGAGTGCCATAAGTGCCTAGGCCCAGTGCCAATAAGTGGATAAATAAGTGAATGAATATAAATCAACTAATGACAGTGAGTTCAGCTCTGACTGAACATGTTGAATTTGAGATGACTATAGATGTTCAAAAGTTTTGGAAATGCAGGATAAAAATGTGGGTGGGGATTCAGGACTGGAGGCAAGATTAGTGAGTGCCTTGTAGAGGTCTTCACTGAAGCCAGGAAAAGCAGATGGAAACTCTAAGAGCAGATCAGAAAAGGAAACTTGCAGAGGGCTCAGGAGGTCCTCCAGGTGGTCACCTTTAGAGGTCCTTTGGAGTAGAGGCCACAACTTCACAGAGAAGGTGCCAAGAGGAGAGCCCACCAGCTGAGAGCCCGTCAGGGTTTGCGTCCGCTTGCGTACCTACTGTGCCTGGTTCGGCAGCATTATCTACTGAAGGTCTCTTCTGAGCCTTGCTCACTATCGAGTCACTTATGCTAAGTGGCCACTGCTGACCTTTTGACAATTTAGCTGTGCATCAGTGATTAGTTTTTTCTTAGGGTGTGACTCCTTTTTTTTTTTTTTTTTTTTTTA
>CM052442.1:121375716-121415328 GCA_028533085.1 Varecia variegata | reverse complement strand
CCTGCTCACAGAATAAAAACAAAATAAAAGGGCAGTGAAGAGGCTTGGAGACCACCTTGCTTTCCGGTGGATTCTTTAGCCTCTGCCTGCTGAGGAAGGACATTGCTTTCAAATGAGGTAAACTTGAAAAACAAAACAAAAAACCAAAATTTATTACCTTAAATTCTGAAAAGAAATAAGAAGTCTATGCTTATTTCCTCAGACCTGTGCCTGTGTATCTTGCTTCTTCAAATGCATCAGGCAAAACAGAGGATTAGTTTAGCTCCGATTATGTTCTCTGCATATTAAGTATTTCGTAGGAACATCATTCCTGCTACAGAGGCTCTTTCAATTTAAAACAAGGAGGTTCAAGATCAGAAGATCAATTGCTGTCCCTAAGTTGCCCAGAGGTGGTGATGGGTTTGAATTTAAATCAAATTTTGTTAATATTGTCATGTGAGAAGCAGTTTGACTCAATGCTATAAGAATGACAGACCCAAATTCTGGAACTGCAAATACCTACCCTGGCCTACCACCTGCCAACCACGTGGCCGCAGGTTACTTGCCTTAGCTCACCCGCTTCTCATCATGCTCATTGATGAACAGTCTGTGGATCTGCTGCTCAAACCCTGAGGAGGGTAGGCATGGGCGTCTCGGGGACTGATGTGGCTGCAGAGTGTCAGGCCTGCTTGTTTCCCTTTCTTTCCTGTGATCCAAACAGAGGGAGGCTGGTAGTTGTTCCAGGGCACAGAGGTGGGAGTTTGTCTTTTGAGAGAGCCCGGAAGTGTTCATGGGTGGAGAAAGGGAGTAGACAAGGACCCACAGTGACCATGGAGAGAAGGCAGTCCAGGACAGAGGGCTGGAAGGAATGCTTTTTTAGCTTTACTTGATAATTTATTGATATTCTAAAAGTAACCAGAATTGTTGTTCTAGTCGTTAATGCATGTGTTGTGTTATTACTATTTATATCAAGTTCCTCATTAGCCTAAATTTTTCCATTTATTCCTTACCGAGGGAAGATACTGGGTTCTGTAGAATACTGATCATTTCTCCAGCCACCTGCTTCCATGTGGGGTTTTTTACCCTTTGGAAAAGAACTGCAAAATTGAGTCTATTATGCATGTTTTGTGCCTTCCAGAAAAGCAAGTGGAATTGGCTACTTTCAGAAATATAATATTCTATTGTGCTAGATGGACTCTGGCTTTACAGAATTTTGATAGTTTCATTCTCTTATTTCCTCTGCTTAGATCTCTTGGGTACTCAGAGAGAGAGAGAGAGAGAGAGAGAGAGAGAGAGAGATTCAAAGACAAAAAACACAGTTCTGAGAATTAAGAGGCAAGAGAATATCACAGGGCAAAAAAAGAGAATTAAGCTTTTGCTTTCTACGGGCATCGAGGCATCCTCTGAGAAATCGCAGCACAGATGTGCTGGCCTTGTTTCTGAACTCTGGGGCTGCTGGCTCAGGTCACACTTTGAAGATGCAGCAATTTTCTGAATGTTGAACACTTAATATTTTCTCAAAAAGCAAGGTCTGAGACTTTAAAAGGTATTTATCCAAACTGACCCTACCTGATTGGCTGCCATTAGAGAGCGGGGAAACATTTCTGCTTCTGTTAGCAAGTGTCTCCTCCATCAAAGAAAACTTCATCCGGTATCCCTAGGGAAGCTTAAGCTTAATTTAACTAGGCCTTAAAAACAGAGAGAAACTTGATAATTTCCTTGGTACCACGTAAGTAATAGTAAACCATGCTTTGTCGTCATCTAAGCCTGCAGAAAACATGCCTTTCCAGCAATTCAGACTTTGAGAGCACAGCTCAAATTTAGTTTACTTTATTTTTCCCAAATGGGCCTAGCATGTGAGCTCAGCAGAACCAGGTTGGGTGGAAGCCCAGATGGCTACCAAAGAAGAAAGAGCCAGCTTTTTCCTGCATACCCTTTTCACTCCTCATCACATTAGCCTCGAGTCACATTGCAAACATGTGGGAGCTGACTCTCTGGAAATGGACACCACAAAGGAGAACGAAGGACAGGGACCTGCTGAGAGCAAACTGTCCTTGACAAGTCACAGCTTCTCTGTCAGTGTGGTTTTCCCCATTCTTCAGCCTCCATTTAATAGGATCATCCTTTCAGATCCTCGTGCTCAGCTGCACTGTTTCCAATTGTGCTGGAACATTCACTGTTGTATTGAAGAACCAGCATAGGGGGAGGCCTAGGGAAGTCTTAAAAACAGCGTGATTCTTCATGGCTCATTAAATAAGTTAACACCCTTCCTTGCTGGACGAGACAGAATTCTTTTCTCTCCAGAGGAAGGCATGAACATCACACACAACTACCTCTGCTCTTTAAAACCCAGTAGAATTTTCACTGTATTTGGGTTGGAGGTGAGATCAAGGGAGAATACACCTTTGTGAAGCTTCCTTTGACAGAAGGCCAAATCTTAGAGCCCTCTTTTAGAAACTTTTATGGTCATTATTTTGAGAATCAGAGCTCTATTTGATTCACAGTTTCTTGTCCCAGGAGAAATAATGGAGTAGAAAAATCTTGCATGTCATGTCCCAATTGGATGTTTTCTCTCAATGATAATTAGCATAGGTGACTTTCAATTTTTTAGCTTACATTTATTTTTCCATTTCTCTTTGAGAAAACTGCTATTTTCCCTGGGTGATATTAAAGAGACCTATGATTTCTCTTATTGATCTGGAAGGATCTAGAAGAGCAATTATGGGTAGTGGAAAAGACTATAGATTCTAATCAGTGGTTCTTTTTTTGTTGTTATTATTCAGTGATAGAAATTTGACTTTAAGAACATGTTTTCATTTCCTAAGAGAAATTCTTTATGTTGATACTTTTCTAATATTTTAAGAAAATTACAAGATAGCTGAAAATATTTGTTTATAGAGTCAAGAACATTTCCATTTGGGTGAAACATAATGAAACTCATCACATATTATAGCTATTCTTGAAGTCATTATTCACCCACCCTGTTCTGAGATGACTGGACCCTGACATTTGCGTAACCAGGAGAGCTTGATAAAGACCTACCAATGCATCTCTCAAGAGCTGCAACATACTACTGTTGACTGTATCATCCAAAAGAACCTCCTATGGTCATCTTCCAGAGGTAGCTGGAAGGATATGAACACTTAGGATGTTGCATTATGTTTACCAGACAGCAACACCAGGTTTACTAAGCCTGCTTCCCAGTTGTAGTGTTTTAAAATTTCTTCTAGCCTTTATAATGACATTGTGAGAAAGGTGAGGCCTGACCTTTTGTTATAATTGCATGGGGTTAGGGACGTTAGGGAAAAATTTATTATAGAATCTTAGTTCTGCCACTTACTATTGGTCTGGCCCTGATTGGGATACTTAACTTCTTTTTGCCTTGATTTTCTCATCTTTAAAATGGGAATAATGCTATTTTGCAAAGTTATAAAGATTAAACTAGATAATGTATATAAGTGCTTCACACAGTAGTGGGAACATAAGCTCTCAGTTACAAGTGTTATGATTTGGAGCTAGACCCACTTGTCTCTTGCCAAATTAGAAAGTACAGCATTTGAGTGGGCAAACATTTGGGTCATTCTTTAAATGTAAGCTGGGAATTATAATGAAACCATTTTATTTAATAAATGTAAAAGTTGAGTCATTATAAACTATTGTCCAGATAAACCAAATAAATTAAATATATATATATAACTCTCTGTTCTTGCACTTTGGGTTTTGATTTGGCAAGATTTGCATGAAATGATCTTTCAAGGAAAGAAGGAGTGAGGGAGACAGGAAGAGAGGAAGGAGCGGGAGGAAGGAATAAAAGAAAGGAAATGGGTAGTAGAGAGAGGGAAAGGAAGGTGATTTTTTAAAACATTTTCTTTTTTATTTAAGGAATTGCAAGGGAGATTTTTTAAAAGAGGCCCTATAATCATTGCCAATATAATTTTTTAAAGGAGATTGCTTTTAAAGGATACCTGTCTCTCAATTGTATTTGTCACTCATCATGAACCAATGGCTCTATGTTTGTAGACAGCTTTCAGAAAGTCTCAGAACTGTGGCCATCAAGTCACTTGGTTGTTTATTCTTGTTACAGAAGGAAGGAAACATGAAGTTCCACATCCATAGTTATTTAATATTTGGACCAAAACCACAATATGTGAATTAGCTTTAGTCCTGAAAATTCAAAGTCGATTCCTTCTAGCAGGTCGCTTAATTAATAAGTAAAATGCAATTACTTTACTCATTACAGAGCTGAAGGAAAAATAACACATTAAGACCAAGAAGGAAGATAATTGCACTATAACTGAAGGCCATTTTGACAATTATTTTCAACAAACAAGGTTGTAGTCACTTACAAATTTGATCCTGTGTGTTCAGCCTCTCATTTGGAGCAGGACAATGAGCAGTGGTGGGAGTGGGGTCACACAGAAAAGGACATCAGAATAGGAGGGTCTCTGTGTGATGATACAGGTTTTGTAGGACTGAGAAGAAGGGATGTTGATGTCAGAGCCAGGAGGGAAATTTCTGAATGTTTTGATTTTCAGAAACTTTAGAACTGAGAGATAAATAAAGAAAGAAATTATTCAGAGACATAAATGACATGGAAGTTAATTTCAGAAGTGTTGGAGAAGTAATAAGAACCATTTCAAAGACATATAACTAAACGTGGGGTCTAAGTTTTAGGCTTACTGCCTGTTTCTGAGGTTTGCTCTTTTGTTTGCTAGAAAATGCTATTGAGGTTTTGCGGTAAAGAAATAGAAATTCTTTAACTTTTATTTGAATCCCAACTAAAAAATAGAAGTGTCCTTCTACCTGTTCCTAATTCCTTCAAATGACCTAATACTGAAAGCTTCCCTCTGTGAGAGGAGAGTGAATGACCACACTCTGTTTTTACAGATACACACAGGCCTCTTAAAACAAGGTATCCACTCCAAGCCCAGAAGAGGATTTTAGGATAAATAGAGTTTGTCCTTGCATTGTCTCCTGAGTTCAGCAAAGGCTGCAAGTTTACTAGTCACAGGCACAATAAAACAGCTGCAGTCCATGATAAGAAAGCCCTGAGCCCACAGCCCCATTTGCTCAGCCCAAACCCTGCAGACTCAGAGTCCCCTGTGCTGGTCTTCCCTCACCTCGCAGAAGGGCTTCTCTACCTCCAGGAAACTTCCATAGCAGATGATACTCTTACTGATCACATGCGAACGTCCACACTCGCTCCTCTGCGAGATTGTGGTCTCCTCTCTGGAGTGCGTCAATCACCACCCATTTCCCAACCCTCCAGTCCTGCTGATCAGACTTCTTTGATGATAGCCACCCAGGAGTGCTTCTGGGATAGAACTTAAGTGTGTCGCCTTCTTCTGCATATAGACCCTGGATTCTCTTGCTGGGATAATGCTTATGAAAGCATTCTGGCCCACCTCAGGCCATAAGATCCGTGACTTTCCCACATGTACTGAGTTTATCTGATTTCTGCTGTATCCTTTTGGGGGCCACTTCTTATCATTCTAGTGAGACTTTTCTAGCATGGGTTCTCTCAGGATCCAAGATGGCCCCAGGCACTTTGGTCAATCCATTTTATATACCTAAACAGTACAGTCTAAACCCACCAAGGGAATATATTTGTCTCAAAGGTTAGTAATAAGCCCAGGACTTCAGTAGTTCTGAGATGAAATAGCCACTAACACACCATTGGTTGGCTGAACATGGGTGGGTGAGCCACTTCATTTGCCCAACCTCTTTGCCTAGTCTAGACATGAGTGCTTCTACGCTCCATATCACTAAAAACCCCCACCAGTCCAAAAGGGCCAGATATTTGTCATTTATCAGAAGAGAACAAATACTTTTTTCAAGGTTTGCCAAAACATCACAGTGAAATTCCTAAAGAAATAAAAGTTCTCAGGGCTTCTCTGTTCCTTGCATGATCTCCCAGGTCTCTTTGCCTCTAAAACTGTATGACTTTGGGGATTCCAGAGGAAGAGAAAATGGCAGAAGCAGGTTGCAATGATGAATAGCTGTCTACTAATAACTACACAGCGTACAAACTGTGAGTAGATATGGCTGATTCAACAAATATGTATTGAGCATCTACTAAGAGCAATCTCTGGTCTAGGTGTGGAGACAGAACATTGCCTACCCACATGTAGCCTTCATTCTTGCAGGCTGATCTGAGACTGTGAGAGCCCCTAGAATTCACATGACATTCACAGCCCTCCCTGCTACTTCTTGGAGCCTCTGTGCCGTCCCTCATTCTGAAGTCAGGAGGGCTGCTGCCTGAGAAGTACACTGATGAGACTGTGTTCATAGATAAGCCCAAATTGGCTCTAATATTTTATTTTCCTCCTCTTGTTTGATGTCTGCATTTTAAGCCATTTTCTTCTCTTCTCAATTGTTATTCCAGAAGTATGTCCATTTCTAGCCAGACTGCAAATCGAATATTCACTGGGAACTGTCTGAAACTGGAGCCTAATTATTTATCAAGTTGTCTTTCCTTAGTTTTCTATTTAGCTGGTGGGACTGTTTATAGATTTCTGGATATGTTTATCAAATATGCTCATTTAGCCCTATTTACAAAAAACATAGAAAAAACACACACGTTTCCCCATTTTTTCAATACTTTCATCTTAGAACTTGTAAGTGGCCTAAAAATAACATTGATCGTGGTAAACAGTTACTTCCTGAGTCCTTGCTGAGTTCATTTGCAAGCATGGGACAAAGCATTTGACCTGCATGACTTCATCAGACCTTAGGAAACCCTTTGAGGCCAGTGCTATTAGCATCTTCTTTTGTAGCCCTGAGAAGTTAATGAAGAAGCCTGGGTTACGTGGTTAGTACAAAAATTTTTTTTATCAAAGTATACCTAACAAGGGGCTTCTGATACGTGGCATGTGGCATTGCAGTGGCAAAACTTGGTTTCCTGATTATGACTTTGGGGTGGTTTGAATTAAAGGGAGAAATATCACACCGGAGCAGAAACAGAGGGAATCCAGCCACTGTTCTTCCTCAGACTGTTGCTATGTTTTTCTAGAATAAGAGTGTTTCCTTGTGCTGTCACCTCAAAAGTTAGCAATGTGGTGCCTCCACCAAGGAAGTCAGGTACTTCTTCCTCTTGAGCCCTCTGGATTATTTATATAGACACAGCACTTACCACATATAGTATAAAGTATCTGTGTACATGTTTATCATCCCAGTAAGGTGTGGGCTCCCTGCAGTCCTGGCCTGTACTTTTCTGCTTCTCTGAAGCCCAGATGCTGGGTACACACTGGACAGACAGTGAAAGTTCACTGAATATGCATTTTTAAAATGTTCTGTATATCCTAGTTTCCTTTAGTAACTCCTTATATATTCATAAACTCACTGAAATTATCTCGGAAGCTTGTTTCCAACTTGTTTCACCTCAGAAGTGAGTAAGCAATATAAGCTTACTACCTGCTGGGTAAAATGATGCCTTCTTGCATTTGTTGTCAAAATGTTTCCTTTAAATTTCCTAGAATTGAACCTTTGTGCACTGTTGGTGGGAATGTAGATTGGCATAAACATTATGGAAAACAGCATAGAAGTTCCTCAAAAAATTAAATATAGAACTGCCATATCATCCAGCCATCTTTCTCCTGGGTATATACCCCAAGGGAATGAAATCAGTATCTCAAAGAGATATCTGCACTCCTATGTTCACTGTAGCATTATTCACAAGTAAACAGCCTAAGTGTCCATCAGCAGATGAACAGGTAAAGAAATACATAAATACAGTGGAATATTATTCATCCTTAAGAAAGAAGGAGATCCTACCATTTGTAACAACATAGATGAAACTGGAAGACATTGTGCTAAGTGAAGCCAAAGAAAGAAAGACAAATACCACATGATCTCATTTGTATGTGGAATCTAGAAAAAAGTCAAACTCATAAAAAAAGAGAATAGATTGGTGGTTACCAGGGGTCAGGGGGTGGGGGAAATGAGGAGATGTTGGTCAAAGGGTACAAACTTCCAGTTATAAGATGAGTAAGTTCTGGAGACCCCCATGGACAGCATGGTGACTGTAGTTGATAACAATGTATACTGGAAATTTGCTGATAGAGTAGACTTCAGGTGCTCTCAACACACACATACACACACACACACACACAATAGGTAACTATGTGAGGAAATGGATTTGTTAATTTACTTGACTGCAGTAATCATTTCACTTTGTATATATGTATATCAAACATCATTTTGTATACCTTAAATATATACAATTTTATGAAAAAAAATTTGTGGAATTATAACATAATAACAACATTTAAAAGCAGTGCCTTCCTTTCATCATATTGTTTTTTTTAATGATTCTTTTGTTTTCTAGGAAGGTGAGGTCTGGCCCAATTCATCAGCTGAAATCACTGTGTACTTTAACCCTCGAGAAGCCAAGCTCTACCAACAGACCATTTACTGCGACATTTCAGGTAGAGACCTCCTCCATGTGGTAAACTCAGGTTACCAAGTGCCCAGAGCATGAAATGGGGCGTCTGCGTGTATGTGTGGCTCAGGCCACGGGCAGTGCACCATAGCAGTACGGGAATAATGGAGCCAAGCAATGCCCCTGTCACTGCTTTCTAGAACAGATCAAACTTTAAAGTGCTTACAGTTGTGGTGGGTAGGGGAAATGGGAACCATGGGTCTTACAGCAGTAAGGTCATTACTCGTGACAGATTCTCACAGTGTTACTTTTTGTGCCTTTTGTAGTATTTGGCTATTAATTTTTTTCTTTTAAGTTTTACTCAAAATAATGCATGACAAGTGGGATGGGAAGGCAGCCTGGCAGAGGCCAGAGCAACAAGAAGGGTGTACAAATAGGGTAGCAACCCGATGGCATCAGGAGATTCAATAATACAGAGGGATTAAACAATAAAGTAAATATATTGAGGATGATGGGAGCCAATATTTTTCACTCCTGGAGGAAGGAGATACAAAGAAGGCGGCTAAGATAAATCGTTTGGAGTTGACGTTGTCAGTATGAACTTGTTGTTGTTGATATGTATAGATAGATACAGAAATAAATATATGTGTAAATGTACGTAAAGACAGATGTACATAAATGTGTATATTTCATGACTGTGTCCATTGAGAGGTCCTAGAAGCTTTGAGACCCTCCGAGCAATGAGCACACAAAGCACCCAAAGCTTGGTTTCTAAATGCCACTCTCTAGTGAAAGGACCTGGCTGATTCCAGGACTGAGGCAGGGAAAGAACAAGATGGGCCTGGAACATTCCCCGTGCTGGAAAAGTAAGGAAGGGCTCAAAGAATGATGGGGACATGTCAAAATGACACAGAAGTCAGCAAAGAAACTCCCACTGACCACATTTGGAACAAGCTGAGAATCAAAATAAATAATGATATTAATAGATTATAACCCATTGATTAAATAGGAATCTATGAATCCACTTAATGAAAACGTACCATTTGGCAGTCATCACAGTAATAACCAATTCAGGTAAAAAGCGTCAATGGATCTTAAAGCAATGGGTGAAAGTGGGGCATGGAAGAGGATTTTGTGTAGCCTCAAAATGTCTTCCCTGAAAATACTTCTCAATTATAAAGGGAAGAAAACTAAGTGAAGAAGCCTGGTGGATGCTTAGTTAATCCCAGCAGTAATGGAGCAAATCAACCTCTGGAACAATAACTGGTGCTATTTACTTCTGCGGTTTTATGTGTGGGTTTCCCAGAAAAGTGTGCTGCTGTGGTTATTTTAAACTGGGGCAAGCGTAGTAAGAGTACACAGTCATTGAAGTCCTTTCAAATGCAAATATTCCACTACTCAGTCCGTACCCGTGTAGTTACTCTTCTCTGTGTTAAAAAGGGCAGTCTCAGAACACGCAGAAGGATGGGCTGCCTGACCTGCACCTGGGCTGCCGCCACCTCCCCCAGGTTTGTGTCCCTTCCTGATGATGTTCCCCTCACCTTCCCTGGATAGGACCATCACCTTGACTTTTATGATAGTCATTCTCTTGCTTTCATATATAATTTTACCACCTAAAAATTCATCCCTGAGCAAAATAGTGTAGTTTTGCCTGTTTTTGGAATTTCTATCTTGGAATCATGCAGTTTATCTTCTCCTGCTAGCACCAAGAAAATAAAGCTACTCAATAAATGTCGACTAAATGAATGAGCAAATAACTGAAAAAATGAATGAATGATTGATAGAATCCTAGTTTGATCTGATCTCTCCCTTGCACATGAGTGTGGGATTCTTAAGATGTCCCTAAAATGAATGTGGAATGGTCTAGGAGTTTCTGGATTGACATAAGTCTGTTTCCACACTTCAGACCAGCATCACCTACACCAGCCTTCTTAACAGGTCTGGAGGAAATGTTGGTCCAGCGGTGTCGGACATGGGCTGGAAATGCTCCAGTGCCTCCCGTGCCACAGGTGGTGGGACTTGCCTCCCATCTGCAGCTCCCCGTGGACGTCGTGCTTGGCCTTATTCCAGGGGCTTGGCTGCTCTCCGGGAAGTTCCCAAACATTACACAACTAGTCGTATTTATCTATTGTTTCGTTTGTAATTCCGAATTCTACCACAGAATTCACATCCTGGGTAAACTGAATGGTATAATTTTCCATCTGCATGACATTCTTCTTTATTTTGTTAGTGGTTTATTAAAAGATACGCTTGCTAGGGAAGGACTTTGTTTACATGGTAATTCCATATTATCTTCCCTGTAAATTCTATGCAATTCTATCTGTCTTTTCAAGAGCTAGTGATGATTCCTTACTATTATCTTCAACGAGCTGGCAGAACCTCCTGGTCTTAGGTCACTAAGAAATGCGTCTTAGGCGGACAGAAAAGCTCCTTCCCTTGTTTTGCTTTGCTTTGCCTTACTCTGAGATATATATGGCGTATAGAAGCAAATACACATAGATATGTTTCCATTTCCCTCTCATGCCTTGTTACATAAATGATAGTATACTTTATACAATGGTTGTAACATTGCTTTTTAAATATTTCTTAGAGATTATTCCATAACACTAAATAAAAGATGTCATTCTTTTTCGTAGTTGTATAGGAATCCTTTGTATTTATATACTACAATGTAATTTTTAACCTTGTGTCATTGTAAAATAGAAGATAGATTCAAAAAGGCATGTAATACACACAGTGGTAGGCGCAGTAGTAGCCTCCCAAAGATGCCCACGTCCTAATCCCCACAATCTGTAAGTATGTTCCTGTGGATATATTATATTACATGGCAAAGAGGAATTAAGGCAGCAGATGGAATTAAGGTTACTAATGAGCTGACCTTAAGTTAGGGAGATTACCCTGGATCATGGGGGTGGCTCATTGTAATCACAAGGGTCCCTAAATGTCAAAGAGGTAGGCAGAAGTATTGGTCTCAGTGTTAGAATAATGCAATATGAGAATGTCTTGACCAGCCATTTCTGGCTTCAAAGATGGATGGGGCAATGAATTCAGGCACAGCCTCTAGAAACTGGAAAAGGTGAAAAAAAAAAATTTTCTCCCAGAGCTTCCAGAAAGGAAAACAGGCCTACCATACCTTGATTTTAACCCAGTGAGACCCACTTTGGACTTCTGACATCTAGAACTTTAAGATAATGTATTTGTACAGTAAGCCACTACATTTGTGACAATTTGTTGTAGGGGCAGTAGGGAACTAATGCACATACATATACAGTGTAACAAATAATTATAAGGCAAACACTGTGTAATTGCCACCGAGATCAATAATAGAATATTCCCAGCCCCCTTGAAGCCCCCTGTATGTCCCTTCCCTAGCACACTCCTCTCACTTCAACTGCCCCTGGGATCACCATCTGTCCTTTACAACCATCAATTCCTGGCTTTCATTTGTGGTTTTTACGCCATGTCTGTATCCCTAAACAATACAGTTTAGTAATGCCTGTTTTGAAATGTAACTGAAATCAGTCTGCATGGTTCATCCATGCCGTTGCTTTTGCTCTAGTTGTATTTCATTTTCATTATTGTACAATGTTCCCTTCTGTGAACCTATGTTCAGAGACAGGAAGTAGCAGGGAAGGCCACTGGTCTTGAGGGAGTTCTCTCAAGATGCATGAGATTTAACCCACATCTCCAGCTGCAACCTTCTTTTCCTTTGAAAGCTATTTACTTACTTTATTTGAGACAGAGTCTTACTCTGTCACCCAGACTGGAGTGCCATGGCATGATGATAGCTCACTGTAATCTTGAATTTCTGGGCTCAAATGATCCTCCTGCCTCAGCCTCCTGAATAGCTAGAACTACAGGTTCATGTCACCATGCCGAGTTAATTGTTTCCTTTATTTTTTGAAGAGATGAGAGTCTCACTATATTGCCCAGGCTGGTCTTAAGCTCCTGGCCTCAAGCAATCCTCCTGCCTCAGCCTGGAGGCTGAGGATTATAGGCATAAGCCACCTGCCCAGCCTGAAAGCTTTTTATATCTAGACATCCTGAGTACAAAAGCATAGTCCCACCCTCAGAAAGTATAGAATTGAATGGAGGAAACTGACACATAAGCCGACAGTTTATATTGCAACGCTACACAGTGAATGAATGGTAATAGAAAAGGATACAGGGCACACAGCTCAGTCTTGGGTGTCAAGGAAGGCTGCCGAGAGAAAGTAACTCTTCATGTATTTGTTAATCAAGTAAAAACAAAAACATAAAAAGATTGGGCTTGTCAGGCAGGGAAATGCTTTGTGAAAATACATAGAGAAACTGTGTGAAAATATATAGCAAGAGTATGAAATGAGAAAGAATTACAAGTTCTTAGGGTGTGGCTGCCATGGAGGTTGAGAGAGACCATCAGACATACTGACCACCTGACAGACTGACTGACGGACTGGCTTAGGAGGGGAGAGGCAGTGCCAGAAATGAGGCTGGAATAGTGGGCAGGGTCCAGATCATGAAGGTTGAATGCCAGACTGAGAACATGGGACTTCATGCCAAGTGAAATCGGCGATCACTGAAGGGCTCTAAGCAGGGGAGCGATCTGCTCAGATCTGAATATGGCAAATTTAACATCATGAATATCTTTTCAGTTAATCTGAAACTGAACAATTTTTCCACATTTGAAATCCTCAGATTTTCTTAGAAGTAGTTAAATCTGTATGTTAGATATTTATAAAGACTTGCTGATGGTTGGATCTGGGTCTTGAAACTGATATTTCATCTATTTTGACTTTCCAGTGGAATGTGGACATTCCTAACTTAATCATGAAGATTACCTTTTTAAACAAATGCAAAGAGCAACCCCACAAATGTGGTTTGGATCAGCATATGGGAACTTCAAAAGGAAGTAACACTTTCTAATTATAACTGAAATGTATTGCTAGATAACATTGTTAACGGTGCTTCAGAGTCAAATGCAGAAAAGCTGCATGGTGGAAATGATTGCAGATGCACCCACTTCCTTCAATTTCCAATTAAGATGAAACCTCACTGTCCATTTTCATTCTGTACATCATAAAAGGGAAAAATCTGAATTTTTAGGATAATTCAAGACTTTTGATTTTTATGTTAATTGAACTAAAGAATGGAGATTGAAGTAAATTTAGGAAAGAGAAAATCACTCCAATAATTAAAATCACCCTTTTTTGGGTTTTCAGAATAACAGGTGGGTAGTACTCTAAATATTGGTAGGTTTTCTTTCTCAAAACTCATCAGACTGCAACCTCATAATAAAATAAGTTTTCTTCATCCTAAAGAAATTTCTTGATCACCTGCTCTGTTTAAATTATATTCTCAATTATCAACTATTTCAAACACAAAGAAAATATAGAGAATAATTTACAAATATCCATATATACATAATCTAGACTTAAAAAGTCTTGAACAAAAACAAATGACAAGGTATGCCTATGTTTTTGGTTAGGAAGATCAACATCATAAACAGGTCAATTCTCCCTGTAAATATAATGTGATCCCAGTAATAATATCAGTAAGTTTTTTTTTTTAATTAGTCAAGCTGATTCCAAATTTCTTATGGAGGAAATAGATCAGCTAGGATTGCCTAGAAAATTCATACACACACACACACAAACAAGAATGTGTGAAGACTAGCCTCACCATGTGTTAAGACTTACTAAAAACTGTAGTAGGGGCCAGGGACAGTGGCTCCCCCCAGTAATCGTTGTGCTTTGAGAGGCCAAGGTGGGAGAATCACTTGAGGCTAGGAGTTCAAGACCAGCATGGGCAACATAGCGAGACCCCATCTTTACAAAAAATAGAAAAATTAGCCAGGCATGATGGTGTGAACCTGTAGTCCCAGCGACTGATAAGAACTCACTGGGTTAAAGTCAAGGTGTCAGCAGGGCTGGTTTCTTTTGGAGGTTCCTCAGAAAAATTCATTCTTTGTCTATTCCAGCTTTTAAAACTGTCAACACTCCTTGGCTGGTGGCTGCATCACTCCCATCTGCTTAGGTCACATTGTCTTTTCAGCTTCTGTATCACATTTCCCTCTGCCTCCCTCTTAAGGACATTTGTGAATACATTTAGAGCCTACCAAGATAATCCAGGATAATCTCCCCATCTCAAAATTCTTAATTGCTTCTTTCAACACATAAGGTATTTTGCCATATAAAATAATATTTACAGGAATGAAATGTGAATATCTTTGGGGGCCATTATACAGTCTCCCACAGATCCCATGTGGATGTCAGCTGTTTTAGCTCCTTATACTACAGAGTCCAGCTTTCGTCACTAATCTTTAATACCTGCTCTGATATAAATCAAATTCACAGATATGTGTGCATCCATTCTAAGTTCCCTAGAACTTAGTCTAGTCTAAGTCTACTCCGTTCCCTTTGTCCTTCTGAACTTTCTGCCCCAATACCACACTATGTTAATTACAATAGCTTTATATTAATACCAAATTTTAATATATGAAAAGTCAAGTCCCTCCAATTTATTCTTCTTTAGAAATGTCTTGTTATTGGCCCTTTGATTTCCCATTTAAATTTTAGAATCAACCTACCAAATTCCACCAGATGGCCTTTTTTTTTTTTTTCTTTTAGCAGTGCATTGAATTTATAGGTATAGATCATCTGGGGGGAAGTTGACCTCTTCGTGGTAGTGAATCTTCCTTTTCAAGAATATAGTCTAGTTCTCCATTTATTTTCTTATTTAGATCTTTGTTGATGTCTTTCTATAAAGTTACAATTTTTGCCTTGAAGGTCACAAGTATTATTTTGTTGATTTTATTTCTAGGTACTTCATATTGTTGTTATTATTATAAATAGAATCTTGAAAAATAAATTTTTGATTTTTTCTGGGTATAGAAATATAGTTGACTTTTGTATATTGATTTGGTAACCCTCAATCCTACTCTCTTATTAATTTTAAGAATTTATTTATGGATTTTGTTAGATTTTCCAGGTAGACAGTCCTAAACTGTATGAATAATGGCAGTTTGTTCTACCAATTGATACTCTCCCCACCCTCTTTTTTTGTCTTACGGCATAGGAATGCAACTCAAGTATAATGTTGAACATGTAGGGTATCTTAGATTGTGTCTTAGTCTGTTTGGGCTGCTATAACAAAATACCATAGACTAGGTAATTTATAAACAACAGAAATCTATTCCTCACAGTTCTGGAGGCTGGAGAGTCCAAGATCAAGGCTGCAGCAGCAGATCTGGTGTCTGGAGGGGCCCATTCTTCATAGATGGTGCCTTCTTGTTGTGTCTTCACATCATGGAAGGGGCAAACAAGCTCACTCGGGCCTCTTTCATAAGAGCACTAACCAACCCCATTTATGAAAGCTCCGCCCAAAGGCCCTACTTCTTAATATCATCACCTTGGGAATTAGGATTTGGGAATATGAATTTGAGGGGGAGGAAACAAAGATTCAGACCATAGCGGATGGCAAGATTTTGAAAGCCCATTGTTTGCATTTTCTGGTATGTAATGAATGCAATGAAGTCTGTTGCATTCAGGAATTTCAAGGTCATTAAAGGGGTTCTGTAGCACATCTCTCTCTCTCTCTGCTTCTCATATATGAAACCAGGAGGCTGTAATCATAGATAAGAAACTGCTTTGTTTCAAAAAACATT
This sequence comes from Varecia variegata, assembly GCA_028533085.1. NCBI lineage: Eukaryota > Metazoa > Chordata > Mammalia > Primates > Lemuridae > Varecia > Varecia variegata. The sequence continues at coordinate 121,399,324 of CM052442.1, read as the reverse complement.
TTAATATTTTTCTCTTCCAGTAGGAATCTGTCCTTAGAGCTTACTAAGATCCTTCATGCTTGTCTCTCTTGCTGCCTTTTGCCAAGATAAGAAAAATATCTACTTAGAAAATCTTATGGAAAAGCAGTATTTATAATATGACTCTAAAATTTAGACTAACTCTTAGAAATGCAACACTAGATATTACTTGTACTCCTATTCTATCCTGAGTGAGGGAAGTGGCCACTTACAAATAAGACAGATTCCTTTGAAGTAATTAATAATTACCAAAGAAACATTGCCTCACTACTTTATTACAACACATCACCATTTTTTTTTTAAGGAAGGCAGTCAAGGTAACAGATGGAGAAAGTTTTAGGCCTGACAGTTATAAATAGTCCTGCAGTTTATTCCATGATATATTTGTAGTTCTCTTTCTTTGCCATTCCAAAAGTTGGATCTCAATCAAAATACTTTTCTCTTGACCAAAGAGTAAACATTATTGCCAATAGATTAGAACTCTAAATAGAGTAGGATGATGAGCTTTGGGCCCTTGGAAGTTTTACTTATGTTATAGAGTACTTGTCATCAGTGACACCTAATCTTTAAAGAAACTTCTTTTCCAGGGAATAGAGAAACTCTTTGGGTAAATCAGCTGTCCGAAGGATTGCCCTTTATAATCAAAGTAATATTTGCCTAACTAATGACCGCTACATTGCCAAGAGCTAGAGGGAATAAAGGGACAAGTATTCCTGTCTTTAAAAGGACATTCATGGGGAGAAAGCATTAAAGATACAAGAGCTAAATAGCAACAGAAGACAGTGAAACATAAAATGTCACAAGGCATTATAATGATGATAATAAAGTAGAAATATCACTTGGTCGTTCCAAGTATATTTGCTGTAATTCTGAAAATTCCATCTAACAGAGCATCAGAAGTATTTTGAACGTTCAAAATGTTACATACAGAGCAAATATGTCCTTTTTCCTTAAAGAACCTGAAATTTAAATGGTAGAAATTTAAGGAAAACCGTCAAACTAGCAAATATTTTCAAAAGTAGTGATATCCCTACTGCTGGGGAGGATGTGGAGAGACAGGAACCCTTAACTACTGTTGATGTTTGTGTGCAATTAGTACAACCATTCTGGAGGGCAATATCCCTATAGCTATCAAAATGCCAAATGTACATCCCTTTGTTTCAGAAATCTACTTCTAGTAACGGTAGGCTGGGTAATTTTGATTAAATCTCTCACTAAGAACAACTAGAAAAACAAAGCAAAATATTTTTTAAAAATCTGTTTTGAAGACAAAAGAGAGCTACTAGGACAGTGAAGAATTATGGTGAGCCAAGATCCAGGAGAAGAAGGAAACCAAGACCATCAGACTTTGGGGGCCACTTTTCCTTAAAGATGCTGCCTTTTTGGTAGAAACTGCAGAGAGGCTGAAGAGTTAAGTAGGGTTAGGGAAGAAAACATAGAAGTTCCTGGGATGTCCAAGAAGAAAGGATCCCAGTAATCTCCCAGACTTGGGTGGGAGCAGGGACTGAAAATGGACCAGCCCTCACAAAGACTGAAGCTCAGCTTTGAATCATTTTTCAGATAATGATTTGATTAAGACAGTTCTCCCCTGAGGTTCCAGAAGATAATCTCTAATGTTCTAAGATACCTATTGTTTATGAGGAATTAACTTCTTTCTTTTATATATGGGATGGTACTAGCTACATACCTTCTTGAGAGAATTGAGAAATTGATCACTCAAATGATTTGTTACAGGGCTTAATTCTTTCACAAAATCTTAGTTGAGAACAGTTATATTGGATTATCTGGGATTATATACACTAATCAGCACTCAGTCAAAAAGTAACCAGGCATGGAGGAGATAAGATGATCTGATAGAAAACCAAGATAAACAATAGAACTAAATTCATAGCGAACCAGAACATAGAATTATCAGACATAGATTTTTTTAAATGTTTTTATCAGACGAAATTAAGCAGAGGCCTAGAAACTATAAAAATTCTAATGGAAAATCTAGAACTGAAAAGTTATATTAACAAATTAAGAATCAGTGGATGAATTTAACAGCTTGTTAGTTATAGCCAGAGGTAGATTGTGTGAACTGAGAATCAGATAAATCAAAAGAAATATCTGAAAATAGTGAAGCATGTGGAGATAAAATACATATCTACGTGAGTGCGATGCGCACTGTCTGGGAAATAGAAACGCTTGAAGATCTGCCTCGGGGGGGATGGGGGTGGGGGAGGGGATGGGTGTATACCTACATGATGAGTGCAATGTGCACTGTCTGGGGAATGGTCACGCTTGAAGCTCAGACTCAGGGGGATGGGAGGGGCATGGGCAATATATTTAACCAGAACTGTTGTACCCCCATAATAAGCTGAAATAAAAAAAGATACAGAAAAGAACAAAAGAATCTAATGGAATGTGGCAAAGAGGATATATACACACAAATATACACATACACATATATGAGTGTGTATGTGTGTATATATATATATATATATGTTTTCTTTTTAAAGAGAGAGAAGTAAAAAGTAGACCAGAAACAGTATTTGAAAAAATAATGACTGAAAATTTTTCAAAAATTGATGAAAGTTATATTTATTCACATATTCAAGAACTGCTACAAACCCCAAAAAGGATAAATGCAACCACAGCTGGGAACATCATAATAAAACTGCTGAAAACCAAAGGCAAAAAATCAATCAATATGTATTCATAAAAAAATTCAAAAGACAAGACATACTATCTCAAAGGGTCAATGACACTATGAGCTATCTTCTCAACAGAAACAGTGGAATGATACATCTTCAAAGTGCTTGAATAAAATATAGGAAAATTATTCACTGATACATATCTGAGGATAATAATTACACTGTAAATTGTTGTAGTGAAAAGTTGGAAACCTTTTAAATGTCCAGTAAGAGGTTTAAAAATATTTACCTCCCTACAGTTGACCATGCAACCGTTAAGAAGGAGACGGTAGATCTGTAGGTAATGAAATGTTAAAATGTTCCAAGTGTATTGTTAAGTGAAAAAAAGCAGGTTACAAAGGGATGTAGTATATGCTCTCACTTACATTAACAGTATGTTGATAAATATGGAGGGACAGGCACCAAAATGTTAACAGTGGTTATCTTTGGATGATGGAATTATGAGAGAGTTTTCACCTTCTGTTTAATTTTTATAAGGATCATGTATTATCAAACACGGATATTTTATTTTAAAAAGGAGAACAAAATTAGTCAGTACTTCAAAGGTTATATGCTCTATCTTGCCCCTGGGTCCATTGTGGTTGTGTTATAACGGGTATTGTTAAATGCATTTCATTACCTCTATATGGAAGAAACTCTGCAAAGTAAGGGTCAGGTAAGACCCCCTAGACTCAGATTCCCTAATGCCCTGGATCTTCCTAAATTTAGGGAAGATCAATATGAACAATGTCCCTTCGAGCCCCACAGTGGCTCTCATTTTGTGAGAAGCATCAATCAGTGGTCACCCTTCTCTGATTTAGAGGAATTACTTTTCTTTATAAGAAACTTCAGAATAATAAGAATTGGGTTAAAATTTTGAATTTTTTTTCTTCTAAAATGTAAGTCTAAATTCCAATATATTCTGTTCCCTAAAGGTAAAAAAACAAACAGTATTCCTATTTCGTAAAGATAAAATGTGTTTGGATCATAATTCCAAAAGACGAAATCCTGAATGCCATAATCCCAATTGTTGAGATCGTGAAAGATCAAAATCTCTGAAGTCTAAATCCCTAAAGTCTAAAATTCTAAAAATCACAATCCCGAAAGATTAAAATCCTGAATGTTGAAATCTTGAAAGCTGAATTCTGGGGAAGGGATTAATGTGTTTTCAGTTGTACATGGAATAGTTGCATCATGTTAGGCAGAATTATTACCTTGTTGTTGTCTTTATTTGGAAATTTAGTATTGTTTATGGAGATGCATAAGGGTGCCAGATTGACAAGGGGCGGGCTTGTGGACTTAAATTTAGGTGTCAACTTGACTGGATTAAGGGATATCTAGAAACCTGGTGAGGCATTATTTCGGGTGTGTCTGTGAGGGTGTTCCCAGAGGAGATTAGTGTGTGAGTCTGAGTGGACTAAGTGGGGGAAGGAAGCTCTGCCCTCAATGTCGTGGGCACCATCCAACTGGCCAGGGGCCTAGGGAGAACAAACACGGAACACAAAATGTGCTCGCGTGCTCTCTCTCTCTGTCAGACCTAGGACAGACTTTTCTTCTGTTCCCTGGACATCAGAAATTTGACTCCACAAAAGGGCATTATCACAATGGTGACTTTGTATATAAGCATTGCGCATGTACATAAAAATGTTGAAACTTCCTCAATAAATGAACAGATGTCCTTTTTGCACATTTGAATTTGCGAAAGGTAAAATTTCTCGAGATCTCAGCTCTTTGGGTTACTGAATATGTGGTGGTGACCCGTCATGGTTTTTGATTGATCATGACAAAAGACTTCGGCAAAAGACTTGTCACAATATTTCAGATGACTTCAGTTACAAAGCTGGGTGTCTGCAGTTACCAACCATAGGGGTGTGCATTTACACATTCCCTTTTGACCTATTTCTTTGTGAATATGGTTTGTCGGCTCATAACTGTTATACCCAAGTGACTGTCATTCCTATACCTGAGTGTTTATGCTTGCAAAAATATGTATTTTATTATTGCCTATTTTATTGTGGAAAGTAGCCTAAGAAATGTTCTGTTGTGTTTTCATGTTTCTCAAATAAATCCCCTTTTACAAAGGTAAATAAATATCTTTTGAAGATTTTTTAAATTATTTTTTCCAGAATTGTATTTTTGGGATTTTCATCTTTTGAGATTTCAACATTCAGGATTGTGTCTTTCAGGATTGTGATCAGCTCCCACGTAGGACACATCTTGAGCATTGATGAAATTGCCAGTCCCTCAGTGCAGTGCAGGGAGTTGTTTAATAATCTTGATTGTTTACAGTGGTAACAAGTTGTGGGTAACTTGGGGCAATAAAGCACCATTTAGAGTCATAAAATCTGAATTGTTTTTATAGGCCGAGAGATCCGTCTGCCCCTCCGAATCAAAGGGGAGGGAATGGGACCTAAGATTCTCTTCAACTTTGAATTGCTCGATATTGGGAAAGTTTTTATTGGATCTGTACATTGTTATGAGGTAAGCGCTAGAATTGTCCATTGAGACTGCAAACAGTACTTGACTTTTTTTTGTTTGTTTTACTTTATGTTTTTATTTGTACAATCACATCCATTAGCTACTACTCATCCTTATTTAGACTCTGAAATGTTCTGACTCTTTCTACTCCTTCCTGGCAGGTTGAGGGGAGCAACTTTTTCCATCTTTATCAGCCCTCTCTAACTTTACTAAAAAGCCAGAAAGCATCAACACTATAGTTTAATTTGTTTTATCCTCATCATTTTGTAGATTGCAAAGGGGAAAACCATAAATACATCTCCCCATCTGTTTAGTGCTTGTTCTCTAACAACAAAAAATCCTACAGATCAGAGGATAGAGAACCTTTTACATTTTCTAGACTGTCCTAATGAGGATGGCTGTTTTCACACTTAAAATTTTCTCTGAATGCACTAGTTTCCAATCCATGTTTAAAAACCCAATCATCATGGTTTCTGGTAAAGACCTTCTTGCTTTGTCTCTCCAATTAAACAGAAAATGAAATTTTACACATTGTGTTCATGGGTTCTTCAGGATCAATGTTACGTCAATGTCACCTCATCACTAAATTGTATCTGGGGTTTACTTTTACGCTATTTCAAAGCTATGACCATTGAAACTTTGTTTTAGAAAGCTTTCTAAATTGTATATGGTTGTATATTTATAGAGGTAAGAAAAGCGATTATTTAATGAGTGACAAATACGTGTCAGGTTCCATGCTTTATTGTGTGTGCCTGTCTATGTGTTGGTGTGTGTGTAATTTCTGATCCTTAGAAAACTGTGAAAGGTAGGTTTTATTATACCTATACCTACCTCATTTTGCAGATGAGAAGTATGAGTCATGCAGTGGTTAGTACCATCAACAGCATTGTCCTTAATGTGCTTCGAGCTTTGCCATCCATCAGTTCATTTATTCCTCACAGAACCCTGCAGAGTCAGTACAATTACTATTCCTACTTTGTAGCTGAGTCAGTGAAGGTGTAGACAAGCTTTGCCAGTTAAGGTAACACTAGATACTATAATAAACAAATACAAAAACATATATATCAAACACTGTAGACATTTTTTTTGTTGTTGCTTACATAAAGTCCAAAACAAAGAGGAAATGAGCTCAGGGAACAGCAAACCTGACCGCGAGAGAAGTTGAGGAACTTGGCAAGGTCATACAACTTGTAACGTTAGTGGGGACTGGGTTGCCAGCGCCCTTTCTCCTGCTCTGGGAAGAGAAGGCCTTTGCTGGCCTCTCAGTCTTTCAGGCCCTCAGCATCTCACCTTTTCACCATGGGCAAATCCAGCCTCCAGCCAACCCATCTCTTAGCCCAGCCTAACCTGGCATGGGGACAGTGTCCTGCATTCCCACGTTCACTAGGGTAACTGTGGCCTAAATGGGATGATGTGAAAGGTAAAGAGAGATGTTAATGTCATGATGAGATGGAATATACACAGGAACACAATATAAATGGAGAAATCAGTCTCATGACTGTCATCAAATGACAAGTGGCACAGCTGCATTCTGCATTGTCTGGATTGCATTTGAGAGAAAGAGTGCTTAGGGAGGGGAAAAAAAGTACAATAGTTCTTATTAATTGATATGATGTCTGTAATTGATCCAGTGTGAACTTCCCTTATATCTTACAGACTTATAGATGCCACATCAGAAAAGGACCTTTAGTTCTGACACAAAATGGATAGGATTTCCTTCAGTGCAAATTTAACAGAAGTGTACTTTGAGCCACCACTTCCCAGTCTCCCTGATTTTAATAGTAAAGCAAACCACAGCCAGCTAAGTAAGTGTTCAATGAGATGATGCATCAGATCAGACACCTTTGAGAGCTGTGCAGTGGCAGAGAAGGACGTGTAAGGTGCTTCTTACAGGAAGATTTTGCACTCTCTGCGTATTTAATGCTGATGCTTCATTGCATCCTTCAATTTATTACAGCACCTCCATGAGACAAATTTGAATAACTAGCTATTGCCCTTAGTCATTGCTTAGCTAAGCAGATACATAAAGAATAAACTATAACCCCAAGAGTATACACTATTCCCTTGCGTAATTAAGAAGCAAAACAAATAAGAGGTGAAGTTGTATTATCAATTTTCTTGTTTCCAAAGTGTTGGACCACAAGAGTAAGAGTATTACCGGGAATCAAAAGGCCTCAGAATTATGTCCCAAATTATTGGCTGGATTCTGTATTCATAAGTAGGTGCTTCTTTGTCAAGGGGAGAAGAATGACATGCATATTCTTAAAAATGGAGGAACTGTCACAATACAGAAAATCTGGATAAAACATTCCTGTTAACCAAAAAAGCAAAAGGCAATTCATGCACCTTTTCAAAGAGAAGAACAGGGTCCTTCAAGTTACCACTTACTGCCTTCAATTTGCTTTTGAGTTACCTCTAGTATATGTTAGTTGTTTCTTAAGCACAGGTAAATTTTAAACCCATTCTGCTCGGGCTGGAGATGGAAATAACAGTCACTATCATTTATAAGCAGTATTTGCCAGCCACTATTCTAAAAGTTACATAAATTAATAGATTTACTCTTACCTCAATATGAGAGGCTAGTAGTACTTACATTGTACAGATGGAGAAACTGGGGCACAGAGAAGCTAGGTAGTCCAAGGGTACACAGCTAGTAAGTCAATGGCAAAACTGGGATTTGAACCCAAGCAGCTTGGCTCCGTAGTCAATAGCCATAATCACTTTTCTACACGGTGCCATTAAAAGGAATGAAGGGAGAAGCATGATTCTTACTACCAGTGAGCTTAGAATGAGGGAGATGGGAAAGAAACATAAAAGATGACTAAAATAGTGAACAGCAGTTACTTACATATCCATTTTGGTGCACTGGCCATCTTCTCTCGGTGAAAGTGGCTGTCTTCTTCTGCACAGGCTGCTGACTCTCACCTGCATACGCTCTTGATGTCTTCTTCCCTGCTTTTCAAGAAGCAACCTGAGCCCATGAACTCACCCTCCTGTACATTCATCCACACCCCATTTCCTTGGTTATTGAACCCTATTCTCTTACAACAGGCATCAGTTCGTTGAGTGCTTCCTCTAGGCCAGGCACTGAGTATGCATTATCTCATTTAATACAGATATAGTCAGTTTCCTCTAAAATACCTTCCCACAGTTTAGCCACTCCCTTCTCACTTTTCACCATGAATCTTCTCAAAACAGAAATCTAAACTAGCTACCACTATTTCCTCTGCACCTACTCACCCTAAACATTTGTCCTCTGGATTCTGTAATCCTACCCCATTGGAATAACTCTCTGCTTCAAGGTAGGGATGACTTCTAATTCAAAATTAAAAATTGGTAACCTTTTTCTCAGAGCTTATTCTCCTGACCTCTGTCCACATATGACCTCTTCTGGGAATCCTCCTCCCTGAGCTTCCAGGTTCCTGATACGCCTCACATTTTCCTGCCAACTTTCTGAAAGTTTCCTCGTGCCTTCCCATGCTCTTTGTCCTCCAAAACCTTCAGTGTGGGTTGAGGGAAGTTTCTGTAAAAATCAAGAGAACATGCTCTTCACCATTCTAGGTATAAGGACAGCATTGGCAAGGAATTGAGGCCGTGTCTTTGGATGCCAGGAATAGAACACTATGGCTGACGTGCAGGTTCCCGTACAGGAATTGTGCGAGGTTAGGGCAGAAGCATTAGACTGAGGCCTGCTGTGGAGGTCTGAGAATGTCAGGCACGAGCTCTTCACATACACACACAGAACCTCGTGTGCAACCAAATATGGGCAATAACATGGTTCCAGAACACTAACATAGGAATACAACTTTTCTGTAGTAAAACAATTGCTTCCACAAGAATTTCAAAACAATCATCCATCTAATGGAATTTGAGTTGAAAATATCCCAGTAGGATGAAATCTAATAGCACAACAAACAGGATCATTGTCGACTGGAATCCACAATGATGTCTCATTTGCATTCTTTAAGCTACATTATAAGCTTAGGATTAGGCAGTTCTTGCTACTCTATTCCGACTTGCTTTTTATTTTTCAGCATGCTGCTTTAACCTCAGCCTTTTCCTACGTATAAGAGAAATACCTTCCCTTCCCTTGGTTACTTTACAGAGAGTACCAAAAAAAGGTATTTTAAAGTAGATATGATTATCATTAGTCGTGATAGCATAAGTATAATACATATGACTAAGTTCATTTTAAAGAGGAGACTAAAAACGTAAAAGTACTCTCTGGCTTAGAAGTCCTATCTTCAAACATTCAGAACATCAGACTTCATTTGTCCCTGAGAGTTTTTCTTTGATTCCAATTCCAGCAACTTTCTCTAGTGTCGTGCTAAATAGTATAGCCACATGCTTATATGAAAATAGGTCAGAGGTCCATTGACCTTTTCATTCTTGCCTTTATTGATACAGGCAATACTGTACAACAAAGGCAGCATCGACGCCATTTTCAACGTGATACCTCCAACTTCGCCTTTGGGGACCTGCTTTGTTTTCAGTCCCAAGGAAGGTATCATCGAACCAAGTGGAGTCCAGGCTGTCCAGATCTCCTTCAGTTCTGCCATCCTGGGGCACTTTGAAGAAGAGTTCCAGGTCAATGTCAGTGGGGCACCTGAGCCTGTGAAATTGACCATCAGGTAAGGCATGTTTAGAACTCACATAGAATCTAACTGAAGTTTTTACCTACTGCTTTCTTGAACTTCATAACTAGCTCATATCTTGGATGTCCATAACTGTCTGTTCATAGGAACACATCCACATAAAGGGGTGTGTTAATCTCTGCCAGTGTTTCTCTAGTAAACATGTGTAACTTATTGTAATATGCCATTTGGGGATCTAGTTTCTGTGTGAGTTATAACCTTATTAAAGAAGGAGTTAAACATTAAACTCATTTCTAGTTCCTCTCTATTTTAGGATGTTTAGAGAAACTAAGTTATTATAGTAACACTTGAATAAAGTCATCTTCTTGGCTAAGCTTTGGCTGTTATCACAGTTTCTCTAAACCTTCATCTTTTGTTTTTATCTTAAGGAAATTCTTTAAATGACCTCACCTACACTGCCTCCAAGCATTGTAAACACATTGCTCTATTTAGATTCCCACAGCAACGGGTTATTAATTGCCATGGCAGTCTCTCCTATGATGGTGACTACTAGCAAAACCTCCCTCCAACAGAGAAAAGAGACAGACACACATGACCTGAAGGATCCTAGGAAAATGTATTGATCTCATGATATCTACTGGATCTCATGATATCTACTGGATCTCATGATATCTACTGGAAATTCAGAACTATGGATCTGTACACTTTAAATGGGTGAATTGTATCATATATGAATCATGTCTCAATGAAGCTGTCATTTTAAAAAATTTCTAGGATCCTGTAATATTGAATAATAGTTCTGCCATTTCCTGGGTGAATTTTTAAAATCTTTAATCTCTTATCCTAAAGATCCCAAAGTAGTAGTGCATGTCACTAACAATGTCTGAATAGGTTAAGGAGTACTTGGGTTTTCCACTGTTAATAACAGGATTTAGGAATCTCCCAGGAACCTGCTCACAAGTGAACTTGGACTAGTTAGTACTCTTGTTGCTCTGTGGAGGTTAAGTCTTTCATTCTATCTTCTGGATATTACCACTTGCCTGAATTCTTATGCCACTTTCTTATTTTGTATGTTCATCCCTGGTTTCTTTGAAAGGGAAGGAAAACCTGACTATGGAAAGAATGTTTGTGGGGCTCTATCCCCTAACGAATCACCAGTTGCTAAGAGAAATGGATCTATCTAAATTCCCTTCCCAACTTCACTTCCTTTAAAGCTCAGTGTTTCGTGTATCCAAAAATGTCCTAGCACTCCAAACCACTAACAATAATTTTGAAAACCTGGTAAAAATCTTGTCTCACAAATAAATGTCTAGTCATAAAGGGCGAAAATGCATGTAGAACGTATCATCTATTCCCAGATCCACAAATTAACACTGACTTCACTTATTACTTTGTCAGAAATACTTTCTTGGGTCCTGGGGCCCAAGAAATGTCTATAACGTTAATGTGGGTACTGGAATTTTGTTTCTTACTGTTTTATTGCCAGGTACTCTTTTCTCAATACCACGTGATTTTTGCTAGTATGCCTTGAAAGATCAGCATATTATACTTTACTGTTTCTATTTACTCCTTTAATTACATGACACAATATTTTAAGTGGTTGGATAAACAACACTGTAAAATTAATGTGATTTTTAAAATTACCCATGAGAAGTTTTATTCTCTCCTGTTTTTGCATATGTAATTTTATAAAGTGTGAACCATAGCATAGATATATTTTGTATTCAATTTGTTTCACTTAACCTATCACAATAATTCAATCATTCTCTCTCGTAGTCTTTAAAATTATAATTTTAACAGACCACTTGCATTGATGTATGGTACAACCTTGGCATAGGTTGTCCTAATATTCAGAATCCCTGTTAGAATTAATGTAACCATATTTAAGTCCAGATGTTATTATTCAGCCACAGTTCCCTCTGTTATATGTACCTTGGAACAAATGTGGTTCAACTTCTACACTGATTAAATGACTGCTTTCTGCAATTTTGTGAGCTTCTTTCCTATTTTCTTTAGGTAGGAAATAAGGTAATAAGTTAACCACAGCACTGTTTGCTAAAACCCACAGTTTGAGTCTTAAAAAGCAATTTTAAGAACCGTGTGATAGACCATCATCTCATAGCTTCTTTAAATCCTAGATGCTATAGTTGATTTACTATCAAGTTATAGGTTTAGTACCCAGCCTCACCCTCACCCCAGTTCCTGATTGTTTCCCTGAATTCACTGGAACCTCTCCCGACTCCCCCACCTTGTATACTTCTTCCAGAGGCTGTGTCATTGGACCTACCTTCCATTTTAATGTTCCTGCTCTGCACTTTGGGGATGTTTCCTTTGGTGAGTAATTTTCCATTTTAAATTCGAAATTGGATAGAATTCATTTTCTCTCTATGTAGGAGGAAGGAGGTTTAAAAAGAACCTCTCTTACCACTTTTTATGGATAATAGCCAAGAGGATCTAGAATTGTCCTTTCCTTGCTCTGTGGCAGTAGCGCAGTAGTGTCGTGGGGCCATTTCTTGGTTTATAAGTGAAAGCAATAGCTGTGTCCTGGGCACCAGCAGCTGTCAGGCCATGGCTGTCTGCCCTTTTTCAACAGTAAGACAACAGAGAGCCTTAGGCTTCATCCATTATCTGAACATTGTGAACACTCTGTTTCAATGCAGCCTCTAATTTGCCAGTCTGGCTACACAGCAGCCTCTTCACAGAGATGTTGTCAAGTTTAAAGTGAACTCGATGGTGGTTTGATTCAGGTGTTCCATCCCTTCACGTTGAAGACTCTTCTATATTTTTGTGTTATCTTCTCACTTAATTACTTCCCTAAGCCATTTCTTCCTATCTAAGCTTCCCCAGTAATAAAAATGATAACAACAGTAGCAGCAGAAGCTCCATTTATTGGTTACTTCTTGTGTTTCAGTCACTGCTAAGAGGATCACATGCAGTACTATGTTGAAATCTTTTAGCAGTCCTATAGGGAGGTGCTGCTTAATACCCCCATTTTAGAGATGGAAGCGCTGAGTCTTGGAACAGTTAAATAATTGCCTAAGGTCACACAGTAGTGGCAAAATTAGTATTTCAATTGAAATCTCTCGGAATTTGTGTACTGTCACAGGGGTGATGATGACCCCAAAGGGGCAAAACCTGGTCTTTGAGTGGTTAAAAAAACTTAAATATAACAATGGTTTGTGGTTCTCCAAAGTTCAGTGCTACCCAACATAATCTTACTCCTTAATATTTAATTTCTCTTATTAGGAGAATTTAAATCTAATTTAAATCATATTTAATTAATTTTCTTTATTTAAAATTAATTTACCTTTTTTTGGAGGTGATGATAAAAAGATTGAGAAATGCTAGTCTAAATACATATTCTATAATCTTTTCCATTTTGCCTCCCAATTTGACTTTTGCTTCATTTCCAGTAGGCCTGTCTACTTTGGGGGAAAACAGTTCTTTGGAAAACGATTATTGTGGATGGAGAAGCCATTACAAAACAGGATGACCCGTCTGGGATTTGAGGGCAGAGTTGTTGAGCTAAACATAAGCATTAAAAGACACATTATAGTTGTCTCTTCCATGACCCTGGTATGAACTGGCAGTATTTAACTCAAGGGGAAATATCGAAATTGACTTGAGGAGGGTGTAAAGTAGGGAATCAGGGCAAAGCTTAATTGTAATAATCACAGATCTTAGAAAGGTTGGTAGAAGAGATCATAGTAGGTGTAAGCAAAGCCTGCCCAAGCAAGTTGTCATTAACAGTAAGGGAGACATAACAGGGTCTATCAGAATTGTATAACCTTTAGATAGGAAATGGAATGACGTGGCAAAATGATGAAGAGCAAAAGCTTGCAAAGGAGAGTATGAGAATCAGTAATGTCAGGCATCTAGCAAAATCTCATCCCATCAGTCTTGGGCAGGAGCTGTTTACTTCATGTAAAGTCTGCTTGTTCTGGGGATTTCAAAATAGCATTCTATTTCTGAAGGTCATCTGCTTCTGGAAGTTTTTTAGAAAACCTCCATTTAAGATCTCCAGTGAGAGTATTTTTCAACATGTCTTCAGCCAATAATTCAGCTTTTGTGGGACTTCTTTTCCCTCAAAGGTCCATCTCATAGTTCAACTGCAGGGTCAGTTGCTAGAAGGCCCTGAAGACCACTTCCATGAATATACCTTTTGGAGTACTCGTTCTTCAGGTTGAAAGCCTCCTAAGTGAAATATCTCAAGATTGGAAAAACAAACACCATATGTACTCATTATTAAATTGGAACTAAGCAATGAGTACACATGTGCAGAGAGGGAAGTAAAATTCAGTGGAAATCAAGCAGATGGGAGAGGGCAGAGGAGGGGAGGGGCAAACACCTACTATTTGAACACTATTTGGGTGATGGGCACACTTAACAGCCGTGACTCAAGCATTACAAAAGTGATCCATGTAACCAAAAACATTTATACCCCCTCAATATTTTGAAATAAAAAAAAGGAAAGAATGGAGAGTTCTGAGGGTGGGTTTTCAGGAAGGTTTCTTAAACTTATAGATGAGTTGGTTCTTGACAATATTTATTAATAGTTGTCCTCATGAAGCAAGGTTGACTCAGATTAACAAAAAACTTGTAATCACATGGATCTTCCAGCTGTTACTTCAGAAGGTGAATAGTCTATGAGTTCCAGAGGGAGCTAACCTGATCTGAAAACTATCAGAACTAAGGGTAAAATTCTTCATCAAGGAATTCAAAGAGTCTCAGACAGCTTGGCTGATTCATGATCAATAATACTATTTTTATACTGTACATTTCCCAGAGTTTGTGGATTATGCATTTTTGATCAAAGGGTTAACACATTGTAAGATTCTTTATAACTCTTCCAGTGTAAGGTGATATTCCCCAGGTAGGAAAGTTATCGTCTACAATTTCTAATTTCTTAGTCGCAGTTAATGTCTTTCTGTATAGGAAGGCTGAAAGCCATCTAAAGAGTTGGCAGACAGTTGGAGGAAACAGAATAAGCATGTATTCTGAACTTGGTGATCTGGGCACAGTCCATCTGTATTCCGGAGACCCACGTCCCACTTGCAGTTTTCCTGGAGTGTGATAGCAGGACATGAGGCAGGAGCCAGCCATGTCCCAGCTACAGAAGAGAAATTTTTCTCATTGGTTCTTATTCGGAGATTTTCTTATCTCTTCTATGGGGGACCTGCGGTAAAACATTTCTGTCAAAGACCTTCTCGGATTTGGGATCATAGTTGGTATGCCAGAGACTGCTGGAGTGGACAGAGGATCCCAATTCTAGGCCACATTTATCTTCTAAATCTAAGGCTGAATTTTATATGTCCAAAATGGATTGTTTATATGTGCTAATTGATCTCCCATATTCTGAATTATTTCTATGAACAATAACAAAAAAAAGTCACTTAATTTGCATAATGATCTGCCAACACATTTATCTTTGTTTTGTGGGGATTTTTATTTTTCTGGAAAAATTAGGAATCCATTTCCTAAAATATCCCATGGATCCCAAAAAGTCTCTCAATTATGATTTAAGTTTTGGGCATATGTGTTGTTGAATCAATTTAACACCCTCTTTAGACAGGGTCAGTTCTTTAGTAGAGAGGTTATATTCCAAATAATATACCATATTTTTAAAGATTTGTGATTTTCTCTTTGCAGACTTATGATCTTCAGCTGCTAGTTTCATCAAGCAGTCTTCTTCGGGGCTTTTTAGGTCAGATGAAAAGCATGCATATTGAAGGAGAATTGAACCTCTTGAGAATGTTGTCTTTTAAATCACTATTTAAGTATTAGGAGAAGTATGGGTTGCCTCTGGGAATCCTTGAGACATTCTGTCCCATTGTGTTAATTATTTGAAGAAAATGAAAATAAATATTGTCTTTTAATCTACTAGATGCTAAAAGAAGGGAATATGAAACTGACTTTCTAGCAGTTCCTCTGGAATTTCCAAGAATAACCCTTCATGTGCGCTTAATCTGACCATTCTTTTTCCATAGAAGATCTCTTCCCAGTATGTTGACAGATGTGGTATCACAAAGGAGACATGGGTGTGTTTCCTCCAATGGCCCTAATGTGTAGACAAATGCTGAGATATAAGTAGATTGGTTGAAAATACACACTACAGTAATAGTCATTACTCTAAGAGACTGATTTTATTTTATTGTAGTAGGGTTCAAGGTAGAAGAGTAGCGTTTGCATCTAATAGAAGTATGCATTTTTGTTCTCCTATGGTTATGGATAATTCTTCTTGTTCTGAAAGTGGTAGAAGATCCAGTGGCCACCTAGGGGATCCAGTATCAGAGCTCAGTTTATTGCCTGCTAGCCAAGGAAGATCCACTTCTCTTAAGAAAGGAGCATAAGTCTCACCGAACTGAACATAGGAGGGCTGGGTATGACAGGACAAAGCAGCTTTGGCTGAGTGAGGTAAAAGGCAGTTGTTAAGTCTCTGGCTGGCTTGAAAGTAGGTTGCCAAGTCTCTCTTGGGAGAGGCTATTATTCAATATTGTGTCATCAACCCTGAGTACAGAATCCTCAGACGACCCTAGGACAAGTTCTATCATGTCTTGGCAGGCTCTAGGTCACACAGCGGGCAAAACCATGCAGGCTTCCCCTTCCATACCTTGGCAAATAAGAAGAGCAAGCATGGCTCCATGTAAAAAAAAATATGTGTTTTTATGCACAAAATAAATGCAAAATATACTTCTGCAAGACTATTCAGCAAACTAATAATAGAGACAGCCTCTTAGGAAGGGCCTGAGTGGTGATCAAGAGGTTTGTTTTGTATCTACTGTTTAACATGCTACATAGTAAATGGACAACAAATATTCATTGGATGAATGCATAAATGAATGAATGAATGAATGAAAATGTCTTTATCGACTGGGTGATTGAAAACAATATTTAGGGCAAGTTGGAGTTAAGTAGCGATGAATTGCGCAGACAATTTATTCAAGAAGTTTGGTGATTTCTAGAAGAGGTTGAAACTCAAGAGAGGCTATTGGGGGGCTTTTATTTCTCACCCCATATTTTGTTTTCTAGGGTTTCCTCAGACTTTGATATGTTCCCTCAATAATACTTCTTTGATCCCCATGACCTTCAAACTGCGTATCCCTGGGGATGGCCTTGGCCGTAAAAGCATTTCAAGTTCTGAGCATTATTCAAGCGACAAAAGACTACCTTGGACCAAGGGAGAAATACCTGCAATAAAACCAAAAGAGTTCACCATCACTCCTGACCATGGCACCATTCGCTCCCAGGGATTTGCTGCTATCAGGGTAAGGTGCACGGCCCCTGGCGCACACAGCCACGCAGCTGAACCTTCAGCTGGCCATGGGGACCTCCTCTAGAGTTTGCTCTATCATGTCCAATGTCAGCGGGAGGGAGCGCCTGTCAGTTCACATAGAAAAGTGAGCCTGTAAGGAAATAAATTGCTGCAGCAAAAGAAACCAGACACAAATACGTTGGTCAAAGAAACTGGAACTGCTCCAGTGGCTTTACATTAATCTAGATGCATTGCCTTCAACACAAACGTCAACTCTAGGTATTTCTAATGAAACCACTGCTCTGTACAGATAGTACCCCCATCGGTGCTAATATAAACAGATTAAAGAACTCACCGATACTTACGTTCTTCTTTCCTTCAGACTCAGATCCTTTATACCAATAAATAGTGACATTTTTGCTAAAGAGGATATCCAGTTTATTCAGATTTTTACATCAATCTGGACTTCATGGCAAATTGTGGATGTGATGTTACTAATAGTGCTCTATATTGAGGTCCACAGGGCGTAGTGAGGAGGCTGCTTTTTCACACTTCTGTCTTTTGTCTGAAATCAGGGCAGTGCAATGCCTTGGTTATGGCCTTACGTGCCACCAGCACAATTATTTCACAGTTAGCTGAGAAAGGTTCTAGCTGTCTTCCCTCATTTTTGCTTCTCCAAACAGTTAGGTCTAGCAGTCTTGACGGTCACTAAATTGAAATGATCTCTTACTTTCTGAGAAAGAAAAAAGACTTCTTAGCTAAGATGGGTAATTTTCTCTTTAGTCATCATATCACTGAATATTTAATTTAGCTATCATTTTATCCCCCAAATTTGTTGTAAATGCCTCATATCTCACCTCAAATCCACTCATCCTAAATCGTGTCTAGGAGCTTTTGGCTCCTCCGTGGGTTTCTCCACGGGTCTAATGAGGTTTAATAACATGCGTCATTATAACGTCTCAGGATTGCTAACTAGAACCTTCCTTGGGAGCAGTGCTGCTGCAATGGATTTATTTCTTTTTTATCTAGCAGTGCGCAGCCTACATGTTACCTGTCTTTCCTTTGTTGTCTTTTTTGTCCCTCCCAGGTAGCATGGGAAGACTTTAAAAGACAGAGCATCTCTCTAGCAGCCTCTGCCAGGACCACTTGTGCTTCTTTCTTCTAACCACATCCCAGATACATCCACTACAGGCACACAAGAATTCTCTGTTTCCGTCCAAATCTGAAGTTTTCTTTCCAAATCAGTAACTTCATGTTCACTTTATATTTGGAAAAGTTTTCTACAAGCTCAATTTTCTCTCCTGATCTGCACTTCAACCAAGTCTGTGTGGACTCAAATTTGCATCCAGTGATTCCCTCTGCAACCCCCAAAATTTTAATTAGTTACCTGATACATAATTTATAGAGAGAAAAGCCTTAGCCCACGCCAGAAGCTGTTTTCTAGGCTTACAAGTATCTTTTCCAGTACAAATCATTTCAAAGCAATTAAAAATTATAACAAAGATTTCAAAAGCCTAAATGTAAAATTTCATAGCAGCAAATAAAAAACAGGTAAAATGTTCTGACCAGATATTATCCTCAAATAGACCTTTCTTTGGAGCTTCCTATTTTCTGCTCTAATAAAGAAAGAGGGAGGGGACAAGATTTTGGTAAAGCAGACTAATTGATTTCTTATGTCATTTTCTGGAACTGACACGGTTCTTTTCATTTATTTTGCTGTAAGAGAAATTTCACTGTGGTGTCTTATTAGTATGTTGAATTTTCATAATTCATATAGGCCAAAGGTGCTGGGAACAATTTAAATTGCAATAATTAAAGTTGGTTTGATATTATTCCTCCTTCATGGTCCTTTTTCCCCCTCATGCAGGTATGTAGCTTCTTTGATAAAACCTCCTCACAAATGAGCAAACCCATTGTACCAAAAGCCATTTGCTTTCTACCCTGGCCTTTGAAAACACCCAGCATGCCCTGACCCCACAATGTAACTTGTTCAACTAAAAATGGAGAACGCCATACGCACATCCATAAAGCACTTAGAAACCACGCTGAGCAGGTCCTCCTCCGGCTGCTCTCTCCCCTGTGCAGAGAGAGCGCTAGCCTTTTAGAAGAGCAACTTGTCACCTTTTTCTTTCCAGGTGACCTTATGCTCCAACACTGTGCAGAAATACGAGCTGGCACTGGTGGTGGACGTGGAGGGCATTGGAGAAGAAGTGCTGGCGCTCTTAATTACAGCAAGGTAGCACTCGCCCCTCTCCTTTCCCGAGCTCCCCAGAGCAGCCCATAAGGGGCTGCCTCCCAGAGGCAGCTCACCTGCCAGCCAGGGCACATTGCATTCCTTCTGCCTTCCTGGGAAGAGAAGTTGAGTCTGATATTCAAATGACAAAGCTTTAAACAACAAATGTTTCTAAAGCACCTTTGGTGGAGACAAGGATGGTTGCGTTTGTTTCGCAGAGAACAGTGCAGAGACCCCTGAGAATAGGAGTCTTTTCTCTCTAGTGGGTCTCACTTTCAAAGTCTGTAACCGAAAGGTTTTAGCAGGAAGAGGTGAAGAGGTACTGGCTTGTATTTATATTGTTAACTTTTAACATAGTAAGTACTCCAGAGTTACGCAGCAGGAATGTGCTGCCCTCAGTCCCCTAGTGGAAGAACCGTTTGGCCAAGAGGCCCCTGCTCCAGGATACTGTTGCTATGACTTGAGCTGCAGGCTGTGAGTGGGCCACCCAAATAAGACTCATCTCTAACAACACAAACTCCTCAGAACCATCACCAACTCTTTTTTAGAGAGGCAGCCATGGGCTCTGGAGTCAGGTTAAAATCCTGGCTCAGCCATTTGTTGACTATGTCTCCTTTCCCAAGCTATGGTCATTCCGTGGGTGGTGATGAGGGATGATCCTAAATAAAATCATGGGGCCACATTCTTCCCAAGGCAAACAGTGTCCACCTCTGGGGCTTTAAAGTGTTTGTATGAAAATGTTATGTATAGGAAATAGAGAAAATGACTTAGTAAAACTGATAATGCTAATATGTAAATCTCTGCAATTCTGGTCTCTCATGAATCTTAGGAAGATTTACCTTAAAGAAGGGGCAGACTTGCTGGTTGGTTGGGAGATAGTAACTGGCACCATTTCGTGTGTCTTGGGCTTAGATGAAGACAAATAACAGCACTGAAAGAACTTTCACTAAGGCTTCCTCTACCCACAGGGAACGCATTGGTTGCCCTGACCTACTTAGTATTCCTTCAAGACCTAATGTTTTTGTTTCTTTGTTTAAAAACAGCAAAATCTCTTTCAGCTGGTCCTTTCTTTACCCGAGTTTGCCTTGTAGTCTAGTCTTGCATTTCTTTTCTGTGCAGGCTCCTTCTGATACTTTCTAGCCTCGTTACCCTGCAGCTATCAATAGGAAATCCGGAATTAAAAAAAAAAGTCTAAAGAGGCTCTGAGTTTCCTACTAATGTATACTCTGTAACCCAAGTCACATGTTATAAACCCTCTCAGTCACAGTATTATTTCAGGCAGTAAAAGATGAGCTTTAAGAAAGTCATTGGGTCAACTGACAACTTCATTCTAGCTAAAAATAAAAATGACCATTCATCTCATGCTAAATCACAAATTCTGGGGTTAAAGAAAGGCTCTTTGATGTCGTGATCTTCAGTGTAATCTGTAGGAACTGCCCGCTGACTCTCAACAGAAGAGTTGCTTTTAGAACTGCACCCTCAAGGAACTCTCTCCAGAGAGCCAGCAGTGACAGCTTGCTGGGCCTCCACCGAGGTTCCCTACCTCTTGCTGAGCACTCACCTGGCACGGGGCTGTGCCCTTCACTCACATTATCTCCTGGGTTTCCCACAATGCCCTAAGAAGGGTTCATAATGCCAATGTCAATCCCTAGAATTACCTTCATTTTACCTGAGAGAGAAATGGGACCCTGAGACAGAAAGCAAACTGCCCAAGGTAACACAGGTTGTACTTACTAAGGTCAGTATTTGAACCTGGCTCTGCTAATTCAAACGCCAGCAGTCTTCACCATTGCACTACATTGCCACAATGACATAGGGCACATTAGACACTGAGGGTTACAGACACCAAATGAAACCCAGGTCGCCTAATAATAGGCCAGCTGCAGATGCAGGGCTTCAACTCCTCTGTTCCCTGCACACAACTTGCCTCCCTCTCCCCCCTGCTCCACCCCCTGCACATCTCTGTACTGAGAACCACGGTCACAGTGCCAGTTCTAGGCCGAGCAGCTGCCTGAGCCTGCTAATCCAAGACAGCTGTTCCACATAGGAACTAGAATTATTACTGTTATTTAGATGATGTGAGCTGTTGCTAGTCCTTGGGGGATTTTTCTGACTGGTCCAAAGTGTCACAGCTAGTTAGGACCCCATGCTGGTGGCATTGGCCCTGTTTGACATGGAAACGGATCACTACCCACTACCCTAAGGAATTGGCACCACGAGGACTCCTTGCCAAAGGAAGGCCAACTGTGCAAAAACAATGGGAATATGAGTCATTACCCACCAAAGACAGCAGTTTAAAGAGTTCTGCTTCTAGTCCTTTTTTGATTAAAAAGTGGTGACTAGGGGCTAAGAGACAGGGATGATAGAAGAAAAGATTTGAACATGACTAATGAAGTTATTAGAGAAATACTATTATGTGACAGTGACAAATGTATTTAACTTGGGACTTCGTGTTCTCTGTATGTAAACAAGCTCTCTGTTTTGAATTGTTTAATGGGCTCCTTCGAGCAGGTGTGTTGTACCTACCCTACGCTTGGTTAATACAGAGGTGGACTTTGGGCACTGCTTCCTAAAGTATCCGTATGAGAAATCGATCCAGCTTGTCAATCAAGATAACCTCCCAGGATGCTATGAGGTCCTGCCTCAGGTGAGTTACTTTACCTTTCTTTAGTATTAATTCTTCTCCCGTTGCATTTTCATGATGAGAAAGAGAAATCCTTCTGAATAGCCATATTCCTGAACACATGACCTTATGTAATTCTGATTTTTAACCCTCGGATAGTCTGGGGATGGGATTATAAAGTCACAGCTGGATTGCCATCTGCATGAGTGAGCAGCTGCAGGTGTAAACAGTTGTTAATTTCCCAGGGAAATTGCCCTCGATAAAGAAGAGAAAGTGTCAATTAAGCCAACATGCAGAATCGCACCTGCAAATAATTGCCTGTGAATTAACCATGCATGGAAAATGAGCTAGGAGTTTTCATTATGTCCATGGCTGTGACTTGAATGGCATCAGTAAAATCTAATAAGGCAATATTTATAAGTGAGTTTGTTGGACCAGAAGGCTAGAGATTATACAGGAATGAGAAAGGAGAAATTGCTTCTTAATGTTTTATGAAATGTATTTGTTCACATGCTGCTACACCCAGCTAGGCAGGAGACAAAGCAGTTAAATACATATGGATAAACAATTCAGAAAGATCTGTATAGACTAGAGCAATGGAAGGTTACTAATGAGATGCGGTTTACCAACAGTGTATTTGAGTTTAAAACTCAAGTTATATAACTACAGTAGTATAATAAAAATTCATGCAAAAAAATCAAATGGCAGGTCTATTTAGCTACAAGTTCAGTATTAGTTAAAAACAGCAATATGGGGGCCACAGATGCAATTCAGGTGTAGGCTGCATCAGAGAAATACAGTGTTCAGGTAAAGGAAGGAGATAGCCACCAGTCAGAACCCAGCCAGAATTTCATCTTCAGATGTTGTCATTGTATTTTTCTAAATGGAAACTTGAAAAGAAATGCATCCTGTTCCAAATAACCAAAATGGCACTCCATGGCACCTACAAATCCAAGTCATATGAGGAACCAATTCAAGTGTTTAATCTGGAGCAGAGTAGACATAGCTAGGATAAGAGAGCTACCTTTCACTAGTCACAAGGTTGTCATGTGAAAGAAAGAATTAGAATTATTCTGTGGGCTTCTCTGAGACAGAATCAGGAGCCAAGGGTGGGGTTGACAGGAGACAAAGTCTAGCGCCCAGATGCTCAACAGCAGGAGAGACTGATGCTGCACAGCACATGATCATCTTGCAAACTCAGAGCAGAGCCTACACCTGGGGTCAGAGGAAGAAATTTCCACACAACAGGGCTGGGAAGAGGGTGAAGCACTTGACTTAGGCACAAAATTTAAGGGAAAGCCAAACAGTAATCAAGATATTTAATATTTTCATGCCATATTCTAAAAAATCAAAATTAATTCCAAAAATGACCCATAATGAAGAAAATATCAAAACTTTGATAAAGGCAGGATCAGCATGACTAATTTCTCCTTTTGCTTCAGACTCCATCAGGGTTTGACAGAACGCTGCTACACAGGGAGGCTGAGTTAGACTGGGCCCCGTTAGGCTAGACCAGATGCAGAAAGACCATGCGGTCAGACCTGCATGCTCCGCCTTTCTCCTGAGGGACTGAGGCTCTGAGAAGTGTTTCCCAGAATTTCTCAATGGGATTTTTAAATTTTTATTTGTTGTTGTTGCATAACAGCTAGTCATGTGCTTCAGAACAGGATTCTGAGAAACACACATTGGTAAACACTGGTCAACATGCATTCATTCATTCATTCATTCATTCCC
>CM052442.1:121359612-121375216 GCA_028533085.1 Varecia variegata | reverse complement strand
AAAAAATGCACATATAAATTTTGACTTCCCCAAAACTTAACTACTAATAGCCTACTGTTGACAAAGCCCTACCAATAACATAACCAGTCGATTAACATGTATTTTGTCTGTTATGTGTGTTGTATACTGTATTCTTACGATAAAGTAGAGAAAAGAAAATGTTATTAAGAAAATCATAAGGAAGAGAAAACATATTTACTGTTCATTAAGTGGAAGTGAATCATCCTAAAGGTCTTCATCGTTGTCACCTTCACATAGAGTAGGCTGAGGAGGAGGAGGAAGAGGAGGGGCTGGTCTTGCTGTCTCAGGGGTGGCCGAGGCAGAAAAAGATCTGCATATAAGTGGACCCGTGCTGTTCAAGAGTCAACTGTAGTTCATAATGACATTTAGATCTACTAGTCTTCTATAAACTACTTTTTTATTTTTTCACTAGAACAGGGATAACATAGCGAGTAGTTTGTTATGCAGAATTTAGGAATTTCTAATCCAGTAATTGAAAGTATTCTTGATTTGAGAAATCATTTTCTAATTTTAAACATAAAATTTTAAATGGTATAGCCCTCTGCCTATCTCCAAATTTTTGGCATTTGAATGAGAACCAACATTTAGTTTTAGCATTTGTCAGATATTTCTGAAGAATCAAATATTATTTATTTTATAAAGTCACTAGCAGAAGGAATAGGATTATAGTTTTCTGCTGACTTATGACAGCTCGCCAGAGACATTGGTCCCAATTAGCAGCCATTTATCATTATCAGTATTCATTTTTATTGTCATTTATCCTTACTCCTTAGGAAGACAGCCACTTTCCCATGGTCACTGTTCTTTTTAACATGAGGTTCTGATACAACCCCAATCTTGCTATGGCACCTTGTGAATCTTGTGTAAAGAATATTGTTTAATAATGTTTAAAGAAAAATCCTATAGAAAAGACATTTTCACTGGCCTTTATCCAATTGGTAAGTGGATGTGTTTGGTGAAAAGCACAGGGTATTGCCTAGGAGTGTTGCTCCCTGGTCCAGAGGAGAGTTGACGTGAGAGAGGAGGAGTCAGAACAATGAGGGGAGGGCCCAGGAGGCTCTGAGGGGGCACAGAGAAAGGAGACAGGCAGGACCACAAGAAAGCTAAAGTACAAATCCAGGTGCTTTGCCTTGCTCACCACGTCTCCTTTCGTTTTCAAATATCTCCAGATTTTACTTGTTTTATGGCAACTTTTGGTATATTTTAAAAAACAAAAACGACATCAAGGATCTATCGGGGTTTTTTACTAATACAGTGTATATCTTGAATGATGTACTCGGTTTGTTAAAATGGGACTTTTTCTTTTCCACAAAGATGTCATGATTCCATCTTTTGGTTCATTAATGTCATCTTTAATTAGCAAGCTCCAGTTCTAAGGAGCCAAACATGTAATATTTACTGTAGAATGTGTTTTTCTCTCAATCTTGTCTTTGAAAACTGGTGTTTATTTATTGAGTTGTAACATAAAAGTAGTTTCAGCTGTAGCTCTCGTAAGAGAAAACTAAACTTTCATATTTCAGCTGGAATTTTTGTTGAATTTCCTAGCAAATATGATACATATTAACATTATAGAAATTGAATTGTTAACTTAGAAATTAACTAGAGTGGAAACAAATTGAAATGCCATTTATTAAATTTCAACTTGATGCACAGTGCTGAACCTTCAAACTCATTTTTACAGAAATTACTAAGCATTAGGAAAGAGTTTCAATTAGTAGTTGTTTGTTCCCTAACTAAGCCTACTACAAATTCAGGTGCTGGAAGGTCTTCTCTTTTCTTTCTGGATGTCCCAACAGAAGGGGTCCTTCTGTCTCCTCCTTTGGCTGTTGGTGAATGTCAGCTCTCCCAGATGCACTCACTGTCAGCTGTCTATCTGTCACACTCAGCCTCGTGTGTGGCCACACATCACAGCAACCACTGTGATTAGATTCACACTTAGCAAGAAACATCTGGTTGTTATCAGCCAAAGGGGTCAGATGGGAAGCTAGAAGCCCACCTTCACAGTGATGTTGCAAGATAAATGACACAGCAATTTTGAATTTCTCAGAAATAAATGCTATACAAAGAACATGACTTTTAAAAATACTGAGACCTTTTCATATAGTATGGAGTGAAAAAAACAGTGAAGATTGTATTTTTTCTGTTACATTAAAGCTTAAATTATCCTGGGTTTAAAAAAAAAAAAAAGTTGATTAGTACAAGGAAGAGTGTTCTGTGACCTGAAGCAGTAGGTTCTCCTTTGCTTTGGAAAGCCTGGAACATCAACATCCCCTAAAGGTTCCCGGGAAGCTGACTTATTTGAAACAATCGAATAAACACCTCTGGTTTGGAGAGATAAAAGAATATCAGATTGTGAGAACAGAGCTTGGAAAGGCTCTTCTGGCAGGAGGGTGTGGGCTCTGCTTGTGCACAGAAAGCTCTATCAGGAAGAGAGACTTCCCCCCTTTGGGTGAGCAGCAGAAATGAGAACGCAGATGTGGCAGTATCCCTGGGGCCTTGGGGACCTCAGCACTGGGCTGGGAGATAGATGCCTTCTTTTCATGGGTGCCCCTTTCTAGGCAGAGCAAGTGCATTGCTCAGCACTTGTTTGGAAGCATCTGGAATCCCTTTCCTTTTACTCTTGGCTCTAATTCGGCTACAGTGAGCTCAAAGCTTTGTGTACAGATGCCAGGGACGCCTGGGGACTCAGCTGGCACTAAGACATCTTCTCAGTAGCCTTATGCCTCAATGATCTGCAGGGAGAGGCCATTCATTTTGTAGTTAGATGTTTAGAATTCCTGGATCCAGGAGACAGGAATTCTGATACCTAATTCAAGTATAGTTTTTTAAAAGCAGTTACTTTTCTTGGTAACCTGCCATCGTCATACACAGTGCTATGGCAACAGGGCATTTATTGGCTTTCACATCTCCTTCAGACCGTCAGCCACTGGCTTATTTCCTCATTTCAGTGGGGACCCCCTTTCGATATTTATTTGTTTATATGTCTGTCTCCTTTAAATGGCAACAGTCTCTGAACTGAATTTCCAGCACCCAGCAGCAGGCCTAGCAGTTATAATGATCACAGTATGATGACTTTCAATTGATTATGACTAACATTTATTTAGTTCTAACTATTTGCCACTTTAAGCATTTCATTTACTGCAACTCTATGCGAAAATACAGTTATAATCCCCATTTTAACAAGGTAGAAACAGAGGGAGAGACACATTAAGTGAACCTTTAACGAGTAGACAGCTCTGTCCTCAATTCGAACCATTACATCTATAGAAGGAAATTGTTCAAGGAGAAAGGAAAGAAACTGTTAGGTCTGTGGAAGGAAATGATGGAGGAAAAGGTATAAGGAAAAAGGAAAGAAATGGACATGAATCAGAAACCAACTACAGTTGTTATGCCTCTTTATTTTTTTTTATTTCAGAATTTTCAGGGGTACATAACATTTTGGTTACATCATTTGTTTTGGTACAGTTTGAGTCAAAGTTATAAGTCTGTCCTTCACCCAGTTAGTGTGCATCGTACCCGTTAGGTATGAATTTACCCATCCCCTCCTCCCCCTCCCACCTACTCAATTTTTCTTGAATTGTACTTCCATGTGTGCACATAACTACTGATTGAAATTGAATTTTATCTAATTAATTACTATTCAAGTATACAGTTAGTACCTATCATCACAGAAGGAAATTAAGATAAAACTTCCTTTTTATGGATCAAATACAGTTTTTTTCCTTTGGATTCCACTTTCCCTCCTGCATAGAAATAGAGAACTTCTTCCCCATTACCAGCATTATCATCAACCCAACTTATGTCACTTTTAAAAGATGGCTATCATTGTCATTATTTACTCTGTCTGTTTTGTGCACTGACAGTAGGCAGCCATATTCAATATTAAGCCAGGACAAAATGAAATAAACACTTTTATATAATGAACAAAAATGAGAAGTACTTCCAGTAGAATGGTATAGAGATTTACTAATGGTATGAAATCCCCAACACACATTCATCAATATTACATGCTGTTTGTCAGGAAGAAAAATAATACTCTTCCTCAGTTCCATTTCCTCTTCCCTGTCACAAGCAAAAGGACAGAAACTGCAAAGGCATATATGACATGGTATAACTGTCTGTAAGTTGGCACTTGGAGTATGTCTTCTTTTAATATCAGTTGCAATGAAATTGTCTACAACATTAAGTTTCATGCTTTGGAAGAAAAAAATCTCCTTCTGGGATGTTAGGACATTAAATTGGGATGCATTTGGGAGGGAAAGTCAACATTATCTGAGAGCAGACCTGGTTATGTACCATGCACAGTTGTCTTACGTATGGTAATCATTCAACAAAGAGTTGTTGAGTTATATGGATGCTGAAGTGGTATACTATATAGCCACTGTCAAAAACAGTATGGAGTTGTATCAAAAGTAAGGATGTTGTGTTCAGACCGATCTGAAATCATGTCCTAGTTCTGTATTTACTAACTCTGGGCAAGTTATTTATTATTTCTGAGACTTTGGATCCTTCCCTTTAAATGGAACTAATAATGGCGTCTAGAAGATTAGACGTGATAATATATGTAGAAAGTGCCTATTGAAAAAAATAACCATTCAATAAACGGTAGCTTTAGTTATTCATGTTGACAGACAAAAAGAGCCAAGTGACATGACTTGTGGAAAGACATGAATTTTTGTGGCACTATATCTGAAAGTCTTTTCTTTCTTAGATAAGAAAGAAAAAGAAATAAGGGACATTCAGAGAGGCCCTAAGGTTTTGAATGAACTGATTCATGTTGCACAAAGCTCTGAAATGGGAGCTCTAATGCTGCCTTATCCTCACTCTTCGCTTGTTTCTCTAAATGTTTGACAGTCATCTTATACAAAACATCTATATTGATGAATGCATATGTGTCCTTCCATATCAAAGATAATAGGTCTATTAACAAATAATTTACTATTTAGAAATTTTAGATTCCCTAGCTCTCTGATTTTCTGTCTTCTTGGGGCTTACTTATTTGTACAGATGCCTGCTAGTGCTGTGTAAATCATGCCTATGTGCTCAAGAGCTTTGTTTCCTTTTATTTAACCATATTTTGTGCCTTGTGTTTGATCTGAAACCTTTCACTGAGTCTTGAGAAGACATTGACTTTGAGAAAAAAACATTATGATCTTTTTTCAAAAATGCTAAGCTAGTAACCTAAAAAGATTATTAGTACATATTACTTAAAAACAGCATGCATTACATATACCTGCTTCCCTGATATAATCAAAGTCAGTTGTCCTTCTATTTTTTACAGGCTATTTTTTCCCCAAATAGGGAAATCAAGAGATAGAACAATTGCTTGACCAACAGGGACTCTCAGCACATCATTGACCAAACTCTTTCTATTCAATTTATCATTCCAAACTATTTCCCTCTAAGACCAAGGAGAAAATCTGGACAAAATAAGAAAATCCTGAGTTTGAGGGGATTAGAGAGCAACCAAGCCAGTGACAACCCAAAAGAAAAGAAAACCAACATTTGGGACTACTTTCCCCATATGGTTCCAGAAAAGGTTGAAGAGTTAAAAGTAGCTTTCACAAAATTTACAAGTCTAGGGAGATAAAAATTGGAGTCAGGTGCAGGCTAAGGAAATACAAATTAGAGGAGGATGGGTTCTGGTAAAAATCCCAGCCTTATGGTTGGGACTCTGAAAAGCTACATACTAGGAACAAGGATAAACTAGACTAGAGCCTCAATTAAAATCATCTCAATCTCTGTGTGGATGAAGAAAAACAGGAAAAAGAGCTAGAAATTAGGAGAAAGATTAGAAAATTAGACAATTGGTTCAGGAGTTATCAGGTCCAGTAAGTGTTCCAGAAAGAGCAAATTTTAAAATGAAGATGAAGAAATTATCTAAGAAATAACTGAAGGAATGTATTCAGACCTGAGGAGAAGAATTTATGGAAAAGACTCATCCAATGTGATGCTTAATGGATGCAAATGGGCCCATGTCAAGGCATAATTAAGTTCCAGAATACCGGACACAAAGAGAAGGCTGTAGGAACTTCCAGAAAGAAAAAAATTAATGATCAAAACCAAAAACATTAGGAACCAGAATGGCATCCGATTTCTTGACGGAAACACTAGGCAAAAAACCCTGACTTTTTAGAGGAAAATAAATCCTAATCTTGAATTCATCAGCCAGCCAAAAAACTGACTGAAGCATGGGGGTAAAATAAAGACATTGCAGCCATGCAAGATCTCAAAAAATTTACATTGCACATACTCTTCCCCAGGAAGCTACTGAAGAATGCTCCACCACAGGTAAGAGGGCAGCAGGGGCTCAAACACAGGAGAGAATCCGGGGACCACACAGGGAGCAGCCTCAGGGCATTCCTGGGATAAGAGCCATCCCGCAGGCCCAGAGAGCCACCTGCACAGACAGGAGTTGGAGAACAGATGGCTCCAGGAGAGATTTGTCTACAAAAAGATGGAACTTACAGAAGATCGGATGTTTCCAAAAGTATTGAGAGGCAGTTTGCCCCTGTGGTTGAGTGTTTGGAGATGAGTCCATGATGGATGAAAAACCAAGCAAAGACAAGACAGTTAATTCCTGGAAACATGAAAGTTGTACAAGAAAGGAAATGTAATCATAGAACACTTTTCCTAGCTCAGCCGTGTTTAGTATTTGCATACTCATAATAGCATAAATGAAAATATTTATCTCACCAAAAAGTAAGTTTTATCTATACTGGGAGGGTGGGGAGAAGAAAATGAAATAGAGAAAGAAAATCATAGAGAGTGAGAAAAGAGCTATGTTAGGGAGCTGTGTTAGGGAGAAATAAATGGATAATGTGCAAACTGAAAAACTAAAAAGTAGCGGTGGATCACTTAGAAACATAGGGACAAATACTAAAAGAATTAATGGTAGTTGACTGTGTTCATGGGCAAGGATTGCAGTAATGGGGAAGATGGGAGAGTGGGTTCAAAGGACTACTCTTTTTTCATAATATGCCTTTTCTAGAACCATTTGACTTTTTAAATTATGTGTATATTTACATTTGATAAAAATGAAACAAAAAATGTAAATCACAGTACAGAACAGTCTGTATAGTATGCTGTCATTTATGTAAGAAAAAGCATATATACACATACTAAAAAAAGGTCTATCTGTAAGGATACACAGGAAACTGGACCAACAGCTGCGTCTGGGGATGGTAACTAGTGACCAGGCACAGGCAGGAGAGAGAGACTCTACCCTTTGAATCTATTTGAATTTTACTCTGTGTACCTGTATTATTTATTTTTTTAAAAAAGCTTCTAAGAAAGAAAGAAACTAGGAATGAAAACCGAAGCAAGAGAGCAAACAGTTAAAATTAAATGAGCTCTGAAAGAGTGACCATATCCTTTTAGGATAAGTTATTTATTCAATAAATGTAAGCGTGTCTTCTTGTTGAACACGTAACAGTATCCTTATAGAACAAACAGAAGTTACAGATAAGAGAAAAAATCACTCATAGCCCCAGCATGCAGATAACCACTATTAAATTTTTGGTGTACATCTTCCAGATTTTTTATTGTGTAAGTGGTCTGTGTATTCTTGCACCCTCCTGTGGAAAAATACTATTCTGTTACCAGCTGTTTTCACTTGATATACACACTTCTAATATGCATTTTTTAATATGAATTTTTAAAGCATATTCCTCTACAGATCATTTTTACTGACTGATTTTACTACATCATTTGGCTCCACCACAGTTGATTTAACTAATCCCCTACTGATAGATTGTTCTCAGTTTTTCACTACTGTAAATAATGCTTGTGTCTTAATTGTGGCTCACATTCTTAACTATTTCCTTGGATGAAATTCCTAGAAATGCAATTTCTGGTCACGAGAACATGAACATAACTAAAAGTTATGGCACGAACATAACTAAAAGTCTTGATACATCTTGTGAATTACCACCCATAAAATTTGTACTAATTTACACCCTGCCTCCCAGCAGTGGTGAAGAGCATCACTCTCTCTAAGACTCTTGCCAACCTTTTTGGTTTTGTTTTTGCCAAATCTGGCAGATGAAAAAAACTCTTTTATTGTTAGTTAAGTTTGTGTTTCTTTTACTTACTGGTGAGGCTGACCATTTTTCATATATTCATTTGCCAACAGATAAATATTATTTTTGAGCCTTTTCCCCCTGCATGAAACTGTGCTGACTGAGGTGAGAGACCAAGGTAATTAGAATGGTTTCTTTCTTCAAAGAGTTTATAATCTCACAGAAGAAATGAATACACAAACAAATCAACTAGGTTGCAATATGTAAGCACATAGGAGGAAATGATTCGTTCTTCTGTCAAATTAAAGTTTTTCATGGATCAGAACATTTGAGTGGAGGCTTGAAGGCTAAGGAGAAAGAGGACAGAGACATGGCAGGTACAATTCCTCAGAGCAGCATATTTAATGTAGTGGTAATGCTTGGGACACTTGGAAAAGGTGAATGACCTGGTGTCCTGGGAAGTAAGCCTGGAAAATGCAATGGGGCCCTCTGCATTTGGAAATAGCTCTTCCAGACCAGAGGCTGGTATCTGCTAGACGAGTCTTGACTGCAGGTCGCCATGTTTGCAGAGAGCCTGGATGACTTCTCGATGTCAATGAGATTCTGTCGTCTACCAAGGTTCACACAAAATAATGGATTCCCCAAACATAAAAAGTGAGTTCACATGTGGATCTAATAGAAAAAAGTGACAAATGTTCATCTGGGACCAATGAACTCTAGAATTTATACATAAAGTTTGGGGAGATATACAGGCATTTTTCTGTGAATGGGTTCGATGGCTTTCTCAAAGGAGATAAAAGATTCAGTACCACTGATCCAGACCTTGGAGCCATCTACAATCCATAGCAGGACAGTAGCAGGGTCAGATCTGTGGGAGATAATCCCGTGAGCATTGTAGACTGGGGAGGGTGCCAGATGGCAGGAGAACTGGATAGAAAGTTTTAGAAGTAACATTAGTAATAACCACCATTGATTATTTAGTCTGTACTAGAGAAGGTGCCAGATGCCTGGTCCCCATTTTAGTTCATCTTCAAGTTAACATTTAACAGAGGAGGGAACCAAGACTGAGATTTTAAAATTAGCATAGGTTCACCTGGTTATGAATGGCAGAGTCTGTAGTTGACCACTAGGTCATCTGACCCTAAAGGCCACACTTTTAATCATGACCCAAAACTTGGAAAGCTCTAGCACAGTTTCTTCTGCACCTCACCTCCTAATTTTCAGTTAATTATTTTAAGCAACAAAGTGACTCACTTCAGGGAAGAGAACTACATGACTAGAGAAATACTATTTAGAAGACAGAAAGGGGAAAGGCCTTGGTGACTCTTCATTGTTCTTTTTCCACAAAGAATTGATCGTCTGCTGAGATAATAGTATAAATCCAAAGAAAGCCTTCACTCTGCACGTTGGCTCCTGTCATTTGCCTCCTCCCATTTCATGGAAGGAAATTCTTGTAGATTTCAATTGGCAAATGAGCTATTTTGAAGAAAAGTACATGGTGCTATTTTCTCCAAGTTCATAGTCATTAGCACTACAGAATAGCAGGTCTGTCCAAGCATATTCACACTCTCAGTGACTGTTGAGGTGACATGTGCAAACAATGACGTTCACATCTGCCTTTCGTGGCAAATATTAAATACACAGTAAGGAAACTTATAAAAAAATAAAAAGCTCTGGCTCAAACCTTGGGAGCTGAGTGCTGCATAAGTGTGCCAATGCCCTATTGTCAAATAAAAAGCAAATGTTATCTTTAGATATGTGAAAACTCAGCAAGGAGGGCTTAACACTAATCACCAATGGGCACAGAATTCTGAATTGCAAAAGATCACAAATTTTCCGTCTTCTGCACAGTCATATTCCCTGTGTGCACGCACATACCTCCTGTACCTGGCGTTTATGGGCTGCTGAAATGGCTCTGGCTTTCTAGCTTTAATTTGCAGAAAAAGCGAAAGCAGCTATTGCTGAAGTTTTAATGGGAGGCCTAAGAGGTCTCATTTTTATCATTTTTGAAACAAATATATGGAATCCTGCATTAGGTTTCTATTGCTGGGTTACAAATTACCACAAATGGAATGACTTAAAACAAAAGTGATTTATTATCTCAGTTTCCATGGGTCAGGGGTCTAGACGTGGTCTGCCTTGATCCTCTCCTTAGGGTCTCAAAAAAGCTGAAATCAGGGTGTTAGCTGAGCTGCACTCCTTTCAGGAAAAATCCACTGCGAGGTTCCCCCTCCTCCATGTTGTTGGCAGAATTTCTTTCCATGCGGCTGAATGACTGAGGCCCCGTTTGCTTAGTGACTGGCAGCCAGGGACTGCTCTCGGCTGCTATGGAGTCACCAGAGTTCCCTTCCATGTGACCCCCTTCCGGGACCCTCTCATGCTTGGAATCTCTTCACTAGGAAGAGCCCAGTCTGATGAAGTCAGGCCCATTGAAGATAATCTCCCTATCTTAAAGTCAGCTGATTTGGGACCTTAACGACATCTGCAAAATCCCTTCACTGCAGCGTCAGGATTAGTGTTTGACTAAATAACTGGGAGATCATTGCACTCTGGGAGTTGGAGATCTTGGGGACCATCTTAGAATTCTGCCTACCACAGACCTCCACAGGCTTCTTCTCTTCTGGCAAGAATCTTGTACGTTAAATGTGTTCTTAGCATTTATCTTTGTTTTCTCCGTTTCATAATCTTTTTGTTTAGCAAATACTACTGAGCCCATGACACTGTGTCATGTGGGGCATTTCAGATTTTGGTGAAATGATGACAATAGCTGAGGTTCATGAGGACTTGCTATGTGCCAGACATATGCATGATCTCATTTATCCATCACGACAACCCTGTACGGAAGGTACAGTCCCTATCCTGAGCTACAGATGAGAACACCGAGACCAGGCCTGGTTAAGAGACGTGACAGGGACTCAAACCCACATTCCTTTTCCCTCAGAACCCTCCCTCCTAACCTGTTTCCATCAGCTGTTATCTTGCTGTATTGTGGTTTTGAAAAGGTTGCAAAATGTCCTCCATAGCTATGATGATTATCCACTCATCCATTCCTTCTTTAGCCAAATTTGCCATCTAATAACAGAAAATGTCACACAGACCAAGTCCTCCCTAAAAGCAAAGGACACGCCTAAAAGTCAAATACCAAAGAGACACAAGGGTTTTAGAGCAGTTTAGAGCCTGACTTTTGGTAAGGATAGTCCAGTACCTTAGCATCTGGCATTTTAATGTGCCTTGTTCTTGGATTCTATGATATATTTTGCTGTCTGCTTTTATGCCGAGCATTGATTAATAAGCTTCATCAAAAAGAAAACTCAACAGCTCAGCCCTGGAGAGAAACTTCAGGTCTTCTTTCCAGATCAGCCAACCTGTGTCAGCAAGACACAGAATAGAAATGGTATGCATCTGTTGAAAACTAATGTCCCCTGACTTGAAATAGCACTTATGCTGGTGACGTCCTCACTTCATTGTGAACAGAGGATTGGCCTGTGCTACCAGCTACAGGAGGAAGACAAATGGTTGGAATGGGAAACATGATATTGACAGTACCCTCTCTGAAAGGCATTTTGCTTTTTGATAAGAGGACAAAAAATGACGTTGATTTATGTTTTAATTGTAAGCTGAGTCTGATAAATGAGCAAAACTATATAGGATGCTCTCTGGCCACAAATTTGGGAAGAAGGGTCAACAGAGTGAGATCCTCTTGCCTGGAACTTTCTTATTATCTCTCTAGCCACCCCTCCATTTGTCCTAACAGCAGATGGATCTGAATTCTGGGCTTGCTATTCCCATAGGATTTGAAAATCTAAGATCTGGGAGAGTTGAGGAAAGACCCGAGGATGTGGCAGTAGAGTGAACCAACAAGGTAGCTTTGATGGACAGCAACTAGCAGCTCACCATACTCATCTCCCTTTCCTCCAGACCGAGAAGCAGACTGCATTTCCCAGCCTTCTGTGGGGTTAGGTGTGGCTGTGTGACAGATCTGGCAAGTGGAAGTGGGCAGAAGTAACATGCACCACTTCTGGGCTTGGTGCACAAAATCCTAGCATGTGACCCTCCATTCTTTTCCTTCTCTTATTGGCCAACTGGATGTCAAACTCCAGAGTGCCCTTAGAAGCCATGAGTTCAATATGTCAGACTCTGTTTAGCTGGGGTCCTTGAATAACTAAATGGAACAGAAGCCCATCCTCACCCCTGTCACCAGTTGGAATTCATGTGAGCCAGAAATAAGCTGCTATTGTAGTAAGCCGTTGAGTGTCAGGGTCTTTCTGTTACGGCAGCTATCATTGCCTTATCTAAAATAATAGCCTAGAATCTAAAAATTGCGAGTAAGAAAACTAGTTCTAAGAAAGGAGATGGGCTGGTTACTGAAGCGTGAGAAATCTATTTCCATTGTTGCTTTGACAGTGTAGGGCAGACTGAAAGTGATATAAGGCAAAGACTCCTATCTACTATATTATAAACTCTAGATGAAATGAAGCTATGTTAATCCATTTTTAAATACCCATAGAAAATTGAATTTGCATGTATAGCTCTTTTAGAACTCATTTTTATGTCATTTTTTGTGATTATGTTAGAGGATTTTAGGGTTTTCACTTTGGGACAGTTAAAAAAATTTTGGATAAATTAAAAGATGCATTAGAAATTATTTCTTTCAACTTAAATATGAGCAGAGTATTGTGACACTCAATCCTTGTAGTTTCTCTTGCCAATAAAAATTGACCTACAGTCCTTGAAAATTAAATTTATGAATTTATTATCTTTTACTAATATTTTAATACAAAATTATAAACAAATACAGATTAATGCTCTAGAAAAACAGAGACTTAGCTTACTATTTTCTTAATATTTTAGTACTCTGCTTAGAAATAAGTTACTATGAGTAAGAAAGCTACAGAGAAAATTGTGAAAAATAGATTGTGTTGGGCAAGATTCAGCATTTTTTCCCTCAAGTGTCCTTTGAATTGAGGCAATTATAGAAATATTTCCATCCAGGCCCTAGTTTATCTAGTGTGGTATTTAATGTTTAATTGTTTTCTTCTATTTCTATGTCTCTAGAGATTTTCCATATTCTAAGATCATGAGTAATAAATAATAGGACTCTTGACTTAGAGTTAAATCTATAATTTCCATTAATACTAAAATGAAAATAAAATTTCCTCATTATCATTCATCTACGTCCTCATTATATACAACTTATAATCTTGACAATGTTCTTCTTTGCTTTAATTTATTTAAATTTTAAAATGAAATTTACTTATTTCCTATGTAGACTTTCAAAGCAGGAGGAAATGTTTTCTGGTCTGTGTAACAGGATTTGTCCTCCACTGTAAATTGAGAAATTGACATTTTGCTTTAAATATTAGATTCTCCTTATTTAAGTACGTATGAGCCTGTTCCTAAGAGTGTGACCACCAGGACCCACTGACCAAATCTAGTTTTGAATCTGCAGTGGACCCAGACCTGGATTTTGGTGACTTTCCAAGGCACTGCCATCCTGTGAGATTCTGCCTGGCGGAAATCTTTACCTCTTGCCTATAATCTGCAATGTACATTTTTCTCATTTATAAAGATCATCAGTGCAACTATATGCCAAACCTGACCTAAGCTTGTCAGGAAGTTTCTGATTCATCGCCTCCATTGTACCTGAGCCCCCGAAGAGCTACACAGGTTTTACATTTCTCCTTTTCCCCTTTTGTTAGGAGAAGTATACCATAGAAATTAAATGAAAGAAGGACAATTTTAGACTGGAATGTCCTCTACAATCCTGCTCAAAGAGTAAATTTTGCATTTGTTTTTAAATATATTTTTTCTTCTATGTGCTTCACTTCAGAGGGCTTCTTCTGAGGAGCCAAGGAAAATTAATGAGAGAATAATCCAACTTTTCACCAATGAACTGAAGTTTGGCTTTTCCTCTCAGTTATTATCCTGGAAGTTTCTAAATGATCTCCACATCTTTTCCTTTTAAGCCTTTTCTCAATGCACATTGATAATCACTAAATATTTTCTATGAAGATTAATACACAGAAGTGTTTCTGAGTCATGTCTTCTACAAAATAAACCACAACTGTCAAAATTACTTTAAATGATAAAGCAATCAAAATAGGGAAAGGATTTTTTATTACCTACTTTTTATTAACTTTGAGATCATTGTTTAGACATGCAGTCAGAGTAAATTATAATTTTATTAATCAATATCATAATATAATTAGGAATCACATCACCTGGTAATTAAGCCCAATTTCACATTTGGAGGGAAAAGAAAATGTGTGTGATGCATTTGTCGGTCATTCAAAAAGTTTCAATATCTTCTGCTGTGGAAAATCATCTTGTTCTTTACATTTCCCTGAGGTACTTTCTCTCTGGCCTTCTTCTGAATTGCATTTTTTGTTATTTACATATTGATCTCCCTAAATGTCATTACTGTCAGCTCCTTGGGGAAGGGAATGTGCTTTGAGTGTTTATGTATTTCCCACAACACCTGGACCTCAGAGCCGTTAAGTATTTGCTACATTACTTAAAAAGTCCTGAAAACAATTTCCTCATCAAATTTGCCACTGAATAGAAGAGACTAGGATGAGTAGTCCCT
Organism: Varecia variegata; assembly: GCA_028533085.1. Lineage (NCBI taxonomy): Eukaryota > Metazoa > Chordata > Mammalia > Primates > Lemuridae > Varecia > Varecia variegata. Next base: position 121,360,588 of record CM052442.1, on the reverse strand, counting down.
AATTAGTATTAGTAGTAGCTAATAAGTTGAATGTCATAGTCAGACTTGTAAAAAGCTCTCAAAGAGCTTTTTAGTAGTAGCTAATAAGTTGAATGTCATAGTCAGACTTGTAAAAAGCTCTCAAAGAGCTGAAAACCTTATAAAAAAGAAATATAAAATACCAAGACCTGAATTCTAAATACAAAAACCATAATTGAGAATATACTATATGTCTTTAACAACATATTAAACACAGCTGAAGAGAGAACTTGCAAATTGGAAGAGAGCTCAGAAGAAAGCTCCAAATTGAAGCACAGAGAGCAAATGAATAGAAAATGCAGATAAGAGACTACAAGACAGAGGGTACATCACAAAATCATATGCACATAGAATTGGTGTCCTAAAAGGATAGGGGAGAGAAAATGAGGCAGAAACAATATTTAAATAGACCATGGCTGAGAAATAAAAAATAGCAAACCACAGATTCTAGAAGGATAGCAAATTCCAAGTAGGATATGAAAATAAATCCATACCTGGATACAAGGTAGTGAACCTGCACTATAAACATTCAAAGACAAAGAGAAAACCTTAAAAGCAATCTGAGAAAATAGATTATCATGAAAGAAGCAAAAATTATATTTTAAAATTAAATAAAATGTTTATAGTGAGTCATTTTTATGATTTGATACCTTAACCACATTTGCAACTTACTTTGAAGACTGATTGCACTATATGAGGTTTTCTACTGAAGCTGGGATTTGAAGGGCTGTTAAGCCAAAGTAGATTCAATTTATTCTATATAGCTCCAAGGGAGTGGACCAAATACCAATGTGCAGAAGGTCCAAAAAAGCATATCTCTTTAAGGAAGCGATATCTAATAATTTGAGTTGTTAAAACCTGGGATAAGTTACCTTACATAAGAAGTGAGTTCTCTACCATCAAAGGATTTGATTAAAGGGCAGATACATTCATTTATTTATCAAATGTTTATTAATCA
>CM052442.1:121337043-121359112 GCA_028533085.1 Varecia variegata | reverse complement strand
AATGTATTTTATCAGGTGTTACAAAGCCAGTAGCTTTTTGGGGTGTTACATCCTCTGCTTGCCTTCCCACTGTAGCACCAACAACTGAGATGGTTGCAGTTTGCTTCCCCTGATCACCCAGGAAAGGCTGGAAGATCTAAATTTTTTCAGTAAAAGGTGGTAACTTAGAGATACCTCTGAGCAGAACAATCTAAATGTGGAGATAGAGGGTAGAGGATATGTGTGGGGATTTACTCCTAGGTCCTCAGGACAGTCATACAGCTATCACTCGTTGACTCTTGGGGGCCAGTTGAATTTGTACCTGTCGCAGTATTGTGAACAGATCTCAGAGGGTGCTCCTCCTGCCTTCTAGTCTAACGGGTCCTGTAACCAAGTCAGATGCACTGTGCTTCGAGAAGATGCGACTGACAGTAATCAGTCAGGAGCCCTCCCCACAATCCCACTCCTGCCTCCTTTCCTTTGTTCCATCTACAAAACATGGGAATTGATTGACAATACTATGAACCAATAGAGACTTAAGTAACAGGCAAGTCAGGTAGTTGAACTGCATGCTTTTAGACAAGTATCCAATTATATTTTTTGAGTCAACTAGATATAAAAATCCTCCTCTCTGCCTGTCTACTGGCTGTAAGCTAGGGTATTTTGTCATTACATTTCAGTGCTTCTATTTTCAAATTTCTTTAAATGCACTCAAATATAATTATAGAAAACAATACACTGCAAACCAGACTTAATTACATGTTCTTCTTAATCTGCAAATAGTGTCAAATAACCTCCAAAGGATAGTCTGACAGTTACCTGAAATTGGAGGGTTAGCTAACAGTCATCTATAAATATAAAAGTAAACTGTAACTTTAACTTCTGCCTAAACCCTATTGTTATTCTTTTTGACATAAAATCATGAAGCCAGCAATCTTCAGAAGGATTGTCAAAAGCAGGGCTGGGTAAACTATAGCCCACTGCCTGTTTCTGTAAATAAAGTTTTATTGGAACACAGCCATGCCCATTCCTTTACATATTGTTTATGGCTACCTTCACACTGCAAGGGAAAGTTGAGTAGTTGTGGCAGAGACCATGTGGCCCCAGAAGCCTAAAATATTTTTTACTCAAACCTTTTAACGAAAATTTTGCCAATCCTGGTTTAAAGAAATACCCATATGCCACTCCTTCTGATTGCATATTTTGGGGCAACTCCCTTAGATTTTCAGAGCTTCTATTTTTTTCAAAAAGTTTATTTGTATATATTTAGGAGGTACAAGTACAGTTTTGTTACATGGATATAGTACATGGTTGTGGTGTCTTGGCTTATAGTGTAACTATCACCCAAATAGTGTACATTGTACACATTAAGTGATTTTTTTCATTCCTGCCTCCCTCTTACCCTCCCACCCTCTCACCCTTCAGAGTCTCCAATGTCAATTATTCCACTGTCTATGTCCATGTGTACACATTATTTATCTCCCTCTTATAAATGAGAACATGCAGTATTTGACTTTCTGTTTATGAATTCACTTAAGATAATGGCCTCTAGTTCCATCCATGTTGCTACAAAAGACATGATTTGATTCTTTTTATGGCTGAGTAGTATTCCATGGTTTATATACACAACATTTTCTTTATATAATCGTCTGTTGGTGGACATTTAGTTTGTTTCCATACCTTTGCTACTGTGAATGGTGTCAGAGCTTCTGTTTCTTTATCTATAAAATGGTAGTAAATATACTTATTATGGCTAGGTTGCTGTGATGATTGAAAGATATACTATGAATAAGTAATGGAGGCCCTGCCTCTTTCATAAACAGTATAGCCATAAAGTTAAACTGCCAAGTAGAGATGCCCCAATGAGCATGCCCTGTGGACACATATTTAGATAGAAATGGTTATACCAGACAACTGGAAAATATTCCTTCTGATTATTTATTTGATGCTTCAGCTTACTTATTATACATGATGTTATTTCCTAAGGAGGAACAGATGGGATGAAATCTCACAGCCTAGTAAAATTGAAAAAACGCAGTCCTGAGAGAGGTTCTTTCACCAAAAAAAAAAAAAAAATACTTTAAAATAAGCCTGTAAATTAGTAAAACAAAAAAATCCCAAACAAACAAAAACACATTTGAACCACCTCTAAAAGCTTAGAAATCTGAGTTTTAGCCAAGATCCAGTCAATCAGGAGGTCCTTAATAAATATTTATAGAATGGATGAATTAATGAACAAATTAATAAGTGAAATTAGCAACATCTTTAAAGCACATTTGTCTAAGAAAAGTGACCAATCTAGATGGTGTCTGGCCCATTGCAGTCTCCCTGACCTTTGTTAAGGCTTCGAGGATATGTGCTGTTTCCCTTCCAAGTTCCCTTCAAATTGAGCCCATTGTCGGAAGACATTTCACTCAGTCAGTAGAAATTTACTCAACACAATTTGAAATGTGCTTCTCCCCCAGTAGGTATTTTGCTTTCCTTTCACTTCTCAGAAGCATTTCTCTTATGCTTTTCACGTGAACTGTGTCTGTGTGTCCTGTGGTGTGCTTCACCTGCCCAGGAAGACTGAGGATGAGTGGAGCTTTCCCCAGCCCCTTACCTGGTGGTGGCAACTTTGGGACAAAACCCAGGTGTATTGTACACTATCTGGGTGATGGACACACAACTTTGACTCAAACTGTATAAAAGCAATTCGTGTAACCAAAACATTAGTACCCCCATAATATTCTGAAATTAAAAAAAAAAACTAGGTTCACAAATCCAACCCTACTAGCCCCTTGAGTAGATACCATTTTGCCCCATTACTGTGTTAGTTCCTAGTAGCCTTCCCACATTTTAAAAAAAGGAATGTCTTATTTTGTTGTTCACTGTCTTAAACACTTCCAGAGAAATAAATCCCCAGGGTGTAGAGCTGAACAGAACATCCATAAGTTGAATCCTCTCAACACCTGCCTCTTGTTTTCCAGCCTGGATACCCATTATTACCGATTTAAGTTGACCAACAAGGGACGTCGGTTCCAACAGTTGTTCTGGATGAACGAAAGTTTCTGTCCCCAGGGCAAGCTGAGCAAGAAGGGCCCAGTTAAGAAGGGAGGTGCTAATGGCCGGCTCCAGCCCGATGGCTCCCAGGAGCCCAGGGGTCCACAGAGCCCAGTGTTTCAGCTCTACCCCGTCAGGATGGAGCTGTACCCAGGCCAGACGATCGATGTGATACTTGAAAGCTATTCTGCGACTCCCAGGGTAAGAGGACTGCACATTTAGAAGCTATATTTTTTTCCTAAATAAATCTTTGCTATATGTGTTTCTCAGGAGAGTCCCTTGACATTTATCTGAGAAAGGATGTGGTTTCTCAAGGATTGTATACAGCACTGAGTTGCCATGGCAGCATCCGTGGCTTTCAAGGTTCAGGTCTGCTCAGTTTTCTGTTTGTTTCTATAGCTACCATGAACCCAACCTTAAAGGACCCTTTAAAGCAGGTTCTCATTCCCAGGGTTGACAGTGACCAACTAGCAAGTCTCTGGTAAAGAAACATCCAGTTTTCAGCCAAAATAAATTCTCCTATTAACATTTAGCAGTATTAATTTAATATTTATTCAAAAAGAGTGTTTTTATAGACACTCTGGACTGCCTCTCTTTTCCAGATATTGGGACATCCCTGGTTTCTTTTCTCCCAGTCTGACTACTACAACAGGGTCACATTTTAAAACATCATCTTTTTATGTGTCAATGAAAGAGCAACTTTTATCTTCAGCAGCCCTGATTTTCTTCTCTTATTTACCTTACTACCATACATTCTGCTTGAAACATTTTAGTAGATCCAAACCATGTGTCTCTTTATTCCTATACCTTCATGGAGTTTGGGAAGCATCAAAAACCTAAAGGAAAGACTTTTGAAGTCACTTAAGCGTCTTTCCCACCCCACATGGCAGAGTTTTTTAATGAGAAATGATGCTTGTTTAAGCTCCTGTTTGTGTCACTAAGTTAGGAGGTGGTATTGACTTGTCCCCTCATGAAATAGGAAGCAATAAGAAGTTTATCTCCCAGCAGACACGATGGGAAAGCTAGTCCATTGTTTTGCTTCTCTAAGGTCACAGATTTCACTTCATTATTTCTTCACGGAGCATTTTCAGGTAAAACACATCCTCAGTACCCAAAAAAAGGGTATCTCTCATTATGGAGTATATAATATGCTCCTTCTCTCTGTTATTCAGGTCATCAGCCAACTTTTATTGTGTATACACGATGTGACAAATACTGTGCTAGGCACTGCGGATGCAAAGATGAATAGAACACAGCCCCTTATCTCAAGACACTGACAGCCTGTTGGAAGAGCATATTTACAATGTGGTTATCCAAGAGTTGACCACGTTTTTAAAGGCACTAAATCTGAGCTTCTTGAGCACTAAATTCAGTTTAAGCTTTACTAAAAGCCTCCCTGAATGTTCTTCCAAATCATGCTACATAGTTGAGAAAAGACTGGGATTCATTAACATCCCAAACCTGAGCACTCTTCAATATAAGCTATTTATGATATAAATTCACTTTGGGAACTTCTAGTTTATAAAAATCTGGACTTCTTGGGTCCAAGGAAATATTAGTTTCTAATGCATGTTTTTTTAAATATTTAAGGATGAAAGGTGAAAATTTTTCAACTGCGGTTTCCAGCTAGTTTGATAAGAAATCATATAACTACCATTTAACTATAAGCCCTGTGAAGGGTTTTATCTGCCTTGTTTATGAGTTTTGTACTGTCAGCCCCTAACACATCCCGGATGCATAATAGATCCTACACACACCACACACACACACACACACACACACACACACATACACATATGTAATTTGTACTGAATGTAAATTGTTTGTGTCCTTGGGGGCAGTCAGAAATAAACACAGAATCCATTAAAGCCATATTTAACCCACCGGAATGTAATGTGTGCCAGAAAGCAATCCCTGAAATGCACTAATCAGAAAGTGTTCTCTTCCCTCGTGTCCCCAGGAAGGTAGTTGGGAATCAGTTTGCTCTTGGTAGGTCATTAAGTTTTCTGAGTTATAGTTGTTCCCCAAATGTTGGCATATCTCATTGGCAGATAGTTAAAGAGAGGCTGGTGTGCCGTGCCACCATCGGGGCGCAGAAGGGGAAGAGTTTGGTGATGATCGTGAACGTCACCTGCGAGTTCATCGCGCCTCTCATCCAGCTCTCCACCAAGCAGCTCATCTACCGACTGGAGAAGGTCAGTGGGGCCGCACCAGGGAGGGCTGGATGCTCCAACTGGGGGTCCACGTGTTCACATTTTCATTTTGGAAGATAAATTCATAGGAATCCTGTTATACCCATTACACAGCTCGTATTTCCTAAGCTTCAGAGGCGAGTACACGTCCAACTAAAAATTCTGAATCTAAACCTACAATCCTTTGAAATGTAAATTGCTATGGAAATTCTACTTTCATCATTCCTAATGTATAAGACCAAAGTGAAGGAGTATTCCAGTGCACTGAAAATGCATTTTATTTGATCATTTTACTCTAACCAGGTAAAATAAACATCACATCAGAGAAAGGGTTGGAGTCGAATGATTGATAATTACAGTCAGTAAGAATAGCTACCACTTACTGATTAGTACATGTTGAGTGTTGAGCTGTGTTCATTGCGTACATTTTCCCACTTGTCCCTCACAATGACACTCTGCAGTGGGTTCTGTTATCATTCCCATGATACACTTGAGGAAACGGAGATACAAGTTAAGCTGGAGAATAATCAACTTGAACTATTTGGTTCACACTCTTTAACTGAAATGGCTATATATATCCTTGATTTTATATGGCCATTAAGGGCAGGCACTAAGTGGCTGCCTCTCAGGGCAGGGGGTCAGGATGGTGAGGAGGTGGAGGAGATATCACAGTAGGATTTGACCTACTGTTAGGCAGGTGTCCATCCTAAAATTATTTACCATTCAAAAAAGACACATATGGAATATCTGTTCTAAGTCGGGAATTGTGCTAGTGCTGAAAATCTGATGAACCAGACAGATACAACCAAATCTAAGATGCTGGTTGAAGTTATAGACTTTTAAAAAGTTATTGAGGCCAGGCGTGGTGGCTCACGCCTGTAATCCTAGCACTCTGGGAGGCCAAGGCGGGTGGATCGCTCGAGGTCAGGAGTTCGAGACCAGCCTGAGCAAGAACGAGACCCTGTCTCTACTAAAAATAGAAAGAAATTATATGGACTTCTAAAAATATATATAGAAAAAATTAGCCGGGCATGGTGGCGTATGCCTGTAGTCCCAGCTACTCAGGAGGCTGAGGCAGTAGGATTGCTTAAGCCCAGGTTGCTGTGAGCTAGGCTGATGCCACAGAACTCTAGCCTGGGCAACAGAGTGAGACTCTGTCTCAAAAAAAAAAAAAGTTATTGAAATTGAATTGTTTAAGTTACCATCATAAACAACGCTATGAAGAAGAGGTGTAAGGTGCTATGAGGGCATATATCGGGAGACTTGGCTTTATTTGTCCATGTGGTCAGAGATGGCTTCCTTGAGCAAGTGCCTCAAGTTAAGACTTGAAGTAAAAATAGACATTAGTTTGATGACAAGGGAGGGGGAGATGTTATAGGCAGAGGGAGCGGTGCACGCGAAGGCCTGAGTTAGGAAACGGACGGCTTGGCGGACTTAAAGAACTGAAAGGCTGCCTTGGACAGAGAATGTGCCAAGGATGGCAAGAGGTCTGTCTGGGGACGTGTAGCGTGCCTGGGAAGCATGCTACACCCTGCAGCAACACCCTGCTTAACTGATGAGTGGGGAAGGTGGGCATTGAAGAAATAGAATAAGGGTTCCAGGAAGCTCAACTAACAAGCAGAACTTGGAGCCAACAAGCTCCATGAGACGCGTAAAAAGAAAATACTCCAAGAGTTCCTGCTACAGTTATTAAGCTGTAGTGCTCTGTTTTAAATTCTTCCTTTTTGTTTAATAAGTAATCAGTAAAGATATTTATTGGCAACAGCTGCACTGGATTTGGTAGCATCATATTTTCTCTGAATGCAGCTATTCAGAGAAAGTTCAATGACTATTTATTGAATAGCTATTCTGTGCATGACACTGTAATATATGTTAAATATGCAGCTTAGTTTCTTATTAGATTTTTCTAAGCCCATAAACACTCATAAAAATGTGTGGGTAGTACTCCTGCTCCTTTTCTTCTTTTCATATCCTTATGCCTTTGTGGGGGGGGGCAAGGGCAAGTATATTTTTGTTTAAATCTCTATTGTTTGAGTTTATCACTAGATCAAAATATGCAAACATTTTGAATATGGCATTAACTTCTTATTGAATCAAAAAGTGAATTGAGCCTCAATTCCCTGCTTGTGTCCACCCTTCTCTCTTTTCCTCCACATATGGGAAGTTTGAAATCTGTCCTAGTACTGTATTGTTCATTTTCATTTCCTGCTCACATTTAATCCATATCAGGGACAATTAAGAAATGCAACTTCACTGCCCAGCATGCGTAAGAGACCTGCTAGGCCTCGGTATTCAGATTTAATTGTATGACACCCAATTATCTGCTCCATCTCCTTGTTTTCGTCTCCAGGCAGTACATCCGGTTTGATGCATTAGAACATAATGATACCAACCCTGTCTATGGAAAGAATTTTTCTATAACTGTTTCCTCGGTTTTGATCTACTTTATAACTATCATACCATTCATAAGCCACAGAGGTGAAATCCCACAGAAACATCTCTGTGGGATTGAAAAGGTCAATTGAAACTAGCAGCCAGCTTGCTTCATGAAGTTCCAGCGGCAAATTCTGTCTGCTGGTATTTGGGGAGACAAAAACCCAAAGAGAAGGGGTCATTTTAAAATAGAACGGCTTCTCAGTGCTTCAACCTCTCATCACTAACCTCTGAATGGCCTCTTGCCAAAACCAACCAAGTGTGGCTTCTTCACTTCAAAGCCATCTGCAGTGACACAGCAGCCTTCGGGGAAGGTCACTGGGTGGACAGTTCGCCATGCAGCCTGTTGCTCAGTAAGCCCAAAAGTGCTGCCTCATCCCTCCCTAAACTGTAGCGTGCAACCTGCAGGTGCATGGTGAGTCTGGTGTCTGTGTTACCATGTTAGAGGGAGGGAAACAAAGGCGGGCATCTGAGGGCAAATGCCATATCAGACCCCTAAAATAACCTTGAGAGCGTACCCGGGGGTTGTGGGGTACAACCGAGGCAGGAGGCTCGAGCCAATGGGCACTGGTCACCCACGCTCACCCAGGGCCAGGGGACCTGGGAACCACAGTGGGAGGAAGACTGTGCTGGAAAGATAACTGGAAGACAGAGTCAGATCAAAATCTGAAATAGGAGGATTTAACTGAAATTGGAACAAAGAGAAAAGGCAAATCAAAACAAGGAGGCCTGGAAAAACAGGCTAGAGTTGTTAGAAGAGCCAAGGAATTACTGGAGAGAGGTTCTCTTTGGAGGCTGTGTATTGAGGCTTCTGGTCACCTACTGCTAATATTAAAGGACACCCTTTCCAGGGCACACAAGATATAATGCAGGCGCCAGCATCAGAATGAGAAAATTTCAGTCTGGCCAGAACTTCTGGCTCAAGATTCACTTCTGATACCTTTCTAGTTGAAAATTAAATCTGCTATGTCTAACAGTCTAACAGAGTAAAAATATGCTTCTAAATCAACTGTCCTGGTGTTATCAGAAAAAGTTTCTAGGAAATAGTTAGGAGCATTTGTCAATATAACAAATTAAGTATATTGCAAATTGGTTATTTTAAGCATGGAAAAAATATAAGGGCAAAATGCTTTATTCATTATAATAATACCTAGATTTATTTACAAGATATCACTAATTTATTAGACTTTGTTTTATGACACTGTGGAAACTTCTATAGTAATAGTTTTATCCAGAAGCATGACTCGTACAGGTTTTTTCAACTAGACAAGAGAGGAAAATCTGATCTATGTTCTCTGGGTTATGTAGATCTACTTTTTAGTAGTCACCCAGACATCATTCCACATGATTTATCTAAACTTCTGTAAGAGAGAAAAGAATACACATACATACATACATATACACACATACACAGGGGGAGAGAGAGCATTGAATTTGTTGTTAATAATGAATATGAGACTTTCATTGCTAAAGGCTCACTATGTTTACTATGACGTGGTTTGTTTCCTATTTTTCTGTTTTTTGCAGACACCTGATGCTGTGCTGGAACCTGATTACCAGCCCTTGGTCATAAAGAACATTTCCACCTTGCCCGTGAACATGCTGCTGTCAATCTCGGGACCCTTCTTTGTCTGCGAGACTGACAAATCCCCGCTGCCCACCGTTCCTGAGGTACTTCGACAGGGGCATCCTAACCAGCTCCTGGGGGGCTGTGCATGTGGAAAAGGAGGAGAATAATAACAATACACCACCTAACTCGAGTTCAGAAAAATAGGATCCAAAGGAAACAAACAGAAAAGACCACAAAAAATTTAAAATGAGTAATCAATTCCAAAATCATTCAGTAGAAACACTATCACTAATGGTGTTAGATCTTCCAGCTCATTGTGATAATGCTTTCACTCCAGCCCACTATAATGAAGACAATCTATAGAAAGCAGTGACTTTCTACTAATAATAGTAAAGATTTTTTTCTCCCCACTCAAATCCAATCAAAACTCCATATGCAAGGAAATGAAGAAATAGCCAAGCCCAGTCCCCAAAGCAGCAAGCCCTTCTCCAAATACCGAGAAATCTGAACCAAGCTGAGGGAGGCAGCTAGGAGTTTACCCCGGCCGCCAGTCTGGGACAGGATGTAGCTAGCGTTCTCTAAACAGCCCTGCAAGATTGTCCATTCCTAGAACTTTATTCTACAGACATAGATACAGTATACAAAATGACATATATACAGGATATTCATTGCAGTGTTGATTGTAAGAGCAAAAGATTGGGAACCAATATCCATCAATAGGAGACTGGCTAAGTAAATGATGGCAGAATCACATGATGGAATGAAATGCAGCTATTGGAAAGAATGAAGCAGCTCCACATGTGATGATATTGAGTGATCTCCCAGTGAGAAAAGTGAGATGCTGAACAGTGTGCTAGCATATGTGCAAAAAATTAATACATATACAAGTATGATTTTATATCCATAGAATAAGTCTACAAGACATTTTTAACCTTGGTTGCCTCAGGGGAGGGAAACTAGTTGGCTTAGGTAAGAGTTGGGAAGAAGGGCACAAGAATGACTTGCTTTTTTATTGTTCTATATATTCAAAATATAAATGAAATGTTTTTAAAAGATTTTTTGAACTCTGGGTTCTCCTATGAATTAGTGAGTGTCGCCAGGGGGTACCACCACAAGAGTGGAGGGGAGGTGGTGACAGGCGAGTGTCTAGGGTGATGGGGAAGAAGTTCAGGATAACAGTGCTTAGTGAAGCTGGGGGCAATTCCACGTCTTTGGTTTCTTCTTCCCCTTCCCCTTCTCCTCCTCTTCTTCCTCACCCCTCCTTTCCTCTTCCTCCTTCTCTTCTTCTCCTGTCCTCTTCCTCTTCCTCTTCTGCCATCTTCTTCTTTCCTCTCCTCTTACCTCCTCTTCCTCCTCCTTCTCTGCTTCCCACTTTCCATTTCCCCCTCTTCATAGGCCTTCAATCATCATGACTTCACATGTATGAAGGTTTTGGTATATGTACGAGGCAAGGTCTAGAGACACTTCTAAAGGTACAACCTGTGCTCAGATCGTGTCTATGGAGTTTCAGTGGGACCTGCTCACATCTGGGCTATCTGGGTCGCTTAGAACATAAGGGAGTAACAGTTCACCCAAAAAGGCACAAGATAATATGGGGAGCTCTCTTACTATTTTCCAAAGGAAGTAGTTGTTCTGGTCCTGGTTTGCTGGGAGTTCTCCTTGGCCAGGTAACAAAAAAAAAAAAAAAAAAAGATTTTTTGAAATAAGACCACACTTGTCCTGGGACAAAATAATATAGAATATTCAACAATGGAACACATCTTAGTAAAGTTACAGGACTTACTGATAACCAAGGGAAAAGACCTATCAAGGGAAGATGTTAGAGTTTAGACTAACCTCAGACTTCTCCACAATAACACTTAATGCCAGATAACAGCAGAGTAGTGACTACAGAGTATTGAGGGAAAGAACGTGTGACCCAAGAATTTTATAACCAGCCAAAGTATCCTTTGAGTATAACAGTAACAGACAGGCCCTTTCAGGATCCAAGGAAACATTGAGTACAATGTTCACACACTGTTGAAAAACCAATTTGCCAGTGAAATCCAACCATCCAGGAGAATCAAATAAGGTGCTTGGGAATGAAAAACTGTGAGAAAAAGACTGACAGGAGGACTCAGTCGGTTTAATTATACAACTGAGACTATACAGCTTTGGCAGTCAGGACTTCAGAGCAGAATGTTTTAAACCTCAGCTTCTTAAACTTCCCTATAGCCAATAAAAATTGGAAGGTAGGGGGAGCATAAGTGTGCTGGTGCCACCCCCTTTTACAGCCAGGTGTCAATAAGAGATTTCCAAAGTTGCAACTGCTTTATATCTAACCATCTTTTTCCTTGATTGTAAAGGGAACATAGTAATAACTAACATGTATATACCACACACTACATGTAGGGCGCTGCCCTGAAACACCTCACACATACAATTACTCATGACAACCTTTTAAAAAGTGGTAGTTACTATTATTAGCCCTATTTTACAGATGGAGAAACTGAGGTCCTGTGTTATTGCCCAAGGTCACACAGCTAGTAACTGGCAGAACCAGGATTTGGACCCAAGCAGTCTGGCTCCAGAGTCCTTAATCTTAGGAATTAATATCCCTTGTGTAAGAAAAACTTAAGGATTTTTTTTGAGAAAAAAATTCAGATATATTTTTTAGAAAATAGTGTAGTCTAATTCCATTTTTATAAAATTCTATTATCCCTCTATCGTCTGGACTAACATTTACCCAATGTTAACTGTGAGAAATAACATATGGTGAAATTTGGGATGAATTTCTAATTTCTTCTTTGTGCTTTTATATATAATGTAATTTTTTGTAGCATTTCTACAGAACAAGTCATCCCTCTGGAAAAAAATTAAGTCAATCTTCAAAACATTGAAACACCAAGCATTGTGATTTAAAGTGCTAGAGATACCATGGTCTACAAGCATGGGTTCTCAATTGTGCCCGGCCACCTGTGCCAGCGGTAGAGTCAAAGGACAGGTGGCTGGGCTGGCTTTCAGATGGGATTAGGCCAACTGAAGAGTCATGACTTTCTCTGATTGTTGAATCAGGCGACTGGCTTTATCAACTGAAATCACCTAATCATGTCACTGAAGTGCACAGTTAAATACCTGAACTGTTCAAGTCCAGTGGAAAGAGGAGGTGTGCTGTAGACAGATTCATTCCTGTGTGCATCCGTCCCGACTGCCTCAGGGCACTTGCTGCAAAACCACGAGGTGGCTTTCGTGCCCATTAAATGAATTGAGCAATGCCTAAAAAAGCTCACTCATAGTCAGCCTTTCCAGGGGGAGGTGTTACTGCAGACACCGGCATCAAGGAACACACGGGGATTTGAATCAAAGAGGGAAAAGAACAAATAAAATCTACCGAACAAACCCTGTACAGCTGTGGACTGTCATTTTAAGTTGAACAGAAAACAGCGGAAAGTAGATAGCACTGTGCTTAAAAGTTCGGATTGCAGACATTGGAAAAGAAATTAAATCACCTAATCTGTCCTTTTCTGGGTCCCTCTCTACAGAGCCCCCCAGTGCTTTAGAAAGCCTTTTTTAAAATTTTCTTAAGCAAAGAACTTTTCCCACTTGTCTAGGAAAATCATTTCAAAATCTAATTTATTTTCAGTTAAGAATTCGTATAACCCCACACGACTCTTATCAAAATCTCTTCCTTCAAATAATTCCTCTCCAGATTCTCCTTGCTTTCATCTTCAACTAATAAAATATGTATGCATATGTATAAATCTGTACTTATATGTACTAGCTGTTTAATTATGTATATGTGTTTATATATGGATTTTATACTAATATGTATGTGTGTGTGTATCTGTGTGTACATAAATCTATATAAAAATCTATATAAATAAGTTTGGTTGTCCTGTTTCATGTATCAGGTTGGAAATGCATAGTACAAAAGTTGGTAATTCCCCATTATCTTGTTTGTAGCCTATTAAACTGGACATTGATGAAGAAAAAAACCTGCTGATCAAGTTTGACCCTTTCTACAGAACTGATTTGAACAACTGGGTGGCAGAAGAAATTCTAGAAATTAAGTATGTGGAACACCCTCAGGTAGACAGCCTGAACCTCCATGGAGAGGTGCATTACCCCAACCTCAGTTTTGAGACGATGGAGCTGGACTTCGGCTGTATCCTGAACGATACAGAGGTCATTCGCTACATTACAATCACCAACTACAGCCCCTTGGTTGTGAAGTTCCGCTGGTTCTTCTTGGTGAACGATGAGGAAAATCAGATAAGGTACCACCAGCATAGAAATCCCGCAGCACTCTGCTGTTCGTTCCTTTCCTCTTTCAGCCTTTGCACCGGGTTTCTTCCTGTATTCTGTGTCCTGGTCATTCATGAATATTTTCAGTTCTGACAACTAGTTACTGACAGAAGTAACAAGGAATTTAAAATCATGATCTACCCTAGATTTCCAAACTAGAAAAGTATGTAAAACATCTTTGAAAGCCCCAGTGACTACTAAGTTAACAGAGCAATATCCATAAGCCTGCCTTAATTTCGAATCTAGTAGTGAGATAATTAGACATTTATCACTAAAAAAAGTCTTTGTAGTATCTTAAAAAATTATTATTTTATTGTGGTAAGAACACTTAACATGAGATCTACTCTTTTAAATGCTGCAGTGAAGATGGGAGTGCTAATATTTCTTTGAGATCTTGATTTCAGTGTTTTTGGATAAATACCCAGGAGTGGGATTGCAGCATCATATGGTAGTTTTATTTTTAATTTTTAAGGGAACCACCATACTGTTTTTCCATAGTGGCTGCACCATTTTGTATTCCCAGCAACAGTGTACACGCTTCCAGTTTTTCCACATCCTCAGCAACACTTGTTGTCTTTTGGTTTTTTGATAATAGCTATCCTAACAGGTGCGAGCTGATAGCTCATTGTGGTTTTAATTTGCATTTCCCTGATAATTATTGATGTCAGGCATTTTTTATGTACTTGTTACCATTTGTAGATCTTCGTTGAAATGTCTATTCAAGTCCTTCACCCATTTTTAATTAGGTTATTAGGATTGTTTTTTTGTTTGTTTTTTTTGGTTTTTTTTTTGCTATATTGGGTGAGTTATACAAGTTCTTACATATTTGGAAGATTAACCCCTTATCAGATATATTTTCTCCCATTCCATAGGTTACATTTTCACTCTGTTGATTGTTTCCTTTGCTGTGCAGAAGCTTTTTAGACTGCTCTAGTCCCACTTTTTTATTTTTGGTTTTGTTGCCTGTAGAGTTTACTTAATAAGCATTCCAGACTCAAAGCATGGATTGAGAGGACTGTACACTGAGTATGTGCCACACCAAGCTCCATGTTGCCTATTCTGCATATTTCAGTGGGTTTCTGTTCTGGTCCGTATGTGTGTACGTATAGACTTTTACGTAGTTAAAACATAGTGGGAGGTGGCGACTGCTGCATTTTCTTCTTGGTTGGCAATGAGGACTAAGGGCTTTTGTATATTTCCTTATCGGATGTTTGACACTCAGTTTTTAGCATGTGAATGTCGTGTGGACATTCTTAACTGAGGAAACCGCGTGTTGTTTCCTTAGAGGCTTGTGAGTGCTTTCCGTGCATAATCCTCATTTTATATCTGACAGCCACCCTTTTCTTTCCTGTGCTCGTTACCACGGTAACAGCGACTTGCTCTGGATGTCTTTCGGAGACATCTAATGATGACCCAGCATAGCACCGAAGCCAGCAGCCGGTCCTGGGCCCAGGCATTGGAACCTGCTCATTAAGTGCTGTGGACTGTTTGGGTTTGGAATGAAATTCTGTAGATGGTGAACGTTTAAAATAATTATGGAAAAATCAGCCAACCTGACCTAATGCGCTTTGAATACCAGATTTTGTGGAGTTATTCTGATGTAACACAGCTAAATGAGTTTATTCCATGTGGGAGCAAGGACATGCTTTATTTATTTTATATTTTTGAGAGGCCATTTTCATAATTAAAATAATGACATTTTGAAAACGTACTTGGCCAGCACTGAAGATAATACACTTAAGTTTTCGTTGGTTATTTAACCATTTTTCTCTTTCTTCAGTATCTTCCTATCTCTTTATATTGAGCCTCTGCTTATAATTCATTTGTTCATTCATTCATTCAGAGAGTCATTTAGAAAACATTTGATAAGTTATTCCTGTGGACCGGATATTGAGGCACAAGACATAATCCCTATGCTGGGGCCAGTGGGGAAGGCAGATGTGTAAAGTCCAGTGAACATGTGATAACGCCGGGCTCTGGGGGTGGGAAGGAGACATGGAGTTCCCCGAGAAATTGGAAAAGGCTGCACCAGGGCCTCACAGTTAAATGTTCCAGATGGAGAAGCAGGGAAGCCTTCTAAGTAACAGGAATAGCATGTATATGCCAGTTAGGATTCATGGGTTCATTCTGCTGCAAGTCATAGAAAACCTTATCCTAAGCAAAAATTAAAAGGAAAGTAAATTCATTGGTTTCCACATCTTAAAAGTTCAGATTTATTCTGGCTTATAGCCTGGCTCACAGCGAGAATTCAAACAGGTACTCTGTCTCTCAGCTCTGCTCAACTTCATGTGTTGACCCCATTCTCAGATCAGCTTTCCTCATGGTTACCAAATGGCTGCCCACACTCCTAGATCCATGTCTTTCTGGACTCTTGAGCTCTTTCTCCCAGAACTTCCAGAAGATTCACTCTGGTCAGACTGACTTAATCACATTGCCTGCCCCACCCCCACCCCTAATCAGTTGCTGCCAGGGGAGGGCTATGCACTTGTCATTGTCAGCCTGGTCACGTGCCCCACCCCAAGAGCTGCAGATGGTGATCCCATAACTGTAGGGGTTGCAGGTGGGAATGCAGTAGCTCTCCAAACAGGAACTGACACCTGAGAGAATGGGTGCTGGACAGCAGTGACACACACCCACTACGATGTCAGCAGAGGCTACGCCAGTGTGGCCAGAGCAGACTTCACTGGGGTGGGAGATATGGGAGGTGAGTCTGGAGAGGTATATTGACAGCAGTGTGGGAGGCCTGGTGTTCCATAAGAAATTTAGACTGTTTCTTGTGACAGTGATGAGATTTGTAATCAAGAGGGTGACAGAGTCGGGTTTTTTTCAGAAAGATAACTTTTAGCCACATTCAGCACAGTTGTCCAACCCCTTCTTGCTGAAACATTCCTTTCTTGGCTTGCAGAACACCATCTTCTCCTGCTTTTCCTCTCATCCCCTCGACAACTCCTTCTCAACTCTGCCAGCAACCCCGCTACAGGAGCAGGATGCAGGGCCCTGCCCTGGGCCCTGTGCTCCTCCTAGAGATTGACTCATGCCCAGAGCATCAGTCAGCCTCTCTTGCTGAGGCTTCCAAGCGTGTAGCTCCACCTAGACCTGCTGCCGAGTTCCAAGTCCGTTGCCTTCTTGACATCTCCTCTTGGATATCTCCCAGGTGATTCATGTCACATGCAAGCTCTGGTTCTCCCCCTGCTCCCTCCTTGGCCCTCTCTGCCTCTCCTCCAAGGCAGCCTGTCCCAGCAAATGACATCAGTGTCCTCCTGGGAGGCACCAGGATTCCTTCCTCTCCCTAACCCCACCCACCCCATCCAGTCCACTACCAAGTTCTACCTCTTCTGCCTTCTAAACTCCTCATTCCTGTTCCCATTGCTATTACCCTGGCTCAAGTCACCTCCACCTGTTGCCAAGACTGTGGCCACACCCCAGGGCTCTCTGCCTCCACACACGCCCACAGTCCACTCTGCACTCAGTAGCCAGGTTACGAGCATGTCACCACCCTGGCTTTAAGCCCTTAATGACTACCTACACTTCTTGGAATCGAGCACAGAACACTTCCTGCATTCTGCAGGGCTCGGCATGTGCTGGTGTTCCCCCGAGGTTTTGCTCCCCCTCACCACGCTGACCTCTCTGTTTACCTAGCATGCTGGCCTCTGTCCCACCCAGTGCTGTTCCTGTCCAACTGCCCCCTCTGCTGGACGCTTGTCCCCACCCCCACCCAGCTGCCTCCTGCCCCCTCTTCAGGTCTCAGCCTCAGCATCCTTCCCTGGGGAAGCCTTGTCCAGGGTCCTTTCCTAGGCCAGAGCCCTGTCATGGGTGCTGGCAGTCGCATCTCCTTGGTGACTCACATCACTCATATACCCTGGCTCAATGTCCACCTTCCCAGCTGGCTCTTAACTTCTGTGATGCCAGAAAGCACATCTGCCCGGCCACTTCTGGAGCCCCAGAGCCTAGCACAGTCCTTAGCACAGAGGAGAACCTCAAAGGATACTTTTTAGTTGATCAACTTCTCCCACCTGGGTATTTGTAGCGAGACGGAGATAGTTTCATAACTGGTTTAAGATTCCTTCCTGTCAGCTTCCTGGCACCTGTCAAATGGAAAGGTTCAAGGCATAAATGTCACCTAGAATAGACCAAAAAAATGCCACCTGCCCTCCAGACAGACTCGTTCTGTCTGGCATCAGAAAAACATAAACCTCTCATTGGCTAAAGGTCACTTTTATCAGATATAACAACAGTAACCTTTCTTTTCCAATTAGAATCCTTCTAAGCCTTGCAGTTGGTAAAAGAAACAAAAACTTAAGATAGGGTTTTCTTTTTCTTTTGTTTGGCAGGTATGAGGATGTTTAGACACTCTTAATACTCCTGTCACAACACATGCATCTGCTGTGCGTGTGTGTGTGTGTGTGTGTGCATGTGTGCATGTGTGTGTAGGGCCCCCAGGAGAACACGTCGGCAGCAGAGCCTGCTTCCCGCTCCTCTTTGCTCACTGGCCCTCTTTTTTGAGGCTGCAGCACCATCACAGGAGGGCAAGCATTCCCCAGTTGTGGCTGTAGACTGGTTAAATTGTCACTGTGGGGCTGTCACCTTGCCTGGGGTCCTGCCCACAGTTTCAGCACCAGCTTCTAACTGCTCATCCTTGAAAGGGGGGAGGATAGGAGCTCTAGGACAAGCCATCCTGCATCCATTCAGAAGGGCTTGAAATCTCAGACACTATCCTTCTGTTGATGGGTTTGGAAATTCAAGTTCAGCCCCGTGTCATGGGAGCTGACTTGTTTTTCCTTCTGGGCATCATTCCTACAGCTTGGTTCACTGCCATTGAGGAAGTGGCAATACCTGACTGCGAGGACAGGCAATACAGAAAATCTAAGATCTAAGGGGTTATTTTGCTTCCTAAGAAGGAATGTCATTACTTAAGTAGACTTGAAATATATAGAGAATATAATTAAGTACAATATATGTGTTACATATGACATATTACATAAATTATTAAGGTTTGCTGTATAGAAAATGTTTCTTAAATAAATATAACTTATACACACATATATTATTTAATTTAGGGGTATTCAGACACTTTACAGCAGAACTTGTTTTAAAGTAAATCACCTGAGAGCAGAGATGCTGGGTGGAGGAGAGAGTAGAGGGGTCCTTCTTCCTCCCTCCCACCCCACCCTTCAGTTCCTGGGCTTCCTCCGGGGAACCCTTGGGGCTGGGGCTGAGTTAACTAATCCCTAATTACATTTAAGCATTACATTAAGTCAAGTCACAAAGCAATGTTGAAAAAAATCCCTACACTTAAGTACATTGCATTACCTAGCTCTGGCTGCCATAGCGAAATACCATAGGCAGGTCACCTTAAACAGCAGACATTTTTTTCTCGTTTCTGGAGGCGGGATGTCTGAGATCACAGGTCCAGCATAGTCAGATTCTGGTGAGGGCTGTCTCCCTAGCTTGTAGATGGCCACCTTTGCAGATTAGGCTCACATGGCAGAGCGAGAGAGAGAATACTCTGGTGTCTCTTCTTATGCGGGCACTAATTCCATCAGGAGGGCCCCACCCTCATGACCTCATCTAAACCTAATTATCTCCCAAGTGCTAGATGGCCACATGTGGCTGTGGCTATGGTATTGGACAGCACAGATAGGGAACATTTCTATCACTGCAGAAAGTTGTAACAGACAACACTACTATAGACAATTTGAACACAATTAACAGGCTTAATATAATTGATATATGTAGAACACTACACTAAAAAAATCTTCCAGTTATGAAAAATTACCATATACTAGGTCTTAAAGCAAATCTCAATAGATCTTATATGCCAGAAATCCATAGCAAATATATAACTAGAAACAAACAAGTACGTAAAAACAGAGGCTTAGACGTTTTTAAAACATACATCGGAACAACCTATGGGTGAATAAATTACAAGAAAATTAGAAAGTGCTTAGAATTGAATGATGATGAAAATAAGCTAACAGAGATGAAGCTAAACTGTACGTAAATAAAAATGTGTAGCCTTAAATCAGTGGTTCACAACTGAAGGCAATTTTGCCCCCCAAGGGACACTTGGCAATGTCTGGAGACTTTTTTGTATTACCACAACTCAGGGAGCTACTGGCACCTAGTCAGTAAAGGCCAGGGATGTTGCTAAATATCTTATAATAAACACACAGGACAGCCCCCAACAACAAAGAATTATCTGGTCTAAAATGTGCTGCTGTTGAAAAACCCTGCCTTAAAAGTTTATGGTAGAAAAGAAGGAAGGATGAAAATTGAGTTAAGCATTCACAACTTAAAAAGTTAGAAAAATAAATAAATAAATCCAAAGAGTACATAAATGGAAATACTGAATATATGACCAGAAATTAATGAAGGAGAAAATTAAGATGAAATACAAAGAATCAGCATAACCAGGAGTTGATTATTTGAAAAAACTAACAAAATTGATAAATTCAGACAAGACTGATCAAGGAAAAAAAACCACAAACATTATTAAAAATAAACAAGTGATATAACTACAGTTTGCAGCAGATATTAAAAAGATAATGAGACAGTCATGAGTAACTTTACAGCGACAAATTTGAAAACTTGACTAAAATGCACAAATTCATAGGAAAATACAACTTGCGAAAACTGACTCTAAAAAAAGAAAAACCAGAAATCCGAATGGCCTTATAATCACGGAGGAAATTGAATAGTTTCAGTCAACTCTTCCCTTTAAAAAAAACCACAGATCCCTGATAGATACAGGAAGGTTCTTCCAAGAATTTAAGAAACAAATAATTCCAAATTCTTTTCAGAGAAAAATTAAAAAGACAATATTACCCAATTCATTTTATAAAACTAACTTAATCTTCATACCAAAATCCATTAAGCCAGGTCAGAAGCATAAACATTTCAAGCCATTCTCACCCATTAATTCAAAAATAGAAATGCAAAACATTCACCAAAATATTAGCAAACTGAATCCAGCAAAGTATAAAAAGATATCATGATGAGATTGGGTTTATTCCAGATTATGGTTATATGATCATTAGATTAAGGAAAAATGTTCAATAAAATTTATCAACTATTCATGTGAAAATTCCTTAACCTGATCTAGGATAACTTTTAAAAATGATGAAATGTTAAAAGTATTTCCTTTAAAATCAGAAACAAGATAAGAGTTCCACTTCTCATTTCTTCCTTTTTTTTTTTTTGAAACAGGGTCTTGCTCGCCCTTCACTCTGTCACCCAGGCTAGAGTGAAGTGGCAGGATCATAGTTCACTGCAGCTCCTAATTCCTGAGCTCAAGCGATCCTCCCACTTCAACCTCCCAAGCAGCGGGCAATACAGGCATGAGTCACCATGCCTGGCTAATTTTTTTTATTTTTTGTAGAGGTGGGGTCTCACTATGTTGCCTAGGCTAGTTTCGAACTCTTGGCCTCAAGCAATCGTCCCACCTTAGCCTCCCAAAGCACTGAGGTTACAGGAATGAGCCATCAAGCCCAGCCTAAGAGTTCCATTAATATTCAACAAACTTACTAAAGATCCTATCCAGTGCAGGAAGATAGGAAAATAAATAAAAGGAACTAGATTTGGAAGGGAAGAAACAAAACTGTCATGTTCCGATTATCTACATAGAAAACGCACAGTAATCTACAGACAAATTACTAGAATTAAAGAATTTGGTGAGGATGATGGATTGATATAAAGTTATTAAATTCAATTGCATTTCTGTATAGCAGCAACAAATAGAAAATAGAATGCAATAAAAAAAGTACTTAGAAATAAACCTAACAAAAAACACAAAATATTTATGTATAAAATAATTTTATTAAAAGTCATTAAGGAAGACCTAAATAAATGGTGAGACATACTTTCTTCATTGATTTGAAGGTTCTAGTGAAGATATAATTTCTGTTGATTCTAAAATTTATATGGAAGAGGAAAGGGATGAGACCAGCCAAACTCCCCACAAATGGGAAGTTTTTCTCTACTGGATATGAAGCCTTTTTGTAAAAATATAATAGTGTTCAAAGGGTGTTATTTGTGCACAGATAGACAAATAGAACGAAGGAACAGGATAGAGAGCCCAGAAACAGACCCATACGTGTACGGAAACATGGCAAAATAGAAATATTTGAACAAAGAAGGGATGACTTAGTCAGTAAATGATCTGGGAAAAATACATTGTCTATATTGAAAAAAGCAAAAATGAATTTCTCTGCTCACACTATACAGAAAATTAATTCCATGTAGGTTAAAGATATAACTGTGAAAGTCAAAATTTTTAAACTTCAAGAAAATCCAGCATAATGTCTTGATCTCTGAATAAAGAATAGTTTCTTAAACAAGATATAAAAAACACAAAATCATAATGAAACTATTAATAATTTCTGCACTGAATTTGAGAACTTTTATACATCAAAAGATACCATAAAACGCGTACAAAGACAAGTCACAAACGGAGAGAAGTTTTTGGCATACATAGTACCTTCAGATGATTCTTGTACATAGTATATGAAGAATGCCCTTGAAGGAAAAGACAGAATTCAATTAAAAAATGGGAGAAAAGGATGAGTAGTTA
>CM052442.1:121317759-121336543 GCA_028533085.1 Varecia variegata | reverse complement strand
AATAATTTCTGCACTGAATTTGAGAACTTTTATACATCAAAAGATACCATAAAACGCGTACAAAGACAAGTCACAAACGGAGAGAAGTTTTTGGCATACATAGTACCTTCAGATGATTCTTGTACATAGTATATGAAGAATGCCCTTGAAGGAAAAGACAGAATTCAATTAAAAAATGGGAGAAAAGGATGAGTAGTTATTTCATAGAAGAGGAAATATGAATGACCAATAAAGAATAAAAGGATGTTACACATCATTAGTGATATTGAAAATAAACATTAAAACATTTCCAACTAGACATCATTATAGACTCACCAGATTAGAGAAAATTAAATATGACCCTACCAAGTGTAGTTGGGGGTATGGAGGCATAGAATCCCAGACATTGCTGATGGAAGTGTAAATTGATAAAATCACTTTGGAAAGCAATTTATTATTTGCTAGTAAAATTGATCATGAACATTCCGAAGGCTGTGCCCAGCTCCTAGCTTGTCTGGTTTTGTGTCATTTTTCCTTGGTTCTTCCTCTCCCCTAGTACCCAGTTGGTCAGTACATTCTGTCAATTTTTCCTCGGCAGTGATGGCTCTTCCTTCTGCCGTCTTGCCCACAAATCCTCCCTCTAGGATCCCTCCCAGCCTCTGCGGGTGGCTTTCTTCCCTCTGGTCCCTGCAGGCTACAGCCCACACCAGAGATTTCTTTTCTTCAGGCTGCTGCTTCCATCACCCCTTTTCCTTCTCCCTACTCAAGAGGAAGATGAACCCTTCATTTTTGTTTAAATCCATGAATGTTTTCAAATATAGTCATCCGTGTCCCTCGGGTATCCACAGGAGATTAGTTCCAGGACCCCTGCAGATGCCCAAATCTGCGGATGCTCGAGTCCCTAATATAAAATGGCATCGTATTTGCATATAACCTTTGAATATTCTCCTCAAGACTTTAAATCATCTCTAGATTATTTACAATTCCTAATACAATGTAAATGCTCTGTGAACAGTTGCTATATTTGCTGGATGTTGTGGCTAACGCCTGTAATCCCAGCCACGGAAGACTGAGATGGGAGCATTCTTTGAGCCCAGGAGTTGGAGACCAGCCTGGGCAACATAGCAAGATCCCATCTCAAAAAAAAAATGAAATTGTTGCTATATTGTACTGGTTTTCTATTTGTATTATTTTTTATTATTTTATTGTTATTTTTTGTTGTTTTCCTTTTCTCAAATTTTTTCGATCCGTGGTTGGTTGAATCCCCCAATGTGGAACCTGCAGATGCAGAGTGCAACTCTACTGAAATAGCATCTGTTGCTTTTCCAGGCCGAGCTTTCTGTCTGTGCTCCTCTCTGTCAATAATCTCCTCTCGCTCTCAGTATCTTCAAGCTCCCTGTTCCTTTGCCCTCAGGACAAGTGCTCCTTATATTAGAAAGCCCTTCCTCCTCTTGTTGTATTCATCACCAACTTTACATCAGGCGATGTAAGAAAACAGAATACACCAGTTGCCTCTGTTCACTGCCCAACCCAATTTCAGCTGGCTTTTGACCCCCTCACTTAGCTGAAACTGCCTCTGCAGAAGGTCAGTAATGACTTCATTAGCCAGCAGAGGCCTTTCCTACCCCATCCGTTCCCTGACATCCACTCTCTTTGGATTGTGAGAGTGCATGATATATACAAAAGTGTATGTAACACTTACATACACTTTAACAATAATAATGAAATGTCCATGTCTCATCACCCCCACTACAAATAGGACATTATTAGTAAATTTGAAGTCCCTGTGAAAGAGAACAGTAGGCTACCTTATACTCCATCCCTGACGTCCCCAGAACCCTCCCAGGGCCTTCATCATACAGGCCTCCTGTAGGCCATTCATCTAGAATCTTCTCTTCCGCTGTGATGGGTCAGCTAATTTATCTGACCAGGGGATCCGATTAGCCTCTGAGGCTAATGAGAGGGCTGTAAGCCATCTATCAAATCTGAGCTTCCAGAAACAATTTTCCTGCCTTTGTAGTCAACCTGCAAATGACTCAAGGCCAAGCAGAGGGAGAACTATGGAGGGGGGCAGGCCTTTAGCTCTCTTTATGTTTAACTTGAAAGTTAGCCGTACGTTAGGACCCACACAGTCTGCTTCTATTTGCAATGCAGTTTAGTCCAATTTCCTGAGACACCGTATCTATTACCCCATAGATAAATGAGTTGGGCTGTTTTTCATTTTAAGTGTTATAAAACTTTTTGTCCTGCTTTTATGTTGTTACAGAAGAACTCTAGTCACCTTATTATAGATTCATTCTTTTTAAGGCATTTTCCCAATGTCTCCAATATCTGCGGAGGGCATCAGCCTTTTAGAGATTCAGGGTGAGCTAAGCTGACTTCTAAAGAAATCAGTGGAAAATAACAGTGCACATCTGAACCTGCATTAGGATTGCATCTGCTTGCTTCGCTTAGTGATCTGATTCATGAAAAGGGGTCCATTTGATTTATCTATGTGTTCATATTAATTAAAATCCCCCGAAAGCTAGCTACATCTACTGAAGGCCAGACATTAAAAGAAATTGGCTTAAAAAACCATCCTGTTTTGAAAGTATTTCTAAAGAGCTTTGAAGCTGATTATAAAGGAGATTTCACGGCCTACCTGTTGGCAGCCTTTCTAAGAGCATGAAGCAGTGGGGACACCTCCTGGAGCTTTGTAGAAGTGGCTGTTTCACACAGAAATCCCTCTAGCGAGCTTCCAGGTAGATTCTGGGCACATCCCTCTACTGTTTACCTCACAGCAAAACTCTGGGAAGTCACTTCAAGGGCTAGGTCACCGGTGTCTTGCTTTGTCTCATCCATATTACAAGCAGGACAAGTCCCTCTTTTTCTAAAACCAGGTTCTAGACAACACACTGTGTGTACCTTGTGTTTGGCACATACCGTTTTTGAAATGAAAAGGTCTGTCTGCTTTGTGAGTCGCCGCCAGGGGCGTGGCAGGGCATGAAGTGACCCAGGACACACCCTCACCTGTTTATCGGGTAGATTCTCCAGCAAAGTCATTAAGAGCAAGAGCTTTGGTGTTGGTCTAACATCGCTCAGCCACTTACCTGCTCTCTGAGCCTCAGCTTTGTCATCTGAAGACTGAGGAAAATCACAGTACCTACCTCATGGAGCTGTTGTGAAGATTAAATTGGGCAGTGCTTATTAAGTGCTTAATCGTACCTGGTAGAGAGTAAGAGACGAGTCAGGGCAGCTGCAGTCACTGAACTAGGGCTCTCACTGAGGCCCTTGCTATACCACCGTTTTCTCTGCCCTTCTCACCACCGTCTTCTGGGTCGGTGGCCCTTAGCCGTGAGTGCACATTAGAATCAGACATCAGTCTTTCTTACGGGTCCACAGATGGTCCCAATAGCCAGCCAACAGTGAGAACCACTATTCTAGAAGCTCCAAATGCAACTCCTTTTGAGAACCTTTAAAAAGATGCTTTTCATCCCCTAAGGTCTGAGTAACTTGAGTTTCGGCTACTCAGTTATCTCTCATCAATTTCCACCTTAGTACAGGTGGCCGGTGAGAGGCATTCTGGAATACAATAGTGTCAGAGGGCTAGGGCAGGCTGTTTTCCATAACGGGCACGTGTCTGAAGTCGTCTTCCCCTTCTCACGTGGCAGAGCTAGAATGTGCTGGTAGGGAAGGCACCGGGCCAGCCCATCTGTTTCTGTCTGTCATTCGCTTTCCAATGTGGGAAGATCAGCAAGTGAAAGACCACAAATCCAGGCAAAAAAAATACGGAAACATGGCAGGGACTTTGTGTTTGTACCCAGAGAGGCTAAGGAATTTGACCACTTTTAATATGACTTAAAGCAATGATTATAATCTGCTCCCTTTAGAAACAGCAGTCGGGGGCCTACCTAATCTGGAGCAGGTTTGTGATGTGTAGAGTCAGAGCAAAGAAGGAAGGATGGGAGGGAGGGAGTGTTTACAAAATGAGAGAAGCAAAAGTTAGATCGCTGAGAGCAAGAATGAGAATGTAAAAAACCACCTGATAGATCTAACAAGTAAAGATGAATGGTTTGCTCACCATGGCACCAGATTATAAATTAAGAGCAGCAGAAATAAGATATATAACTGGAGGAGAAAATGATCTCAACAATGAAGTCAGTTGCACTGTGGCAAACAGCACACACTCAGAGCCTCGGGCTGTTGCAAACACTAATGACAAGGACCTCTGAACCATGCCGGGCACCAGTGGCTACTGTGAATCCTGCTAGCCTCATTGTGATAGCAATAATTTATAAGGATGATGACCAACTTAACACTACAAAGAATATTGACGTTTTCTTTCCATACTTGAAATGTTTTTATTCACTTGTTCATTCTGTAGTTATTGATTGAGTATATTTGTGCAGGGCCCTGTGCTAGGGAGAAACAAAACCAATCTGTACATGTTAGCTCTCGCCACACACAAAGTGCCCAAAACACAATTGCTTAAACAACAAATATTTGTAAGTTCTCATGAATCTGTGAATTGGCTAGGTGGTTTTCAAGCTGCTTCTTGCATCACATTTTTGAATGCCTCATTGGCCAGAGAAGTCAAGCCAAGCCCAGGTGCAAGGCCTGAAGAAAATAGACTCCAGCTCTTGGTGGGAGGACGGGCAAAGTCGCATTGCAAAGGGGCCATTTTTACTAATAATAGACCACACCCTCTGTTGTAACATTTGGACAAAACAAGACCTTTATAACTCTTTTTAGTACAGGAAGTCAACTACAGGACTATTGCCTAGAATTATCCATTCAACGGTTATTGGGCATGACTCTAAGCTGGGTACAGTCAGTGCCAAGAGCTGGGGGCTGTCGGGCGAGACAGACGTGGCTCCTGCCCCAGCTGCTGAGGGATTGCCCTGGGCTTGGGAGCCAGGGATGAGGTCCCAGTGAAAGTAACATCTAAGTTAAGGCTTAAAGGTTAAGTAGACCTTAACTGGGCAAAGAGGATGGAGAGTGTTTTAGACAGAGGAACAGTCATATTCCAAGGCCTGTGGATAAGAAAGAGCCTTCTTGGGAGTTGGAGAAGTTTAGTCTAGAATGGGGCAGTGAGAAGCAAGAGTTGAGGATGGAGAGGAATGGGAAGTTCCAAAGCACATTAGCAGGTGGCATGGCAGGACCATGGCCCAGGTGAGGAGCCACCTGGTGCTCCACGGCCCAAGACTCTCTTCCCACTACCACGCCCCTGGCCAGCCCCTGAGCAAGGCTGAGTGGATTATTAGAAAAAAGGGATGGAAATAGGAGAATAGAGGAGAGGAGAAGACGGTGGAGGCCACCACGCTCAGAAGTCCTTGCTCACGCTGTGCCCCCATATTTGCTGTGTGTGCTCGGCAGCCTCCTCTGCCCAATGCCAAGGGGAGAGGCACATGAGAGCCATCAAAATGAAGTGATAGCCGGAGCATCTGTGTCTTCCCTGTCATAATGCAACTGTCACCCCTTTCGGTCATGCCTAACCCCAGTGCTGGCCATCACTGACCCCTACCTCATTGCTTCTATATTCTTCACCATCATCGTTGTCATCATCATCCTGTGCTTCCATTTGGCACCGACACACACCCTGTTCCCACAACAAGCTCTCCCTTGTCCCTGGAGAATCCAAGTTCTCTCCAACCTTTTTCCTTTAGAGAAATTTTTCCCTCCACCCATATGTCCTTTCCACTCTTCACCTGAAAAGTCTCATTCTTTCTTCCAAATCTGGCCAGACCACATCCTCCTTCATGAAGACGTCCCCGTGCATCCAGGAAGAGTTAGTCTCTCCCTCATTTGAATTCCCCACTCACCCCAGCACAAGAACAGCCCACATTCATTGGACATTTGCTACGACCCAGGCACCGTGGAGTTCTTTATGTGAACTGAGCCTCACAGCCAGATGAGGGGGGTTCTGTCCCCAACACAGGACCCAGGCCGCATAGCGCGTGAGTGGGGAAGCCAGAATTCAAACCCAGGCCCTGTGACCCGCGGCCTTGCTCTGAGCACCGTGCACCCTGTATCTCTCCCTACTAGAGCACTTCTACCCTGAAGTGTGCCCGTCCCTCTGTCTCTGACTCCGACCCACTGGCCTCAGTTCCTGGAAGCAAGAATTGGGCTTCTCATCTCTGGAATCACACAGTGCTATAGCAGGTTCCCTAGAAGCAGAGCCGAAGCCGGTGGTTCTCGAGGTGGTTTATTGAGAGGGGGCTCTCGGGAGAAACTGTAAGAGAGTAAGGGGAGCAAGACAGGGCAGGGAGGAAACTAGGGAAGAGAGTGATTTCAGAATTCTAACCTTTGCCTGATGGCAAGGGGAGCACAGTTTGTCCCACCCAGACCAAGAGACTGGGCTGTCATAACCGTCACCTCCATCAACGAGTCCTTTGCCTACAGGTCACACCCTAACAGGAGGAAGGACATAACCTCCCAGGCAGCTCAGGGTGGGTGAGGCAGCTCCCATCCGGCCCGGTCAATCCTCCAGAGAGGAAGGTACAGCCAACATCATCCTAATAGGCGCATCGTCCTAACAAAGTGCACCGACAGCATCTGCTGCAGTCGTCAGTTTGAAAAAATACCAAACAGCATGTGCAGGCCCTTTCTATCCAGCCAGTGGCTGATTCCACCCTCTGTGGTGGACACTCCCAGAATCCACATCTACTGAATCAGTAAATCAGAAGTCATTGTGTGTACAGCAAGGCTGCTCACTCCTGCCACCTTCCTTTCCCTGCAAGGCCTCAGCTGCACAGACTTCAGTGGAGGTTCAACATCCACCGTTCCATCCGCAAATCCCATGGGAACTACAGTGCAGAATATTAACTGAAACACAAGCTTGTTCTTGGGGTTTGATTTTGGCACGACACTGCTTCCAGTGAAGCGAGAACAGGAAATAAGTATGATGGGGTTTTTTAACTCGCAGCAGAAAAGATTGTGTTGCTCCTCACTCAAGAGTTGAAAATAAAACATGAAGAGAAAAACGGCTGAGCCCCAGCCAGTGCTGCAGATCAGTGTGTGTCTGACGCACACACATGACTCTGTCACAGTTAAGAGCGTGTTTCTTCCCCGGCTCCTCCAGCGACTCCATATAGGTAGCTCTGGAATTGGAGCAATATTGATTTTCCTTGTTTGCTATGCACTCTCTTTTAAAAATAACTGAATCTAATCCAGTTTGGGTCAGCATAACAGGAAAGTAATCATCTGTTCTTGAGGGTAAAATAAATCTGATCCAAAAAAAACGCTACCAACATTCTATTGCAATTTTTCTGAAGCAGGTTTTCCAATTTTAACGATAACTGAAAGCCTTCATTATGATAAAGGTTTCACTGTCTCCTGAGGCTCAGGCTGTTAGCAGCGAGGCCTCCATCTGCCCTCTCCTCAGTTTGTTTCCAAAGAGATCTCTCATTCCCAGTTGTCCAGGTAGCATTGTCAACCGAGGTGTTGTTTTTCCTCAGCTCTTCAGACCCTCTACAGCTTTGTACTTTTCCTTTACAGATATTCCCGTATACATTTTCTTAATTCATCACAACTTCCCAGGGGGGTGCAGTGTTGGACGGCAGAATGCTATGATGTGGGGCAGCAATCCGGCAAAGTCTCCCTGGGCATCTCCGCTGACCTGGGGTGATTTAATAAGTGTCCAGCATTGTCCTGAGCTGATTTTCACTGTTTTTAGCTGGGGAGGCCACAGCGATAACCCTGTGTTAATTATCAGCTCCATCCTTAGTGTCATGGTGCCATTCCTGCCCATGGTGGCTCCTAAATCTTGCTGTCCATTAGAATCTCCTGGGAAGACTGTTAAAAATCTAATTCCCAGGTGCTACCTGAGACCTGCTGAATCAGAATCTACCCAAGGATGAGGTTCAGGAATATTTATTTTAACAGGCTTCCCAGGAGATTTTTCAGCACCCAGCCCAACATGTGTGCCCTGCCCGGAATGGCGTAGTTTCTGCCCAAGGTAAAGTCAACTAGGGACAACTGGTCTGGAACAAGATGATGAAAAGAGCTTTTGCATACTTTGTGGCTTCTCCACGCCTTCCCACCCCCACTCTTCATCCCAGTTGAGGTGGGTATACAGAATAGTCAAATTACCCTCCATGCTGTTTGTTCTCATTCAGCCATCCACCCATCCATCCATTCATCCATCTATTCATTTAGTCAAACACCTGTTGAGCTCGGGCTCTATGTAGAAGACCCTGCACTCTGGGGGCCGTAAAGAGGGCACACCCTGGATCCCACCCTCCAAGAGCTCACAGTTCTACAGAGTAAAAAGCCCAGCCACAGATGGTGCTAGCCCAGTGGTTTCCCATGGAGAAAGTGAATGGATCTTCCTTCTTAAAAAGAGCAAGCAGAGCCAGCTCAGAGCCTTCACCAGGCAAGAAAATAACAACATTGATTTTTGTTTCCATTGTGTTGAATTTTCTAAACATGATAGGTAATACAGGTTTTCATTTATAGTAATGATATGAAATTTTCCTTTAAAATAAGCCTATTAGAAAAATTAGCCGGGCATGATGGCATATGCCTGTAGTCCCAGCTACTTGGGAGGCCAAGGCAGGAAGATTGCTTGAGCTCAGGAGTTTGAGGTTGCAGTGAGCTGTGATGATGCCACTGCACTCCAACCTGGGCAACAGAGTGAGACCCTGTCTCAATAAATAATAATAATAATAATAAGCCTATTAATGAACACCACATGCTATATCCTCATTTGAATGGCTAAAATTAAAGGCTGAATACCAAGTATAGATGAGAATGTGGACCAACCAGAACCCTCATACAGTGTGGGTGGTAGTGTAAAATGGTACAACCACTAGGGAAACTATTCAGCAGTTTCCTATAATGCTAAACATATATATACCGCACAACCCCACAATTCCCTTCCTAGGGACTTACCGAAGAGGCATGAAAACAAATGTCCACACAAAGACTTGTACACAAATGTTCAGGGCAACTTTATTCATAGTATCCAAAAGCTGGAAACAGTCTAGGTGTCCATCAACCGGAAGATAGATAAACACCCATACTGTGGAATACTGCTCAATAAAAAAAAATAGAATAGACTGTCACTCCACACAACAACATGGATGGGTCTCAGCAACATGCTGAACAAAATAAATCAGACACAAAAGAGTACGTATTTCCGATTCCATTTCTATGAAACGTAGGCAAATCCAATCTCTAGTGATAGAAAGCAGATGCTAGTGTTTGCACAAGGGAACTTGTTAGGATGATAGAAACATTATGTTAATGTGGTAGTAGTTACACAGGTATGAAACTTTACCCAGGTAAAAAACTCATCAGACTGTATGCTTACAACTGTATGCATTTCGTATGGAAATTATTCCCCAATAAAATTGCTTTATTGGGTGATAGAGAAGATGGCAGAAATCACGAAGGTGGTAATGGGACACCTGAGGTTTAGGAAATGGTGCTCTAGCATAGGGTAGAGAGTGACTGTGTCCTAAAAGAAGTGCAGATGAAACGCTGTGAAACTTCCAACGGAGAAGGGGAAGATGGGACGGTGGTGGGAGCTTTATCTAGTAGATGACGTTTCTGCTGAGCCTCTGAGTGCATATGGGGCCAGAATGAATGTATAAGTGAAATGAGCTGAAATTAATATCCAAGGGCTTGAGATGGGTAGGGGTGGGCTGGGGAGGAGTCCACAAAAAGCTACGTACCATGAGGGGAACAGGAAGAATGGGGGCGACGCTACCACCTTGGCCTTTGTGACGTGCAAAGGGCTTTCTAAATCAGTGAAGCCTGGACATATGGGCTTCAGCACCAGCCAGTGCAGTGCCATTTTCCCCTGGGGTCCTCTGCTCAGAGAACTTAAGTGGTAGCAAAGCTCACCGGTGGGACCAGAACGAGTGTGTGGCAAGAAAGGCACCAAGGTCACACGCTATAGGGAGGCAAGGTCACACCAAAAGGCCCACCCTGCACTTCCAGGACCCTGCCAGAGAGTGCCTCACATGCCTCACCCTAGCCCTGGCCCTGCGTTCTGGTCAGCTGGGAGCAGGGTCCCTGGTAACTCATTCATTCGTGACCACGTCTGACTGCTCACACCAGGCCAGACACTGTCTCAGACACCATATTAGGTACAAGTCCTTGGTGAGTTCACAATCTGGCAGGGATGGAGAAAGTGTGAGAAGGGAGCCCAGGGGGCTGTGGCTGCTCATAGGAGAGATACGGTGCCCAGACCCAAAGGGGGTGGTCAGAAAATTTTTTTCAAATGAAACCTTAGCTAAGATTTGAAGAAGGCAAGTCCAAGAGAGGGTGTAGGGAGGTCCCTTCTAGACCTGCCTGGTCTAGAATTTGGAGCTTTGCCTTAGAAACTGAGAGGCCACTGGGCACTAATTTGCAAAAGCTGGTGTCTCCTGTCTCCCCCACCTCTCTTGCCTTTGTAGGTTTGTGGCGTTGCCTAAGAAGCACTACAGCGCCCCCCTGCCCCCTATGGAGTCCATCCCAGCAACCCCAGCGACTGCCGGCTCCCTAACAGTCCCAGCTACAAAAGAGTCCCTCGAGTTGGATTTAGGTGATTTTGTTAAGTAAGTGCAAATGCAAAGTCAGCATGGATTTTTTTTTTTAATAGTGTTCTTTTCTCTACACTGACTTCCATTCTCAATTCTCATCCGTCATTTGTTCATTCAACCACTCACCAGTGAACAGTGGAATGAATATCTTCTACGGTGGGCCCTGGACTAGGTAACGTGGGATAGGGAGCTGGCCGTCATCTCTGTTCTCGGGGGCGCAGCATCCCGAGCCCTGGGGGACGGAGCCCTTCCTATCGGTCCTCTCCATGCGTCCAAGGTCTGCAGCCTGGATTAGGTCCAGAGCAGCAAGCAGGAAAGGACATAACACTTCACCAAACAGTATATCTTCACAATAAAATGCTCCAGTAAAGGATGAAACCTACCGCTGAGCACTTAGGACACAAATTGTCTGAAGAATTGCTAGAGATTCCTAGAGCTTTTTGTAAGTCAGACATGGGCTCAATGGGCCAGGAAGGAAGTGTCAGATCCTATGGAAAATCAACCAGGTCAGTGGCCAGCCTCTACTGCACTTTGGGGACAGAGGGCAACAGAGCCCTGAGCAGCTGACCTCTTCATGAAGGTGTCCCTGGAGTGAGAACTTCCTTTTGCTGTTTGGGGTGTGGTAGAAGAGAAAGAGGGAGACAGGGCTGTTACGCAGCTGAGACTGCATGGTGACAGCTGCCTGGTGAGTGATTCTCTGTTTCATTGAACTCCCAGGACCATCCTCCTGAACGAAGAGGCCCTGCCTGAAGAAAGAGAACTCGGAAAAGACAAAGGACCCACCGTGATCTCAGAGGTACGGTTTCCTTGCCCTGGGGGGCAGGGGTTGGCAAGTCGAGGGTCCTCCCTGCAAAACAAAGGCAGAACCAGGAGCAGAGTGGCAAGCGCAAAGCTGGGATTTAGCAGGGACGTGGCCACGTAACTTTATCCACGTCACTTCCCAACCAAATACCGCCAGGGCCAACACCTCAGTGAGAGTCCAGGACACTTCAGTACACAGGTCTCCTCTGCAAGGGAAAAGCTAATTATCTCTCAGCGTTGGTAATCTTGTGTTCTCCCCACTCCCTAAATAGAGGCTACTAAAGGACAAATATCTTCCACAGTAACTCCATAGCTGAAACAAAGGGAAGACCAAGAGAGTTTACAAACTAATACCCTTAAATTCTTCTTCTAGAATGATGGCCTAAGGAAACCACTGGAGATACAAAGCTTTGCGTTCCAAGATGTTTGTTACAACACTTTAGGGATAAAAAAAATTGAAAAAATAGTGAAAGCTACATTACTGTACGTCCATGAGATACACAATCTTTTAGAATAGCGTTTGTGTCAGTAGTGGCAAAGAGCAGGGATGACTAGGTAGGAACATGAACTGGCCTAACCCCTATGACATACAACTGGGCAAATGCATCAAAATTTAAAATACATAGTTCCCCTTCTAGAAAATTATTCTCCAGATACCCCTCGGCATTTACCTAAAGACATGTGACTGTCCTTGTACACTGCAGCTTTGTTTGTAAAAGTAAGAAAAATTGAAAACAACTTAATTCTACCAATAGGAGACTGGCTGAATAAACTAAATTACATCTGCACAAGGCAATACTAAGAAATCCTTTTTAAACAATGAGAAAGTTTGTATGCTAATTTGGCACAATCTCTGATATAGTAAGTAAAAAATACTAAATGCAAAATAGGTAGCATAGGGTGCTACCATTTGTGTAAAGAAAAAAAGTGTGTAAGAATAACTAACACTGAGCATTTACTACGGCCTTTGCACTGTTCTGAGCATTTTTTTCACATTAACTCGTTTACTTCTCCCCACAGCCCTGTGAAGTGGGTACTATTATCTCTCCCCATTTACCAGTGAGGGGACACGTCCATCAGGTGGTGGAGCTGGAAGACTGGGCAGTCTGGCCTGCTCCTAACCACTATATTATCCCTCAAGTAGTTAAGTAGATATTAATATATTTGCTCATGCATGGAATATCTCTGGAATATCAGCTTCATTAGGGGAAGGGTTTTTTCTCTTTTGTTCACTATTATATCCCCAGGACCTAGGACTTGTTCATAGTAAGTCCTCAATAAATATTAGTGGAATAAAAAGAATAACTAAATGGGGGTGGGGGGAACTGGAGGACTAGGGAAAAGGAATGGAAATCTTTTTTTTTTTTTACCATATACCCTTTTGAATATTTTAAATTCGTATCATGTATGATCATCTATTTTTAAAAAATATTTGAAATGATGCTTGTGAAGAATATTAAGTCACTTGGGCAGGCAGCATTCATAATGTCAACTGGAAAATCAGAATACAAATATATCTACTCAGTGTATAAACACACGTACACATATATATAGACACATTTATCTATAGCATAACCTAAAGATTTATTTTTATTCTTTCTTTGGAGTTTTCCATATTTTTCTATTTTCTTAGAATCAGTATGTGTGAGTATATAAAACAGTTGTCTTTTAAATGTTAGTATGTTAATTCTTTTTTCTGTTTTCAAAGATGTTTGTCACAGTAAACTCAAGAATACAGAAAAATTAAAGCAAACATCCTCACAATCCCACCATAGAAAAATGCTACTGAAATTTTTAACAAACAACTTCCTAGGTATCTCTGTTTGCTTATGCAAATCTCTGAATGAGTTTATACATGCACCTTCAGAAACACGAGGTATATGTGATTTTACATGAATGACTGCTTTCTCGATCAATAATACGTTTGCACGTCATTCCCAGTCCATAAATACACATTGTGTCATCCTCCATGGATAGAATTCCCCCACACACGTCCCCCCATTGATGGGCATTTAGTTTGCTTCCAGAATTTTGCTATTATAAACAACAGTGCAGTAAACAGCCTTATACATACATTTTGGTCACTCGCCCAGTTACTTGCCTAGGGAGAAAGGTACTATTTTTATAACCACATACAACATGCTTCATTTTGGGTGAGGAGAAGCACACTGATGATCCAGTATGAATTCTTGCTAGCTTTTCCTCACGTCTTTAATTTCTAGGGATTAAAAATTAACTATGCTGAACCAAAAAGAATAAACTCAAGCCACAGTGAAGTGGAGTTTCAGGAATCCCTATGGATGTTTTCACAGGATGATATCCTTTCCATCGGGATAGAAGAAGTAAGTAACACACCATGGGTCCTGATGTCATGTGATACAAACTTTTCTAACTGAGCACTTGCCCCGAATCAGAAACATAAATCTTGCCAGAGCAATGTTACCGCCATTACTTCCTATGTTTTGGGTGCCGGGCTAGTCACCTCCTATGGAGTCAAACAAGTTCAAGTCAGGAATTAATCTGTAAATTGCGTAACGTTAACTTACCCTTCGCAGGCCCTTCATACTGATAGCTGCTCTCATACCAAATGACTTTCTCTGCAGGTGTTCGATATTTTGCCCCTCTATGGAACGTTGCAGCCCCACAGTAGCCAGCAGATATCATTCACCTTCTATGGGCACAGTAACATCATTGCACAGGCTAAAGCTCTGTGTGAAGTGGAAGGAGGGCCCACCTATGAAGTAATACTCAAGGGAGAGGCATCCCTGATCGACTATGTCTTCGACACCAAGGATATTAACTATGGATTACAGGTATTGCAAACCATCAGGTGGAGATTTTCCGGTTTTGACTTAAACATCTTAAATGAATCTCTCCTGTTCCCCCAATCATCGCAGTTTCACCATCATCCTTGTCCTGGATCCCTAATCTGCCTCCCTAGCCCTGATTGTCCTCCTGCTGCCAACTGTTTGCCAGATACCTTATCTTGCTTTTCTCACCAACTCCTGAAAGTCGGCATGTTAGACGCTCAGGTTTGCATCTTCCTTTTCAATCCAGAAGCCCATCCCAACCTCTCCAATTCTTTCAGTAGCACTGCCGTTTTCTCACCCCCCCTGGTTTAAGATCTCCAAGGCTTGTCTGTTGCACTGTCTCCTTCACCTCCCCATGTCCTTACAGCACCCAGGATTTGCTAAGTCATCCTCCCGGATCGCTCTCTGAGTCAGTTTTCCCTTCCTGTCATCATTGTTATCACACTACAGGGTCTCATCAAGCCATGCCTACATTACTACCACAGTTCCTCCTACATTGTAGTATGCATACACATCGCCTGGAAATCTTGTTCAAATGCAGATTTTGATTCAGGAGGTCCAGGCTGGGGCCTGAGAATTTGCATTTCTAATAAACTCTCAGGTGACATCAATGCTGCCCATCCCCCCTCCATGCACCCACTGTAAGCAAGAGGTTGCAGTGCACTCATAGCTTCTACCACTAACCCATCTAAACATCACTGCCAGAGAAATTTTCCCCAACTTGTACTTTTAGTTACAGTTTAAACTGACCAATTAATCCCAGCAGCATTTGGAAAAGCAATGTAGTGTTTGTTGAGAAAAAGAGCATGGTTTTGTCATCTGGTTTTACTTCCTACTGACTGTGTGACCTTGGGCACATCACCTAACCTCTCCAAGCCTCAGTCTCCCTCATCTATAAGGGTGGAATGGGGGGCCAATGCCTGTCTCCCCAGCAGGTTGTAGTTGCATAAGTGTCTGGTCAATGCTGTGCCTCGGTCAGAGTAGGCCTTCAATCATCCTGAGTTCTTTTTCTGTCCCCCAGTGAGTCAGAGCCTGTTCCTCCACCTGGGAGAGGATATCCCAAGCTCCTCTATTAACTGATGCTCTTTACACAGTAAACTTCGTTTCCCATAATTCCCCCATTATAGCCCATTTATTTAATTGTGGCCAAGCTGGTTTACCCACTGGCCCACTGCACCCAGGCCTTCCTGCCCCCACACTTTCTCTTATGTTATCCCCTCATCTTCCACTCTGCCACCCCCAAACCTCTGCATCCTGAAGACCCAACTCAGCTGCATCCACAGTTATCTTTCTCTTACTTGACATTCCGTTGGTACTCAGTTATCCTCTTTGCCATAATATAACCTGCTTTGTCATTTCTGTTTTAGAATAATTATCGGTTAATTCTGTCTGTACACCCTCTCTTTCCAATTAGATTTTGTGTTGTGTAGACCACATCTCCTACCAGGTTTCAATGAGGATTGGATCCCCATTATATAATGTACATGTATGTTTATAGATTAAAGATCATGCCTGAAATCAGATTCACCCAACACCTCCACTGTGTGGAGACCTTCTCCAAAGAGAATTCTCTTTCCTTCCTTATCCCCAGGGTCCTGTGGACAGTTGGTTTGGGCTCATCTCTGAGTATAGTCTTTGACACAGCTAGTCCTTGCCCTAGCTTGTCCTAAGGAATCCTGAAGTTGCCTCAGTTTGTGGTTATTGGACCTTCTAAACCAGCTGGTGAATTATGTTAGCAAAATCCCAGAAAAAAAGAACATGACTTGCCTATTACACCTATGGCTCTCCATTTAAATAGGCAAAATTCATTCTAGAACATTCTAAATTCAAAGTTTTTATTTTTCTTACAGGATAGAACCCAGAAGGCAAATTTTCTTAGTGTAGAAAGCTCTCTTAAGATTTTCTAATATAAGTTCCTGGGGTGAAGAAACTGAGAGCAGAACCGTCAGATGCTCCCAGCGCAGCCATACCTGGCCTGAATCAGCTGGAGAACAAAGACAGGGGCCAGGTCTCCAGACCCCAGTGGTCCTCCTGCCCCTCTGGCACCTTTTTGTGATGCTGACATGGGGCTTGACCCGTGTCTGTATCAGGAACAATCAAACCGGTGTCTGTGAGGCATGTTTGTTTGTCCATCGTTGTCAGGATGACAGCTGCATCCAAAGGTGGTAGACAGAGGAGTCACTCTTGTCCTTCTTCTCCCGTCAAGCTGTTTGACCACCTCACGGAGAGGGAAATCACGCTGAGGAACACTGGGAAAGTTGGCTTTGACTTCAGGGTTCTGACAGACCACGAGTCTTCCCCGGACAACCTCTTCCCCGGGGTGCCGCTGATCCTGCCTCTCTGTGTAAGTAAACCGCGGGAGGGGCCCAATTCCAGTTGTCAGCCACGCCCCAGACATTGGCGAGCACTCACTGCTAGGATTACGGGTGTGACTTTTCCTTTTAATTAAAACTGAAGAACTCTCAGAAGCAAGAAAAATAAATAAATCCAGGCAACTTCTGTCATTCATTAAACAAATATTTATTGAGTCCTGCATTAGTCTGTTTCCAGGCACCAGGGATACAGCAATGACTAAGACAGACACAACCCCTGGGGTTTTTTTCATGATAATAAAACTAATTTATTTCCACTGATGTCTTCACACATCCCTTGTAATTCCTGAGGGCATCCTTTCCACTGACTACACCAAATCAAAGCAATGTTTTATTAGCAGGTATGAAAACACCAGTAGACTGCAGTGAGCCAAATTGGCTTTAGGAGCAAATGGAGGAGGTGGTTATGTTGATCTACCAGTTTTAAGGAATTTATATTGAATTTTTCTCATTATGAAAATAATGTATAATTGTAGAAAAATTGGAAAATAGAAAAAGGACAAAGAATAAAGTTATAATTATTCTTAATCTTACAATCCAAAGATAATGAATGCCATCATGATAGAGTCTGTTCTTCCCCTAAATCATCACACATATCTGGGTTTATTGTTAGTCTCTCTTCATTGGTCTGTGTCCACATTAATGCTGTACTATTGTAATTGCTATAGCTTTAAATACATCTTAATATCTGATAGGTCAACTCCCTTTTGTTCTTCTTTCTCCAATTTGTCTTAGCTATTGCTTTGAATTTACTTTTAAGTCTTATTTCTCAAACATCCGAAGTTGAATGCCTACTTTTATTTTTTTCTTAGTTAATAATGAAAAAAATGTAAGACTATTCATTTGCCTGAGTATACCTTTAGTCTCATCCCATGAATTTTAGAAAATTACACATTAAAAAAGTGGAAGTCAATTGTGTATATTTTATACATGTTAATATTTACTATGACTATTATAATTTTCATTATTTTCTAAGTTGTCTAGAATTGTAGTTTTATTTACAAGTGTAATTTAAAAATATATTTTTCTTTTTTAAATTTCCAAACGACTAAGATTTTTGTTTTTGTTATTTAAACTCTTCTTAGTGTTAATATTGAGGGTTTTTGTATTGTGGTCAGATAATATCCCCTCTAAATTCCTACTTAGTGAATTTATTAACATATTTTAGTGACCTAAATTGATTTTTATACAAATAAATGTTTGAAAATATGTTACCTGAGCTATAGAATGCACATTATAATGTGTCTCTATTAAATTAACCTGAATAATTATAGTATTCAAATCTTCTATATAATTTTTCTAAGAATGGAACATAAAAAGTTTTATTCATTTCTCTATTGTTCTCTATACATATATGAATACATATATTGTTTTAGACCTTTTCATTTCTGTGTTTACATATAGGATTTCATAACTATAAGTGTTCTTCATGGACTGTGTATTTTACCTATTTTAAATTGTCTTCCTGTTCCCTTCTAATGCTTTTTGCTTTGAATTCCACTTTGGTCTTAACATTTTGATTCCTGATTTCTTTTTCTCTTACATCATTTGTCCATAGACTATTTCATTTTGTTTTAGGTTTATCACTCATAAAATATATGTAGTTGGATTTTATTTTTTTAATCTTCTTTGAAAGTCTTAGTTTCCAGTGGGGAGATTAACAGATTCTTATCATTAGTATAATTGAAATGATTGGTGTAATTTCCTTCATTGTATTTTATCTATTTTTAAAGTTTTCTTAATGTTTGCTTTCTATCTTTATATCACAATTGCTGTTTACTCTGCCCTTTTTCTAGGTTTTTTTTTAAGCATTTGAAATTACGTTGCTGTTGTTAGTGTAAATTGATACAACTCTAAAAGGAATAATTTGGTAATATCTGTCAAAATTACCTTTGACCCAGAAATTTTATTTTTAAGAATTTATCCAGGCCGGGCGAGGTGGCTCACGCCTGTAATCCTAGCACTCTGGGAGGCCGAGGCAAGTGGATCGCCCAAGGTCAGGAGTTCAAGACCAGCCTGAGCAAGAGCGAGACCCCATCTCTACTAAAAATAGAAAGAAATTATTTGGACAGCTAAAAATATATATAGAAAAAATTAGCCAGGCATGGTGGCGCATGCCTGTAGTACCAGCTAGTTGGGAGGCTGAGGCAGAAGGATCGCTTTAGCCCAGGAGTTTGAGGTTGCTGTGAGCTAGGCTGACGCCACGGCACTCTAGCCCGGGCAACAGAGTGAAACTCTGTCTCAAAAAAAAAAAAGAATTTATCCTATATACATGTTCCCATATTTGCAAAATGACATGTATATAAGACTATTG
>CM052442.1:121301615-121317259 GCA_028533085.1 Varecia variegata | reverse complement strand
CTAAAATATATATATAGAAAAAATTAGCCGGGCATGGTGGCACATGCCTGTAGTCCCAGCTACTCGGGAGGCTGAGGCAGTAGGATCGCTTAAGCCCAGGAGTTTGAGGTTGCTGTGAGCTAGGCTGATGCC
The DNA here is from genome assembly GCA_028533085.1 of Varecia variegata. Taxonomy (NCBI): domain Eukaryota; kingdom Metazoa; phylum Chordata; class Mammalia; order Primates; family Lemuridae; genus Varecia; species Varecia variegata. The sequence continues at coordinate 121,317,127 of CM052442.1, read as the reverse complement.
ACGGCACTCACTCTAGCCCGGGCAACAGAGCGAGACTCTGTCTCAAAAAAAAAAAAAAAAAAAAAAACGATGAGGCAGCTCTAAATGTGCTAATATTAATTCTAAGATATGTTGCTAGGTAAAAAGAAAAGAAAGCTGAAAAACACTATGCATGCTACCATTGCATTTTAAAATATCTGTATATTGCTGGATTCAGTTAGCTAATATTTTATTTACTATTTTTTGCATCTCTGTTAGTAAGTGATAATTGTTTCATAAATTTCCTTGTTCATGCTATTCTTGACCAATTTGGATATCATAAGAAGAAATGTGTATTTCTCTCTTTTTTATTCTCTGGAATGGTTTGTAAACTAAAATTATCTGTTTTTTGAAAGATTGTCAGAACTTGCTTCTAATGCTATATATTCCTTTTTTCAGGGTAATTTTCTTGACTTACTCACCTTCTGTATAAGATACAGATCATTTGTGGGGGTTAGTTTAGTTATTCATATTTTTCTAGAAAATTGTTAATTTCGCAAATTTTTTTAATATATTGGCATAAAGTTTTCTTATAATCACATATGATTTACAAAATATTTTGGTATATCTATATTTATGAACCATTTTTATTTTTCTTTTTACTTTTTCTGGTGACTTTTCTCCTTATCTTCTTAATCAATCTTGCCAGAATTTTGTACATTTTATTAGTCTTTTTTCAAAGAACCAGTGTTTGGGTTTTTGAACCTTTTGTTTCTTTGTAGTCTATTTCATTAAATATCTTATTTGTTTCCTTCTTTTTTCAGGTTTATTTTGTTGTTGTTTTAACTAATTTAATGAGTTGAATTTTCAGCATATTATTTTTTACTCTTCTTCATATATATGTGCCTATAAATGTCCTTCTCATACCACATTAGCTGTCTTACATAAGGTTTGGTGTGTATAATAGAGAAAAATTTCCCCACCAGAGTTCTGTGAAAGAACTATTGTTGTTGGAAAAATACATTGATAAGTGCTTGGGTTAAAAGCTGAGACACACACCACCCCCACCATCAGGACATTGAGCACAAGAAGAACAGCCATGTGGAAAACGAGAATTTTGTGGGTTGTTCAAGAAAGGGGTGAAGACAAGAGAGAATGAGAGCGTGAGGATGAATTGTGGAGATGACAAAACATTGCACACTTGGCAGTTTGACTCCACGTTGTGGTCCCTTACACACACACACACACACACACACACACTTTCCGTAAAATATGGGAGATTTCACAAAATGCTTCCTGTGAGTGAATGCCTGTGAAACTTGGTGACAAGGCTCGGTTCTATGCAGTAAAACAGGCAGCATGTAAGGCAGCCAGAGAGAGGGAACAGAGAAGCAAGGGGAAAAGGAATGGCTCTCTTAGGAACTGTGGCAGTGACGTTTAACTGTCACAGCTACTTTATTGACTCTACTAGGGCTACTGAACGTCCAGCACATGTGTGTGTTTGTGTACTTGGATGAAATCTGGATAGATATATGCCAGAATATTATCATTCTGTGTGTGGCACAAATGCTAGTGATCTTTATTAAGTTTTTTCTTATCTCGTTCTCTAATTTTTCTTCAAAGAATGGGCGTTACTTATGACATCAAAAAAAATAATAAAATGTGTTCAAAAAGTGTAAGGAGCCCATTCAAAACTGACTTTTGAAACACTTCTAAATAACTCGAACTTATACTGGTATTTATTTCCCCAGTTCAGATTCCAGTCTGATTTGCCTTTTCTGCCAATTTATAACCATGCAATTCTCCCAGCTCTTATTTTCTGATTACTTATCTAGAGGTTGTATTTTGAACGTATAATTTTTTAAGAGATTTATTGTATGGTATTTTACATATACAAAAGAAATCTCTGTAACATGTGTTTGATTTAGAAAGCACAATTATAAAATGAACACCATGAACCTACCACCCATGTTTAAATCCGGAATATGACTAATATAGTTGCACCCACTTGTGCGTTGCTGTGCATGCACTCTAATATACTGGAACACCCCCCCACCCCGGGTGCCTTCCCCATCTCGTGCCCCTGCTTGCTGGCAGTTACCCCCCAACCATTAACCACCGGTCTGAATTTTGTGTCTATCATTTCCCTTCTAAGATAATTTCTTACATATGTATGACTGCTTAAACGAAGTACTTTAGTTTATTGATTTATCAAAACGTTTAAACACCTACTATTTTTTTTCTAGTATTTCTAGTATTTTTTTCTAGTACTGAGGATAGGGTGGTAAACAAAACAAATACACCTGCTCTAGTGCAGGTTTTGTTCTACAAGGTTTTGCTTTATCTTGACCTTTCTAAAAACAGCATCATTAAATGTAATCTTGTACGATTAGCTTTTCTCACCCAATATTGTGTTTCCCAGACTCATCCAGATTGCTGTATGTACTGTGGTTCATTTATTTTCACTACTGCATAAGATTCCTCTTCTAACTACTGTAAATTTCCATTTTCCTGGTCAAAGCACATTTGCGTTTTTCCCCAACAGTTTGCTATTGGCAACAATCCTGCCATGACTAGTCTGATACACATCTCCTAGTCCACAGCTGGAAGAGTTTTCCTAGGGAGCTTTCTTAGGGGTGGAATTGGGGGTCACAGGCCATGTGTGTGTTCAACTTTATAAGATGGTGCGAAAGCATTTTTCTCAGTGCTTATTCCCATTGCCGTCCCCATCAGATGTGTATGAGTTCCCTTTGATGCACATTCTCACCAAAACTTGGTGAATTTTACCAATCTTGTGGTTTTTTTAAAAAAACTATTATGATCTTAGTTTCCATTACCCTGAGGACTTAGGAAGGGTGAGCATTTCTTACTGTTTTTATCTGCTATTTCTTTTTCCTCTTTTGTGAAATGTCTGCTTGTATGCATTGCCTCTTTTTGGGTCGTTTTCTTGTCATTTTCTTATTGTTTCACAGGAATGGATCCTGGGGAAGGTGTGTGAGTGGACACTCACCAGCACAATCAGCCTTTGGGATTATCTAGTCCACCCAACTCCCAAAAATAGAAGTCCGTTTGTAAATTTTAAAGTTCTCTCTGCTCTTTCTACTGCATAGGGTTTTATCGGTTCACAGAATGAGCAGGTGTTGAAGGTTTACTACTTACCTGGAGTACCTGAGTTCTTTCAGAAAAGTTTGCAGATACAGATTGCCCACCTGGACCCAGAAAAGATCACTCTAAGTGGAGAGGGAATCTTTCCCCGAATCTGCCTTGATCTCCCCAGGAACCTGAGAGGTACTACTACCCCTTATAGTATTTCCCCACTGGAAGACAAAAGATACATTTTAGCGTTGCTTATTTGAAGGTCAATGGCTACGTGCTTTATTTGCTTGGCAATCCCCTGTTGTTCCCTTCAGTGTTAATCCTCAACTGCAAAAAAAAAAAAAAAGGCAAAAGTTGATTTTGACTTGGTGAGACAAGATGTGTGTGAGACAAGATGTATCCTCTGGCAGTCCTATGTTAAGAACCCTGGCTAAACTCGCCCTTATTGAATTACTTACAGAGGGATGAGGAAACTCTACCTCCAAAGGCTTTTGCATCCAGCGCATGTTCCTTCCAGCCACAGTCTCTCCCTGAGTTGCCTTTCCCAGTAACACACTCACCGATGGCCACTGAGAAGGCGAAGGCTAATGTCCTTCCGGGAGTAGAATTCTCCAAACATAAACTGCCCAGAAAAGCAACCTCAGATTCTGGCCCCTTATTTTTGGCATTACCCAGCTTGAGGACTAAATTAGGCTTTAATAGCTATCTGCCCACGTGCCTGGCCCAGGCTTTTCTGGTCATATCTGGCCCCCTGGGCCATCCTCCTGGACCAGAGTGATGTTTCTGTCTTGGCAGATCCCAAAGAACAGCTCTTTTCACCATAGACTCTCTCTGGCTCTTTCTTCCCAACATCTGGTAAAGGACAAAGGGTCAGGGAAACCTCTTCGAGCTCCTTGAAATCCACTTTCCCTAAAAAGCTTCAGACTAGGCCCTCCCACCCCACCTTTCCTCCTACCCATTCCCTAATCACTAACTCACCTGTTGGTGATGATCACTGAATTCTGTTAATAATCTTCTGTTCCCTGGAAACCTGAACAGAAACATTAGTACAGCTTAGACCACATTACAGTCTAGTGTCCAGAGTTCTAGCCAGATGAGGGTCACTCCATCTCTGCATATAATTGTCAGGGAGGAAAGCCTTTGCCACATGGCTGAAAACTGGGCACCCTGCTGGCCTCATCAGGGCAGTAGACATGGTTTGGCCAGTAAGGGCTTTAAGATAATTTAAATTTGAATAGCATTACTTTCGTCTTCTGTACTCCAATTCACTGCAGTTGTAGCATGTCCTATTGTTTTATAGTAGACGTTTTAATGACTTTGCCTATCTTGCTCCTTTAAAGCATTTCAATTTGCACTGGCTTCATGGTGAATTTGGCGGTCCAATATCTCTCCACCAATTGCCTACCCTCTCTGATTCAGGATATTGTGGCTTATTTAGTTTTAGTTAAAGCAACCTGACCCAAATATATCATTTTTGTTAATTGAGATTTCATAAACATGAAAACTGACTTAAAGGGGGACCAGCTGTCCTGGTTTGTCCAGCACTGAGGGAGACCCAGGGGGTAGGGATATAAGTACTAGAACCAAGAATGTCCCAAGTGAGCCGGGATCAATTGTGTCACCCCACAAGTGACTTGGAATATTAGTGCCTTCAAGTTCTTGAGAACCAGCTAGTAGCTCACTAAAGCATAATCTCATTAAACCCTGATACCAGTTCAACTCACTCATAGATTGGCTCATCCTCTGAAGCAGAGAAACATGGCAGGTGAGGAGTCAAAAAGTTCACTTCCCGATGGAACTGGAGGCCATCATCCTAAGTGAAGTAACTCAGGAACAGAAAATAAATGCCACATGTTCTCACTTGTAATGGGACCTAAACTATGGCTACACAAGGGCACACGGAGTGGCATAATGGACCCTGAAGACTCAAGATGGGGAAGGGAGGGAGGGGGTGAGGGATGGAAAATTTCCTATAGGGTATAATGGACACTACTCAGGTGTTGGGGACACCAAAGCTATTACATACATGTAACGGAATTCAACTTCTACCCCTAAATTTATTAAAATTCTTTAAAAAATTAATAAAACAAAACAAAAGAAAGAAAGAAACTTCCAAACTGTTAAAGAAATTCACTTCCCTTCCCACTTTACCCTGAGTTGAGAGCCTGTGTTTTGAACATAACTCATATTTTTCTGACCTACCTGACTCCCCTTTTCTTCCAATCCCCCACAGGAAATGAAAAGTATGAAACCTTTTTGAATCGGGCCAGAGAAAGCATAGAGAAAGAGGAAGACAGATACGAAATTCTCGACCAGTTTGAGATAATGACTCAGGAATTACCTGAGGATGAATCTACTGAGGTAAGACTAGTTCCACCCTGCACAGAATGCGTGCACAGAAGGACAGTATATGCAAAGGCCCAGGGGTAGGAAGGGCATGGTCTCACTGAGGAACAGCAAGGAGAAAGATACAGCTAAGGCAAAGAAGTGGGGAGGTAGGACAGGCAAGATGGGCCCAAAGAGCTGGGGAGCCACCTGGTGAACCTATTAAGAGTGTTTGTTGGTCTTTAGTCTGAGGGCAACGCAAAGCCACTAAAGTGTTTCAACCACAGGTATGGTATAACTGGCTTTGCGTCTTTATAAGATTTGTCTTTTAAAGAGCTTTAAGGGGATAGGGACCTGGGTGATTGAGAGTAGATGTAGAGAGATCAGTTTTTTAAAAGCTGATGGAGTGTTCTAGGTGAGAGGTGGTGGTGGTGTAAACAGTGGTGATGACAGTGGGGGCAGGGAGAACTGGGCCGGTTCAAGAAATATTCCAACAAAAACAATGGTGATCTAGCACCCCTTGTATCTCCTGGATAGAGCTGAAAACCATTCTACTAAGTGAAGTATCCCAAGAATGGAAAAATAAGCACCACATAGACTCACCATCAAATTGGTTTTAACTGATCAACATTTAAGTGCACATATAGTAATAACATTCATCGGGCGTTGGGCAGACGGGAGCGGGGAGAAGGGGATGGGTGGGAAGGGGAGGAGGGGATGGGTATATACACACCTAATGGGTGCAGTGCGCACCGTCTGGGGGATGGACACGCTTGAAGCTCTGACTTGGGTGGGGCAAGGGCAATATACGTAACTAAACATCTGTACCCCCATAATATGCTGAAATAAAAAATAAAAACAAAAGAAGTATTCCAGAGCTGAAATGGTCGGGGATTAGGGATTGATTGGATATGGGGCTGAGGCAGAGGTGACCTCTAGGTGTCTTGCTTGATGATAAGGTAAAGAGGGGGCACTGAGGTTGGAAACCTGTGAGGGGAAGCAAGTTTGGGTGGGAGGGGAAGGAAAGGAAAGGAGTTAAGATAGATGAGAGTGTTACTGAGCGTGATATTTCTGTGCATCCTCCAAGAGGAGTATCTAGTAGGGCTGTGGTCCCATGCCCCCGGCTGTGGACTGGTACTGGTCCGTGGCCTGTTAAGAACCAGGCCACACAGCAGGAGGTGAGGGGTTGGCAGGCCAGTGAGTGAAGAAGCTTCATCTGTATTTACAGTGGCTCGCATCAGCACATAAGCGCTGCCTCCTGTCAGATCAGCAGTGGCATTAGATTCTCGTAGGAGCAGGAACCCTACTATAAACTGCACATGCAAGGGATCTAAGTTGCACGCTCCTTATGAGAACCTAATGCCTGATGATCTGAGATGATGCTAGCGCTGGGGAGCAGCTGCAAATACAGATTATCATTAGCAGGGAGGTTTGACTACACAATAAATGTAATGCACTTGAATCGTCCCCCCACCCCCATCCTTGGAAAAATTTTCTTCCGTGAAACTGGTCCCTGGTGCCACAAATGTTGGGGACCACTGCAATAGGGAATTGGGGCCATGGCTGGGGGCTGGGGAGAGCGAGTTTGGAGAAAGTGATTTGAGAGTCATCAGATGATCACTGTAACACAGGAAACGGTGAAATTCCCTAGAAAGTGTATCCGGGGAGCAGTGAAGAGGGTAGATTCAGAATGGAGCCCTCAAGTACCCCAACATCTGAGTGGGGAAGGGAAAGCCAGAAGGTTCTGGAAAAGTCAGGAGTGTGTGGTGTCACAGAGGTGGCCGCCAAGCCAAGATGTGGTCTCTAGAGGGAGGGGGTGGCCCAGCTTGTAAATTAAGGCTGGAATAGGAAGACAAAACCCCAAAATGTCCTCCCTCACCATCCCCTGAAATTCCTCTCTTAGTCTTTTCCCGACCATGAAGCTTGCTTCCTCCCTGTGCTCTTCTTTTAAATTACAAGTATGCATGAGAATATTGTCCTAAGGAAGAATTACATATGTAGCTTGAGAGCCCTTAGACTGGCTAAAAGCGGGTTCTAAAATGGTGCCGTGGGGGAGATGGGGAGCCCCAAAGGCCACCAGCGATGACTTGTCTTGCAGAAGCCTTGTTCAGGCACAGATGCTAAAAGTGAACCGTAGCACCAAGAATGATCATAGTTAGTAACACCAGCTACCACTTGTTGGACTCTCAGACTAGGCCTGTGCCACACTATTACATCCACAATGGGGGTGAGGGGAGTTTGGTGCCATTATCGTCTATATTTTACAGTTTTACAGAACTCACAGCAGTAAAGCGTATGTCCCAAGACAGGCCCAGGGCTCGGATTTGAACCCAGGCCTGTCAGCTGCTGAGATGGTGCTGTTAGCCCCTGCCGGATCCCCAGCTGTCCAGGAGAGCCAGTGGTGCATCGCCACCTGCTAACCACCTTCCCAGGCTGCTCCTCGTCAAAGCCTCAGGACCGCTGTCCCTGGCGCTCACTGCAGAGCTGAGCTGGTCCCCCTGAGTAAGGCAGGGTCAGCCACTCGCAGCTCAGGAGCCAAGCACAGGGTTGGCTCTAGCATCCAGGCGACTGGGATGGCTGTCGGTGTGGCATGTTCCTCTCCCAATCTGTCACGGTTCCCACCCTCACTCCCTGTTGTCCCACTGCGGCTGTGGCACACATTCACGTTCCTGCTGCACCCTGGCCTTAAGGTTCGGCCCTTCTCAAACAGTGTTTATCACATTGTTTCACTGTCACCTTCCCAAATATCATTTTTAGACATTTTTTTCCTAATAACCCCCATGAAATATTTTTATTATATATTAAATGGAATGCCTTTGAATAGTTTGATATTTAATTTTTTAAACTTTTTATTTCAAAATAATTATAGATTCACAGGGGGTTGCAAAAAAATGTTTTTTTCCCAGCAGTAACATCTTATATAACTACGAATATAATACAATATCAAAACCAGGAAGCTGACATTGATACAAGCCACAGAGCTTGTTCTGGTTTCACCAGTTTTACATGTACATGTGGGGGGCGGGGTCTGTGCAATTTCATCACATTTGTAGATTTGTGTCACCACTACCACAATTAAGATACAGAACTGAACTGTTCCATCACCACAAGGATTCCTTGTGCTTCTTGGATAAATAAAATTAAAAACAAAATCTTTCAACCCAGAAAATCTCTCCACAAAGATAGAAGAGAAAGAAAACAATTTTATTATCGAATAAGCATTAAACCAGAATGTGACACGTATCACAGGCCATCTGCTGAGAGATTGCAAAGACAGAAAAACGTCTGACCCTTTCAGATAGCCAACTAGATCCATCCCATTCCGTGCATGTTCTCAAAGTAAATAATAGCTAGTCCTCCAGTGAGAAGACTTGACAACATCATTTGTCACACAGTTTATCCTGAATTTACAGGGTAATTGGGGTGACCGTCTGGATTAGCTAATTGGCTTTATCCAAAGGGAACACAAACTGCTCTTGTCTGTATGACAGGGCCCCATTGGAGTCGGGCTCTTATCCTCCCACAAAAACTGGGAGATAGGGACACATCTTGTTGATTACATTTCAAAGAGATGGTTCCTAGGTCCTTGAGAAAGACATTCCTCAATGGATGGATCTTAAAGCTGGCAAGAGACGCATTTAGATTTTAAAAACATTTATACACATTTCAAAGAGATAGTATTTCAAAGTACTTAAAATCACAAGTTTTCTAAAGTAAGTACTCTAAGAAAAGAAAGGGAGAGGTCTCGTCCCTTATTTTCAACAGGGAGAATTAAGCCTCTTTTTTAATTTGTGTTTGCCTTTGCCTATGCACCTTTAAAGCCACACCCATCTCCCTCTTTCTCTCTGCCCCTTACCACCCCCCCCACCACCTCCCCCCCCCCAACCACTAATCTGTTCTCCATCTAGATACTTTTGTTATTTCAAGAATGTTATGTAAATGGAATCATACAGCACATAGCCTTTGGAGATTAGCTTTTTTCATTCAGCACAATGCCCTTGAGATCCATTCAAGTTGTACACGTCAACAGTTCATTCCTTTTCACTGCTGAGCCGTATTCCATGGGGTGGATGTATTATTAATAGTTTGTTTTCCCTCCCCCACCCCCTTCCCATGAAAATTTTAATACCACAAATATACTGTATATCTGTTTATGAGCTGTGGTCCTTTTGGAGGGCCACCAACCATTGTGACATCTAAGACATTTTCCACCTCCCCCCACAAGAACCAATTTTCACCCCTTTAGGAGTGATATTGTCCCCATTGAGAATGCATGGTCTAGAAGAATTTGCTGACTTGCTCCTGTCTCTTGTTCCAGTTAAGTGCTTATCTCCAGATGGAAGTAGAGCGACTTATAGTCCAAGACTATGCCCTAGAACATCGGAAATCAGTTATCTCTGATCCCACACACTGCACCTGCTCCAGCCATGGCGGTCGCTGCAAAATGGCCAAGTGAGTCCCCTTCTGTGTTGCATTTGTTTCTGAGTGTAGCATAGCAAGCCTTGCACTGAGTACTCCCTGAAACACTGGTTGATCATCTGGGAATGAAATCCACTGTCCTCATGTGATCTGCCCTCCCCCAGCATCAAGCCAACCAGGCAGGTTTCTGCCTCTTACAGTCAGTAAACTCCAGCATTGTCGAATGTTCAAGCCCCATTGAAGGTCCATGAGGGCCCAGGCTGAACATGTTCTGAGATGATGGCTGAATCAGTGCGAACTTCTAAGGAAGTTATGTTGTTTCTAGTCTCCATTCTGGTGACCGTTAATTGTTCTCCACTCTGGAGAATAAAATTGTGCACAGGAGATAGAAAAGAACCTCACATTCTTGTCACTTTGGGAAAAGTCGCCTTCCAGGTTTGAAAGTGACTGGTAAGGAGAGGCTGTGTCTGTTTCAGAATCCAGCTGCCAGAGTATATCCTGGACTTTGGCTACATTGTCCTTGGTGAAACCCGAACCCATATCGTCAAGATCACCAACACCAGTCACTTTCCAGTGTCCTTCCATGCAGAAAAGCGTGTCCTTCATGACACAGGTAACCAGGCTGGGGAGACGCTTTCCTATAGTGCTTTGTCATGTCTAACCAGAACCCCATCTGTACTGTCCTTCTGGAACAGCATTTGTGTTTCTTCAGGGATCGCCTAAAAGAGTTGTTGGTACTCTGAGTGGTCTTCCTGCCCCAGAGGGGGCTCTGCATAGAGCAGCTTTTATTTGCTATTTCTCTTTCCCACGAAGAAATTTTATCTGTCTTGCTCTAGGATTCAGTACTGAGCTAGATCGTGTAAAGAATCTGCCTTACTGTGAAACAGAAACATTTGAAGTGAGATTTGACCCACAAGGGGCCAATCTTCCTTCTGGAAACAAAGAAGTCATCCTGCCCATCAAGGTATGTTGCACCCCTGGGCCCGCCTGACGCTCCAGGTTCCCAGCTCTGCTTGCTAATGGCCCCGGGATGATCCAATTATTATGTCAGAGCTGTGAGTCTTCCTCCTCCCTGCCCTCATGCCACATGGTAACAGCAATTTTATGCCTGCTCTAGGTGGTTGGAGGGCCAACAGTTCCCATCTGTCTCCAAGCCAAGGTGACCATTCCAGCTATGACTCTGTCTTGTGGAAAAGTGGAGTTTGCTGCAATTCAGTGTGGACAGTGCCTGGTGGAAACTGTTCAGCTTTTCAATCATCTCCAAGTCCCTTGTGAATGGTTTGTCCATAGCCTAAAGCCTGTTGTTAACAAGGTAAATTATTTGTGGTCCCTTGGTCCCCTTGGTCCCCTTGGTCGTCTTTTCCCCATCTCCATTTCAGCCGTATTTGTAAACCTAGGCCTTCATTCTCATCATTTCGATCTCCTGCTCAAAGACTCTTCAGTGGCAACCGTTGCCTCCTGAATAAAATCTGGCCCTTTAGCCCAGCACTCAAGGCCCTCTCAGACCATACTGTCAGATCAGATGTCTCATTCATCTTTGTACCTCTAGTATCCACGCATTCCTTGGTACCTGAAAAATATGCGGGAAATGTAGGTTGTGTGAGTGGAAGATGAAATGAGTCCATTTTCCACAAAAGATGATCTAATTATCTGATATTTATAAATCAGCTGGAGAAACACATGCCAAAGTACTTAAGACGGAAACTACGTGCTGAATTAACACCCAAGATACGGATCTTTGACGTCCAGCCCACTTCTGGAGTCTTGGATCCTGGGGAGAGGTCCAACGTGCAAGTGAAATTCATGCCAAAAGAAGAGGTGAGCTTTTAAGAAATGTGACCTTATTTAGATTCTCTTTACTCAAAGTTCATGCTTGTTTGGGTCTCAAGGGAAACTCTGAGTGACTCGTGCCTCGCTACTCTGAATATGGCATCTCAAGTGCTCGCTGGTTCACGTAGGAGCTGTGTGGCCTGGCGATCTGGAATCAGCAGACTAACACATTGATTTTTATCAGCAGACCTGGGTTAGAAGGCTTCTGCATCTCACTCAAAGGCTATGTCCTTGAACAAATCCCTTAGCGTCACTAAGCCACAGTTTTCTCATAAATAAAATTAAAAAGAATAATATTGCATATCAAAAATCCCTTTTGCAACTCTGGAATCCAGTAAGCTCCAAAAATTGGGGGTGGCGGGATTTCATAAGTTTCACACTACTTAATTTTCAGAGTGAAACATTACAACTGCAGAAACACTAATGTGTTTGACTATTGGCGACCTGCCCCACCCTGCTGAGGGTATTAGGTAACACAGGGTATATGCACTATTTTTACCTTTGTAAAAATGTGGATTTGAAAGTATCTGGCCCCTGGGTTTCAGTTATTCCAGTTACCTGCAATAACTACCCCCTCGGGTCATTTTGAAGATTAAATACACAGCATTGAATAAAATATACACAGGATACTGCTCTATGTAGAGTAAGTGTCTCAGTAACTGTTAACTGTCATCGTCAGTAGTCGTGATAAGTACTCCCTGGTGGACAGCCTCCCTGAGCCTCACAAACATTTCTTTTGTGACCACCACTAGCACAAAGCTACTCCTGACCAAGAACACAGTAAAATTAATAAAATACTAGGACCAGAGAGGATCTCAAGAGGTTACACTATAAAGACTTGTTCAAAGCCTATGGTGTTTAGGACATGTTTTCCTCTATTCTGTTATTTTGAAAGAAAAATTGATGTAAGTTTTATAGAACACCTGTGGTTAACTCCCATCTTCCTGGTAATGGCTTTGAGGAAATGCTTAAGAATCTGCAGTGAGAAAGGGGAAAAGTGAATGACTTCATATCTCACTCTAAAATAAAGCCCATGTTTCTGTCGTTATCAAAATCTCTCCAACCCCTTTAAAAGAAAATCAATAATATATTTGTCATTCTGAAAGAGTCTGAAGACTGTCAAAGGTTTATCCTTAAGATTTTAGATTTTTTTCCATTACTGAATAAGGGAATACCAGTAAGTATAGTTTAAAAAAATAGATTTGTTCAGACAGTTCCATAAATGTTGAGTTCACATTGGTCAAAGTTAAAACAAATGTTTCCACCAATTGGAAGAGGAACTTTTTGGCTGTATGCAAGGAATTAGTTGGCTCTGCAACCCATACAATCCATACCTGCGTCTCCATCAATACCAGCAGCACAGAAAAATCACTGACAGCCACACCAACCATTCTTAGACATTATAACGTGTTCAGAATACTGTGTTAGAAAACAAAGAAATGAATGAAATATTTTAGAAAGCAAGTAAAATATAGAAGTTTAGGTCATAAAGTGCTAAAACCCTCTGAGCCAATAATTTATTCTCTTATTGTGGCCAACAATAGTTATTTCTCTCTGTGTGTATGTTTGCCTGCATACATTCCATCCATCGGATTTTTTTCCCTTTGAGCTAAGACAGGAGCTCTTCAAATTGTGATGCCACTCACGGCCCCCAAACCCAAGCCATGAGTCTAGCTGGATGAGAATGACCTGGTTAAAAAGGCAGAATCCCCAGCCTTACTCTGCCCCTCCTGAGTCAGGATCTCTAGGGACAGGACCTGTGGATCTATATGTTTAATAGGTTCCCCGATGAAATCAGAATAGGAACCACTGAATGGAAAGTAGATTTTTGTACCATTTTGAGAAAACATGTAAGTAGTTATGGTATCATTATCAACTGGTATCTGATTATAATTACATCCAATGAACTGAATGCCCTAGCTCTGGCTTTCTGCTAAACTCAGAGGAAATATACAAAATACACACTCCAGAATCATCCCTCCCCAGGAGCAAGGGAGCTGGGGTATGTATACAGTAACTCCCAATAGTCATTGCTTGAGGACTGCTCCCAGAAGGTGTTACTTCCTTGGCATTTGTGCCCTGCCCTCCCCCTGCCCATGGGCAGCAGGGCCCATGATATGAGAGCCTTCAGGCCCAGAGGTGCAGATAGTGGCAGGTGGAAATCTGAGCACACTGGAAGGTCTGAGGGATATGGGGGTGACCCTCAGAGAGCCTGCTATAAGTGATGAGGCACTTGGTACAGTGCCTGGCATGCTAGATACTGTATATAGGAGTACTATAAATTATTCCTATGCAACTTTATAAGAAAATTTCTCACTTAATCTAAATAGATAAGTTTTTCCCATCAGTGGGTGTACAGTTTTACATGGCTTGTAATAGAAAAAAAAAAATCAGATGCTTGTTTTGTTTTTATGTTTTCCAGAGATTCTACAGCCAAAATCTGGTGTTCCAGGTTGGCCAGAGTGCTCAAAAGTTTACACTGGTGGCATATGGGCAAGGTCTGGAGCCACGCCTGGAATTTAGTCCTTCAGTTTTGGAGCTGGGGCCGCTACTGCCTTTTGCACCTGGAGATGAGGCTGAGGTGGTAGTGAAGAACCCCTGCAACTTTCCCATTGAGTTTTACTCCTTAGAATTTGACCAGGAATATCTCCTAGAAGAAAAGGTGAGCAGAGACCAAAGCCAAACCCCATTTTCCTACACGTGCTGGATCCTGCCGTGTACTAGTCATGCTCTTCTCTCTGCATGTCATAACTTCTTCCTGGCCTTTCCCTTTTCTTTCCCCTTGAACCCTTCCTTGTCAATTGAATGATCACTTCTCTGTAGGCTTTGCTGACCTACCTTTATTGACATGAGCAGAATTCATTGCCTCTTTGTGATTCCATTATACATTTTAAGGAACTAATTGAAAAACTAATGCATGTTCAAGGTGAAAATTCAAACAGTAAAGAACTGTATGCAGCAACCTGCCTATATTATTATATTTGAAGTTGAGTTTCTTGTAGACAGCATGTAATTGGGTTGTTTTTGAACTATACTCTGCCAAGCTCTGTCTTCAGTTGGTGTATTTAGACCATTTACATTTAATGTAATTATTGATTTGTTAGGGCTTGAGTCTGCCATTTTATCGTATTATTGTTTTTTGTTCTATTTACTTTTTGCTACCTTCCTGTCAGTTGCTTCAACATTACTTAGAATTCCATTTTGATTTATCTGGAATGGTTCTTAAGTGTATCTCTTTGTATAGTTTCTTTAGTTATTGCTGTAGGTATTACATTATATACACCTAACATTATAATCAACTGGTATTGACATTTTACCAGTTCTAGTGTAATTTAGAAACCTTTCCTCCCTTTATCTCCGTTTACCCTTCTTACTTTTTAATATAACTGTCTTAAATATTTTTGTATTATAATTGTCATTTTAACTGTCAAACATAAATTAGAAAACTCCAGAGCAGAAGGAAAATGTATTATATTTATCTGTCTTTTTACTCTTTCTGTTGTTTCTTCCTTTCTGATATTACAAGGTTTCTTCTTTTATTATTTCCTTTCTGTTTAGAGAGTTACCTTTAGCTATTCTTTTAGTGTAGTTCTGCTGATGAAAATGAAATTTTTTTAGTTTTTCTTCATCTGAAAATGTCTTAATTTCGCCATTAATCTTGAAAAACATTCTATATCTACTTTTTTCACTGGATATAGAATTCTGGCCTGACAGTTCTTTCAGCCCTGGCCTCCATAATCTGATGAGAAATGCAGTGTTATTTGAATTATTTTTTCTCTATAGGTAAGGTTTCATTTCTCTCTCACTGCTTTTAAGAATCTTTCTGTGCCTTCGTTTGTAAAAGTTTGACTATAATGTGTCTTGGCATAGATTTCTTTTGGTTT